>JAZAVI010000075.1:0-500196 GCA_036326025.1 Chrosomus eos
GATGATAAAAACTTGACAATTATGTTTTATATAGAGCTGATCGTGACTCCAGAGGAGGAGTGGCTACATACATTTCCACAACACTAGTCTCAGAACTTGCTACACCAAAGGAGAATCCCTTGCATTTTGAATTTCTATTTGTTAAAATAATTTTGCACAATATTAAACAAATAATAATAGGTAATATTTATAGACCCCCCAAAGCTCCGGTTGAATCTACTAAAAGTATTATATCAACTATTTATTCTCTTGATGTTCACACTGAAATGATCATTTTGGGTGATTTTAATAATAACTGGCTAGCTGGCTCATGCAGGCAAGATCGTAATTTATTTAGTAGTTCAAATTTAACACAACTTATAACAGAACCCACCAGATCGGATTCTAAGTCATCATCCCTGTTAGACTGGATCCTAGTTTCACATCCAGGTAGGATAATTTCATCGGGAGTTTTACCAGATTCATTTAGTGATCATTCTATGATCTACTGTGTCTGGAAAATAACTTTACCTCGACTACCTCCAAAATGAATTAGGGTCAGACAATCAAAAAATATTAATTCTGAACACTTTATCCAAGACATGACTAACATTAATTGGGATAGATTTCATTTAATCCCATTTGTTGAAGATGGTTGGAACTTTTTTTATTTAGAAGTAACCAAAGTTATTGACAAACATGCACCTTGGAAAATAATTAAAGTGAAGGGAAGACATTTGCCTTGGATAAATGCTGATTTAATAAATCTTTTCAAAGATAGAGATAGAGCCTGGAGAAAATACCGTTCAACAAAGGATTCTACAGAATGAGATACTTATAAAAAGTTGAGGAATGTATGCACAACAAAAACGCGAAATGCAAAAGCAAACTATTTTAAGGACTGCCTAGCGACAGACTATAACAATCCCAAAGTATTTTGGAACAGAATTAATAACTTAACTAATTTCTCATAAAAAAAAAAAATCAATCTAATTTCATAAATAATGAAATTATTAATGATTCCTTCGAAATTGCTGATGCATTTAATCAATTTTTCACCAAAGGGAGTTCTATATCTACTGATTTCTCTGAATTTAACTATAACTTTAATACTTCTAATCATATTTGTGAAAACTCCTTCTCCTTTGAATTCATCAGTCCAACAGAAGTTCAGCAAGTCATCGACAGTAGATTTAAATAGCAGTGCAGGGCCAGATGGGTTGGAAATCGAGTTCCTGAAAATGGCCTCACATGTCCTGGCTTATCATTTGTCTGCTTTATTTAATTTATCATTGACAACATGTACTACCCCATTATCCTCGAAACGTACTAGAGTTATTCCATTGTATAAAAACGGTGATCAACATGACATTTAAATTACAGACCAATCTCAATTAGTGTTGTCACGGTACCAAAATTTCAGTATTCGGTACCAATACCAGTGAAAATTCACGGTTCTCGGTACCAATTTCGGTACCAAAGCTTAATTTAGATTAAATGTACATATATTAAAGTGTATATCACGGTTACAAAGATGGAAACTGTAGTATTAAAAACACTTTACAATAAGAAGATTCTATTTGATAGATAACATTAGATAAAATTACCTAACAATAAACCATAGTTACTGTAGCAATTATTCTCCTTGGGGTTAATTTAAAAATGTACTAATACGTTTTTAAAATCAAAAGTTTTTTCTGTTAACATTATTTAATGCACAATGAATGAAGTGAACAAATATGAACAATCAAGTGTATGTATTAAATAACATTCACAAACATTAAATAATGTTGTAAAAATATATTGTTCACTCAATGTGTTGATGTTAGATAATGCATTAATGTTAATGAATGGTATCTTATTTTAGTGTTACCAAACTATACAGGAGATAAAACATGTTTTATTTGACTTAACTGTACTTTTATTTAATCCAAAACTGCCAAAAATGTCACTCTTGCCATCTTCAAAACTTGAGAACCCTGTAGCTGATTTCTAATGCAAGGGCTAAAAAAATCAATTAATTATTTGCTGATACTTCCTCGTCATCACGGAGAGCGCAGTTCACACCGCTTTCTCCTTCTCTCCACAAGCTCTCGCTCTCCCGTGTCTCCGCTATGCAACAGTGACGCGCCTGGAAAAACAAGCTCGCACGTCGCTTCTATTATGAGCGCGCTTCCCGCGCGCCTACATTTGAAATTTGCACGCGCAAAAAACATGTGAACGGCCCATTATGGCAACGTGACATTAGCCTAATTCAAAATATTTCCATATGTGGCTCTTTCCTCCTTTCTTGTCAACAATTGGATTCAGCGCCGCATTAGCAGCGTCGGTCGCCATGTCTCAGTGTTTTTATGGAGAGGACGCAACTCTGCACCTTTCAGACAGCGCATCAAGAACCGGATTAACCCGGTACTCGGTACCTAGAAAAGCTGGTACCGTAACCGTTAATTTTTTTTAGTACCGACTTGGTACCGAAAGTACCGAGTTTTTTGACAACACTAATCTCAATAATTAATAGTGTGGTGAAAATATTAGAAAAAAATATTTTCTTTCAATTATCGAAATATTTGAATGACTCCAATATTATTTCTCCTTTTCAGTCCGGCTTCCGACCAAATTTCTCTACAACAAGTGCTCTTCTAAAAATTACTAATGATATTACAGCTTCTTTTGATTCTAATAAATTAACTGGTGCCTTATTTATTGATTTAACCAAAGCTTTTGATTTAGTAGACCATTATATTCTTTTAGATAAACTGTATGATATTGGCCTTTCAAGATTTTCTTTACTTTGGTTTAATTCATACTTACATCATAGACAACAATGCGTTTTGTATCAGGGAAGTTTTTCGGAATTTAAAACTATTGACAAAGGAGTACCTCAGGGCTCATCTCTTGGACCGCTATTGTTTTCTGTTTTCATAAATAACCTTCCACAAGTTTGTTCTAATTGTCAAATTCAGTTATACGCAGATGATACTGTTATTTACTTTTCTAGCTCGGACATTTCTTATATTCAGAAATCAATCCAGTCTGATTTTGACGTAGTTCAAAATTGGTTTAGCTATAACAAACTTTTGCTAAATAAAAAGAAGTCTTATTCTATGTTGTTTAATACAAAACAAATCTTACCACCAACTGACTATTTAATTAATTTTATAGATGGAACCCCTGTGCTAAAAGTTGATGAATTTAAATATCTAGGTCTTCTACTCGATTCACAACTGTCATTTAGATCACATATTGATTCAGTTATCAAGAAAATATCATATCGACTTAAAATACTTTATCTCTCTATAAATTGCTTTACTTGTCCGGTTAGAAAAAGAATTATTACTCAGTTAATACTACCAATCCTTGACTATGCCGATATAATTTACCAAAACACCACCGATACAAATCTTCGTCCTCTTAATGTTGTTTATAATAATTTATGTAGATTTGTACTGAGGTGTCCATATAAAACGCACCATTGCCAAATGTACGAATTACTAAATTGGCTATCTTTAAATTCAAGAAGGCATTATCACTGGTTTCAGTTTATTTTCAAATGTCATTACTTCAATTATCCTATGTATCTAAAACAATATCTAATTCCATTTCGCTCTTCATATAACTTAAGGCATACTGATCAACTATTTTTTCACGTTCCTAAAATTAATAAAGAAGTAGGTCGTCGGGCATTCAATTTTAAAGCTCCTTCAGATTGGAACAGTTTACCAAGGGTAATAAGATCCACTACTTTGTTTAAGTTTTTTAAATTATTACTAAATTATCATTTGCAGAACACATGTTCCTGCTTTTGAGTGTAACTATTTTCAATTATTACGTGAACTTCATTATTTTCATAATGCATGTTATGTGTGATAACTGTATATTTATAGTATCAATGTACTTAGAAGGCTTGTATGTGAGGAGATAGTTATGGAGAGCTAAATGTTTGTAAATGTTGGTAAGAATGATTGTGTAGTCTTATGTGATATAATGCAACCTGCTGTTTGTACTTATGTTTGTTTTAGGACCCCCTCGAAAACGAGATGTTACATCTCAAGGGGCTATCCTTCAAATAAATTTAATTAAATTTCATTCAATTTATTTTCTCTCAAATTATGCTTTTAACCTCTGCTTTACTAACATTAACCTGCACTTCTACATTCTCTTTTGTTAGCGCCCTTTTAGCCAGCCTATCTGCCATCTCATTACCTGTAATGCCAACATGTGCTGGGACCCACATAAATTTAACCTGACATCCCATATGACTTAATCATGTGTTTAATTGAAGCACTTCATACAGGATATCTTGCCGAGCTTTTGAATGGAATGACCTTAAACTAGCCAAGACTGATAATGAATCAGAGCATATTAAAACCTTTTCCTGTCTTACCTTTTCCACCCATTGTAAAGCAATTCAAATTGCCATCATCTCTACTGTATATACCCCCTTTTTTTTTTTTTTTTTTTTTTTTTTTACTAATTTCTACTTCTTTCCCTGGAATTGCCACCCCAAACCCTGTTTCTTCGATCTCTGTTTTTTTAGATCCATCTGTATAAATCTGCATAAATTCACTATAGATTCCACCTAATATAGTTTTCAGATTTACTTCTTTTCCTTTCCTTTTTTCCTCATGCACATACCAGTCTACCTCAGGCCATATCATCTTCCAAGGGGCAATCTCTGGAAAAACTACTGTAGGGCTTATTCTAAGATGATATACTTCTAACTCTTTAGCTACATTATTTCCAATTCGACCAAAATTTTCCTTGAACTTTCTTCCATTTTCCCAGCAATCCTGCAATACTGCTTTTGTGGGATGCGAGTCATTATGGCCCTGCAATCCACCCCAGTAATTAACCATCAGTTGAATCCTTCTTAATTCCAGTGGCAGTTCTCCCATTTCATCTGTCTGTTTGCTAGCCATGTGCTGCTTATGTGGCTGTGGGCTGATTGGGAGCAGCTGTGACCGGCGATGAGGATGTGCAGGTGTTTAGTGTTGGTTGCCAGGGCGACGGTGATTCCTCCGAGGACGCTCGTACATCATCATAATGTAAAAGTTCCTATTCTTGTTTGAAATTACAAAAAATGTCTTTTTTTTTAATCCATGGCAATTAGTGATTGATAATGATAATAATACCGTTTCTTTGATTGATATCAGCATGCTCACACTTTTTCTTTCTTCTTTTTTATAACAGATGTGACAATGAACATGTCCAAGCACCAGTTCCAAAGAGAGCCAAGGCAAAGAAGCAGGCAAGCAACAGGCAGTCAGTCATGGAAAACAGAGACCGATATTGACATGGTTCCACAGACACTGCGATCCTTCCTGCATGGGAAACTGGACCGCAACTGAGCTCTGTAGACTCGCATTCGCCCATGAGTCTATTCAAACTATTTTTCAAACAATGGTGGCATGCAAAGCACACACAGGTATGCTGGAGGCGCATGCGCACGCGGCGACTCGCAGCTACAGGTGTCGGTGTGCTTGTTGTGCTTTGTCAGTTGTTTTCTTGTTTTTCTGCATTTTAAAAAATAACTTTTTTTTCTCCCAACACTTTTGGACGTGGGATTTGTTCTACACCCTACTGAACTGGAAAAGGAGTAGGCTAAATGGAGATAATGGGGATTATTGTTTTATTGACTTTGATCCACCTAAGCTTGTGTGTTCGAATCAACTCAGGATTCGGCTAGAATCCAATATTCCCGGTAGTTTCTTCTACAATGGTACAATCCTAACAATGTGAACTGGGTTTCCGCGGGGCATTAAAAAGCATTAAAAGTCATTAAATGGATTTAACGAAAATTAAGGCCTTAAAAGGCATTAAAAAGCATTAAATTTGATTCTTACAGGCATTAATTTTTTTTATAGTTTTGAAGAGAATTTTATATAAATTTATTTGAATATAGCCTTCATAATTAATAATTTGTATTTGCTGTTGCAAAATATGTACGTTCATCTGATAAATACGCGGAACCAGTTTGGTAATTGCTTCCGGCCGGAGCAAAAGTGCTGGGTCTGAACCGGTCTATAGTCTGAACCTTGAAAAAATGGGAAAGTGCAAATTCCAGCCAAAGTGCCTAGAAAACAAAACTTTTAAGACATGGTTGCAGGCTTGCAGTCCGTTAGTGGTAAAAATGTTGAAGGATTTTGCGGCGTTTGTAAAAGAGCATTTAAAGTTGGGGTCAATGGGACAATTTTCCTCGTCAAAACTGATTGTTTATTAGTGGTTGTATATCAAGCACTGACATGTTTGTGTGCATTATGTTTTGTAACAAAAAGAGAGTCTCTCCGTAACGTATTGAAGCGAGAGACCGAGAGAAGTGTTGTGCACGAGCCACAACAGAACGCAGGCAAAGAACGTATATTGTTCTTCTATACTCTTTGACGCAGGGCTCTCAAGTGTCACTCATTTTGGTCTTTTGTCATGCTCACATTGTATTTCTCACGCTGAAAAACTCTTTATAATATATTGAATATGCCGCAGCGCCCCAAATGTCTCTGGACGCGCCGCTATCACTATGTAACCGACAGGAATCAAGCGCGTCTCCTCTGAAAAAAAAAAAGGGTCTACACATTAGCCAATTAGAAAATAGCACTATTGTATCTGGGTAAGATTCAAGATAAGTCATGATCTCCTGTTTTAATGTTACAAAAAATTCACAACTTGTTTGACACAAACAATGGCATCTTGACTGCTGTTAGAGAAACGTTTCCCAGATAATTAGCATCAGTTTTTTTATGAGTGTCTGTAACTTAGACAACAAGTAGTCTAGGCCTAGTCATATTTTCGTTATCACACGATGACTGACATATTGTCACATTATAAACATCTCTCTCTCTCTCCAAATAGGCTTAATAATTTTATAAGCACTAAATAAATTAAAGTGTATTGCATAGTCAATGTTATAGGTCAGTTTTAAAATCATGTCATATTTTATAATTATATCCGGGCCATGGATGCATTAATCATTGCATCTTTCTTTCAAAGATGTCTGTAATAAGCAATTAATCATGCTGTCATTCGCCCAGAGAGGAAAGCCCCCTAAAAGGCCAGGTTAGAGGATGCTGGCCCAGGGCCCATTAGAGGAGGAGACGGTGCCGGTAGAAGAGAAGAGAATAAATACTTTGTATTTGGTTGAATTGTCAGTGCCATGTGTCAAATCTTCTCTTTGCAAGTGTGAGCAATTATTAATAACAACAACAAAAACACTAATAATAATATTACTAATGAAACACCACCATTCCAAATAATTGGATCCAAATAAAACAATAAAAAAACAAAACAATAAAAAAACAATTCCTGCGACCCATCCTATACGCCACGAGATGTTTAAAAAATGGTGGGGACAATCGACATGTCCCACCCGCAAATTACACCTATGTGTTCCAGAAAAAAAAGAAGAAAAAAAAAACATTTTATATATATATATATATATATATATATATATATATATATATATATATATATATTACGTGGTTAGTCATGGGTCGTATATGGCATTAAAACATTTTAAAATGGCATTAAAAGGCATTAAAAAGGCATTAAATTTCATTTGAAGATACCTGTAGAAACCCTGTGTGAAGCAACCCACGGGTTTTGGTTATCCTGATTTGGGAAGTTTTTCACCTGTTGCTGTTGGAAATTAACAAAATCGCTCTCGACGAAAGGATTGTACATTTAAAATTCGGAAGAGAGGACGGAAAGGAGGTGTTCGTCAGAAAATGAAAAACCAAATTCTTTCTAAAATTCCTCTCCCTACAATTTTGTTAACGAATGTGCAGGCTCTACGGAAAAAGACGGATGAGCTTCAAGCTATGGTGAAATTTCAGCATGACTTCAGGAACATTTGCGTGATGGCGTTCACAGAGACCTGGCTCTCCGAAGGGGGATTCGGATTCAAGCCTACGACTGGACGATTTCGGAGTGCCCGTTCGCATGGATCGGGATGAGATGGTAACCGGTAAAGCCCAAGGAGGTGGGGTATGTCTGTATATCAGAGAAAGCTGGTGTAAATCTGTGTACGTTAAGGGGAGAGTGTGCACGAAAGACATTGAGTTACTGACTGTTGCACTAAGACCTGTGTACCTACCCCGGGAGTTTCCTCAGCTGTTCGTTACGGTTGTTTACATCCACCCCCGAGCAAATGAGGATAATGCGGTAAGGGAAATTGAACGGGTGGTTCATGAACTGCAAACTGCATCTCCTGACACACCCTGTTTTATTCTGGCAGATTTTAATTAGTGTTCTTTGAAGAAATCACTGGGCCATTTTAATCAGTATTTAACTTGCCCAACTCGTAAGATTCAATTCTGGACTTGTGTTATGGGTCGATTAAAGGAGCTTACAAGTCATTCGGTAAACCACCTTTGGGAACCTCAGATCATAATATGATTTTACTTGTCCCTATATATAAAACTGTTCTGAAACGTGAAAGGGCACAGGTAATTAAGACGAAAGACTGGTCTGTAGAGGCTACGTCACGTTTAAAAGGGTGTCTGATTGTACAGATTGGACTGTTTTTATGGATTCTGGCTCGGACATTGATCAGTTAACAGATGTCATTTGTAGTTATGTGACGTTTTGTGATGATATGTTAATACCTGTGAAATCATATAAGAAATTCCCAAACAGTAAACCGTGGGTTACAAAATCACTCAAGATTCTTCTGTCAAAAAGAAATAGGGCTTTCAAAGAGGGAAATATAGTAGAGCATTATATGCTAAAAAGAGAAATTAAGTGAGAAATAAGGAGGGCTAAAGTCAAGTCAAGTCACCTTTATTTATATAGCGCTTTTTACAATACAAATTGTTTCAAAGCAGCTTTACAGAGATGAAAGGAAAACAATGTTGTAATAGTATTGTTCAATTGAAAATTAAATGTCCCCAACTAAGCAAGCCAAAAGGCGAAGGCAACAGTGGCAAGGAACCAAAACTCCATCAGGTGACAGAATGGAGAAAAAAACCTTGGGAGAACCCAGGCTCAGTCGGGGGGCCAGTCCTCCTTTGGCCAACGAATGAACAGTGTATGATTATGAGTTAGGCAGCATAATGTCAGGAGTCAGATGGGATCAGAACTTTCACGATATTATCCAGTTCATCTTGTTGGGTAGGGTCATCCGGCCGGTGAGGAGATGAGTGTGGTGAGGTGTCCATGGGCCTTCACAGCCCTGATAATGCGTGTCGTCGTGTCCATGTGATGGTCCTTCATCAGATCTGGATATGCCCTGGATCCGGCGGTCTGCGGTAAACCTCGGGATAAACAGAGAGACTAATATTAGCGTAGACGCCATCCTTCTTATGATGTACAAAGTACATCAGGAATTATGGGAAGTGTTCCCGGTTCCGGCTGATCTAATCTATGCAGCCTAACATTGAATTATAGAAATCTATAATGTATTATGTGTATGCTAAGCCAAAGAGATGTGTTTTTAGTCTAGTTTTAAACTGACAGACTGTGTCTGCTTCCCGGACAATGGTAGGAAGATTGTTCCAAAGTTTTGGTGCTAAATAGGAAAAGGATCTACCGCCAGCAGTCGATTTTGATATTCTAGGTATTATCAACTGGCCAGAATTTTGAGATCGCAATAGACGTGAAGGACTATAATGCGTTAAGAGCTCGCTCAAGTACTGGGGAGCTAAACCATTTAGTGCTTTGTAAGTAATCAGCAATATTTTAAAATTTATACGATGTTTAATAGGCAGCCAATGCAGTGTTGACAGAACCGGGCTAATATGGTCATACTTCCTGGTTCTGGTAAGAACTCTAGCGGCTGCGTTTTGAACTAGCTGTAGTTTGTTTAATAAGCGTGCAGGGCAACCACCCAGTAGAGCATTACAATAATCTAGCCTTGAGGTCATGAAAGCATGAACTAATTGTTCCGCATTTGTCAGTGAGAGCATATGACGTAATTTAGATATATTTTTAAGATGGAAAAATGCGGTTTTATAGATACTAGACACGTGACTTTCAAATGAAAGATTGGTATCAAAGAGCACACCCAGGTTCCTAACTGACGTCGAAGACTTAACAGAGCAGCCATCAAGTGTTAGACAGTATTCTAGGTTATTAGGTGAGGAAGTTTTTTGTCCAATGATTAGAATCTCTGTTTTTTCAGAATTTAGTAATAGGAAATTACTGGTCATCCATTTTTTATATCAGCTATGCATTCCGTTAATTTTGTGAATTGGTAAGTTTCGTTAGGTTTTGAAGAAATATACAGCTGAGTATCATCAGCATAACAGTGAAAGCTAATTCCATATTTCCTAATTATATCTCCTAATGGTAGCATGTACAAAGTGAACAGCAGCGGTCCTAGTACTGAGCCTTGTGGTACGCCATACTGAACTTGTGATCGATAAGACATCTCTTCACTTATGCCGAGTTCAGACTGCACGATTTTAGCCACGATTTTGGCTCGCCGACAGGTTTTGAGAAATCGCCGACAAATGCCCGAAATCACAGGCAAATCGGTGCTCGTTCACGCGAGTGACAATCACGCAGTGTGAATGAGCAAAGACGCGATCTGAGAGAATCGCCGACGAGTCGCCGACGCCCGTGAGATATTTGGCATGCTAAATATCTGGACCTGTCGGCGATTCACAATCCTGCTGTGTGAATGTGTTCTGACTGAAAACTACATCGGCGATGAACGACAGCCAACGAGAGAGCAAGATACAGGACAGGCTGTTCGGGGAGGAGTTATAGACCAGAATATCAGTATTTTAATAGATAGATAGGCCTATATTTACAATTATATCAAACAGAAACAAAGCACAAACATTTGCATGACCAGCAGCAACAGCAGGACGTTTGCAAAATTATTTATTTACCCCCAACTCTCTTTGCAAAACACAGTCCTTGCTCCCCTCGTCTTCCCAACCATTTCCCTATGCATAAAATGAATATTTATTTGTTTCATTTTCACTACAAATCAGTGCACAGACAATTTGGATCGCAATCTTCTTGTAGGCTATCATTTTTAATAACAAAGTCAGTGTCGCGCGAAAACTCCGGTCTCACGCACGCGTGATCTTCCGTTATTTTCGTATCACTTCTCGCGTTTGTTTGGTTGTGAAACGTAGTTTGCGGACCAGGCAGAGGTTGTCGGCGATTCTTTCTTTTGTAAAGTCATGCAGTGTGAAACCTCCTGTCGCCGACCCATCGTGCAGTATGAACACAGAAGCAACTGAATGTTACCCCAGATAGTCATGCAGTGTGAAAACAACAGTGACCCGATTATTTTGAAAATCGTGCAGTCTGAACTCGGCATTACTGCTACAAACTGAAAACGGTCGGATAAGTATGATTTAAACCATGCTAGTGCAATTCCGCTAATGCCAACATAGTTTTCTAGTCTATTTAAAAGAATGTTGTGGTCGACAGTATCAAATGCAGCACTAAGATCAAGTAACACTAATAGAGAGATACAACCATGATCGGATGATAGGAGCAAATCATTTGTGACTTTAATGAGAGCAGTCTCAGTACTATGGTACGGTCTAAATCCGGACTGAAAAGCAGTCTATAAGGAAGATCTGGAGTTCAAATTGAAAGAGGGAAATTTAGGTTCTGTCTGGGAGGGGATGCATTTAATCACAGGTAAGGATAGTAGGAAAATAAATAATAGAATTAGTTTGAACGGATTCAGCTCGGATGCAGCTTTATCACAGGATTTTAATAATTTTTATATGAGATTTGATACGTATGATTTTAAATCAGAAATTGAGGATTTGAAAAATAAGTGTTGGATAGGGGGGATGAGGTAGGGGATGTGATAACAGTTTTTAAACAATGTAGCGTATTTTGTTTAAACCCCCCCCCCCCCACCCCCCCCCCCACCCCAAAAAATAACAAAAATCCCATAAGCCTTCATTCAGAGAGCCTGAACTCCAAATTAACACACACACACACACACATTCCACCACACACACATCCCCCAGCGTGGTGTCCGTTTACAAGACACTAAGACTGTGTCTTGTATGTGCCACAGGAAGTGAATTCTAGAGAGTAAAGAAACTCCTCTTTGTTTAAAGACATTTAAACAAAAATATTCAATGTGTCTTATGTCAATGTGTGTTTGTCCATGTTACATTGGAATAACTGTGACTATCCTTATGTATTTCACATTTAACTGCCGATTCTCAGAAGTTAACTAGGAAGGAGAAATGTATTCTGCATATATATTCTAGTATATATGACCCGTTGAGAATTGTATGAACAATCTACCTAATCTCCTTATCAAACAATGTGCCTTCTATTTTGTGTTTGATCTATGTTGTTGGGAAACTAATGGGATAAGGCATAAAAAAAAAAAAAGTTTGGTTCCGGTTGTTTGCCAGATGAGGTCATGGGTCGGTAGGGAATATTTTTTTTTTTTTTTTTTAGTGCCAGCAAGGGATAGGTGGGAAATTATTCAGGGCGCGACGCCTTTTCATATGCTTGCCCTCCAAACAAGTAAATCTGTCATTCACTTGTCTGAGTAAAAAAGTTGCTTGTCCGGATTGCCCATTGTGGGCATGTTTTTATTTATTTATTCTGAAGCAATATTCTCATCAGTGTTCAATCAGCTTTGATATTTAAATCGGCATATTCTAATATCTGCACCTTTGAAGGGCATCCTCTCCCCCAATCTTATTAAATGCCCTATAGTGTCTTATTATTCTAAAAAATTTAATTTATTGATCAAATTTAGGAATTTAAAATGAAAGATGAAGCATACTGTTACCCTAGGTAGGGCTGATCAAATTAAATAATTTACACTGAAAAATTACAATTGCATAAAATAATGTTATGAAATTGATTTAAATGTACAAATAAGAAACATTGGTAAGAAGTATAGGCTACTTATAAACATAACACTAAACCGCCAATAGGTGGCGGCAGGCGGCCGTATTAATGACCGAGTCATTGATTCATTAATTCAAACGATTCGTTCAAACGGTTGATTCATTCAAGAATGAGACAGATGTTAATGAATGGGTCATTGAATCTTTGACTCAACCGATTCGGTCAAAATGCTGAATCATTCAGTACTGAAAACAGTGAGTGTTCCTGTGAGATGCGCCGTGGTTCTGCTGTGATTTTTGTTTGGAACTATTTTCGCTGCTGAAACAGAACAAAAACAGCCAATATTGCATCTAAAATGTAAGTGACTAAATTTTAATTGTTTATTGAACTGTTGTAGGAAATCAATGTCGCATTTTCAATCGTGATGGTGTTCAGGAAAAATAATCGAGGCTGCTTAACATATGTTAAAATATAGAAACCCCACATTTATTGTTATTGATGTTCTAATCAGGCTACTTGTCCGTTCGGGCAAGTAAAATTCTCTTTTACTTGTCCTTCAAAAATCTATTTGTCCCGCACAAGCGGACAAGTTAGACGGGCTCTGGAGATACGAAGCGCGGAAGGTTAGAGTGTTTTGGATTGCATAAAATAATAAAAGAAACGAACAAATACATGGCCAAAGAAGTGGTAGACAGACAGCTGAAGAGGGGATTGGGATTTGGGGTGATTTTTAAATGAAACTCGGGAGGCGGATGGAGGTTACACTTTAACGTATCATGTGGTGTGTGCGTGCCTAATGCATGCATTTGTATGTGTGCGTATATGAATAAAACAAGTGTCCTAAATGACAAAAAAAAGACTTGTATATGTATTATAGTTCAGTTTGACGAACGATGTGTGAATGACCATGTAGCTGCCTCGTTTGTTTTGCTGGAGGACAACAGGCATCTTGCATCGCGTGCTATAAAAATACGGTGCTGTACAAAAACGTAAATAGTTCGCCTCAAAGTTTTTTTATTTGTGTATTTGTTTAATTTTTATTATTTTTTCCCCGAGCTCATAAAATAAATTTGGGTCGCACACAGGGTTCTCAAGTTTCATCAAAAGCTTGGAGTGAAATCGCATGCGCTTAGGGGAGGAGCCTTAATGAAGCCCCGCCCCCACCCATCCCCGCCCACCCAATTTTACCCATTGTTCGTAATTAAAGTAACACTATGTAGTTTTTCAACCTTCATAATATATTTCCAAGACCCTTGTGATGGTACATCGACTTAAAATAAGTTAAATGACACGTCTGCCATAGCCTGACGGGTCTGTATCGCTTTTACTGGCACTATGTAACTTCGGGTTTCAAAATTCGACTGCTTTACGTCAAGCGCTACAATAGTCATTATTTCGTTTTTGATCGTTTCTGATGTCGCAATACATCATCCTTTCATGAAATCATGTAACATACTCTACCTTGTCTGTGGACATCGTTCATTCTAAAGCCGGTGCTGGGTAAACAGCGAGTGTGCGTGTGACGGTAGGCTAAATTATTTACGACAGCGGCAATGGACAATTTCGTTTCCAACCAGTAGGGCGACCGAAGAGGAAAAGTTACTTGGTGTTGCTTTAACCAGCAGAAATTGAAATTATAACAATTGGTAAATCTGATAAATGACAGAGCAATTCATCACATCAAATATACTCTTTAATGTTATATTTCAAAATTACAAATATATGACAAATTGCTCCAAACAGCTTGACAAAACAATTATTTTTGCATTTTTCCCTGACATCTTTGAAAAATACAAATGCAATGGCAATGATTAATGTATGTTTTGACAGGATATAAAATATTACTGCACTCTATAATACATAGCCTTAATATAACTAGAAACACTATTAATACAGTATATAATTTAAAATAAAATGAAGAAATACATTTTCATTCCTTCCCATAGCCACTAACATTTCCCTTAGTTTCAGATAACTAGCCACACTGAGTCAAAGCTTCTGGCCTGGTTGCAAAGTAGTTGTAGATTTTTTGATTGCATCAATAATAATGTATAGGCCTACGATAAAATGTTAGGCGAGCTTTCTTCCAACTTACCTTCTCCATCACTACGTGTGTTCGCGCGATATTGATGGTTACCTAGTAACGAACGTACGGTTGCGGAGAATGTGTGTGCGTGGGTTCGCGCGGTGGCCGCTGGCCGAGAATGTTCCGTCAACTTCCGTGTGTGTTCGCGGACTTCGCGCATCTATGTTGCCTAGTAACGAACGCAATCGGGCCGAGATATGGACGCGCTGGCGACAGGAAACTCCACTTTGTGTGCCTGGCTGCCTGCGCCTCGTATTCAACGTTATATATAAAGCTTGCAGGACAAATTGGTTGGCATTGCCTTTTCAGCGTGAGAAATACACGGTGTGGCGTGTGAGCGTGTGAACTGGTTGAATTGCGTGTGTCTCACGGCCAATGCGTGAGACTTGAGAACCCTGGTCGCACATAAATGGACAGGGTCGGTCGGAAACTGGAACCAAAAATTTTTTTTTTATGCCTAAGGTTTAAAACTCTACAAACTATGATTAACCAACAGAATGTGTGGTATATTTGGTGTCTACAACCTGGTACCGGGAAGATTAAGATGATTGAGTAAATTATATGTCGATAACAACAACATATGAATAGTACCAGTACGTTTTCATAGTTTTCTTCATCGTTTCTTCGAAGTTTCTCTCATTTTCCCCCCTCCTTTCAAATGCCTTTCTACAAACAAAAGGCCATAAAACCCAATGTCCCACCTGCGAATTTCAACTCTCTTATTGGCCGAGTCAACGGGAAGAGGCCGGACTTCTCCGAGGTAATAAAGGTTGCTTCCCAGCTCCACTAGGGTGGCCATACGTCCGGATTTTGGCCGGACAGTCCGGATTTTAAGCCCCCTGTCCGGCGCAGCCTCAAGCCGGACACTCATTTGTCCTCCTTTTTGGAGTTGCGCTGAATTGTTGAAAAAAATTAACCTATAAAAAGCCCGCATAATGATAGCGGCTCTCTGATGCCCGTAAATTAGTTCAAATCTCTTGGAATCTAGAGCCGCGCGTGCGAGACAGAACATACTGTATGTGCTCCAAACCGCAGCAGAAAGCGAGAGACCTTGCGTGCCCTCAGCACCAACTCGACGACTTTAAACCTCCGGGCAACACGCGCGCCCAGAAACACCACGTGACGCTTACACACACAAAGGACTCCGCTCACGCACGCGGCCGGGACAGGCCTTCAGGAATGCAGCAACACAGCGAGACCCATAAATTGTGCAAGTATAATCTTTTTATAGAGCTTCTAAGAAGCATTAAGATGATGTTTCGTGTTGTCATCAGAAAAGGTGAATGTCTAGAGGAATTCTGCCAATGTTCTCTCTCCCCATCCCTCCCTCTCTCTCTTACTCGCTCACGCGTGTAAGTTATCCATTGTCCAAACTTTACCATTTCTCGTTCATTAATGTCTTATTGTGTTGTGTATGTCTATGTTTTTGTAAATACATATATATCCCGTGTAAACGTAGTAAATGAATAAGTATGCCTTTATTAAATACATTATATTCACTTGATTGTAGGCATGTGCCGGTATCAAATTTTCATGCTGCGATTAATTGATTGAGCTTTTATCACGGTAAACGGTATTATCACGATATTTTATTTACATAAGAGAAACAGATGGATTGGGGGGATCTAAAAAAAAAACAATTTGCATCACAATAGGTGTAATTGTGATTGTCAAAACATTTGGTAACTAAACAGAATTTTATTAAGTTTAGTGACAACATGTTACAATGTTTATATGGTACAGTGACTGGTAGGCTACTGTTTGTATTATTGCTTAACACAATTTTCACGATTTCAGTTCAATTCTTGATTTGATTTCAATCTTGATTCAATCTTAACTCATTTGGATAAATATTAGGTAGGCTACTACAGTAGATAGCCTACATGTACATTTTTCTCAAGAAAAAATATATCTCACATAATTCTGTAAACATACAGAAAGCCCTATCAACTGTTATTATTAAAGGTTCAAATTAACAAATTAAATATAATGTGGTTTTCATTATAATAACAATTATGTAGCCTAATGACATAAGTAAAATTATAATAAATATGTAATATAGTGCACATATTTAGGGAAAAATTCTCCTCTCTATTTTTTCTAGTCAACTAATGTGCTGGTAATTAAATGGCCTGAGGTAAAATGTAACGTTCTGTGACGATTGTTTTCCTGCAGTTTTATTGACCTCTTTCCGTGATTGAAAAACACTGATTGATCTACTATGTATGAGGCATATATACCTTTCGGGAAGTTGTACTATATCTTTAAATAAAAAGTAACAGATGATCGGTTCACTTGAACTAAGGTGCTACAGTGATCTGTCACGTCACATTTACAAGCGCCAAAACGGTATTTATTGTCTGCATTTCGTAATAAAATGGACAGATCCTGAGAGCTGAGAATTTGTTTCATATAAAAAGTAAAACCTGCTCTCTCTAGTCTGTCGGTGTCAGTGATCTTTGCTCCGCGATTTTTCTCTGCGTGAGAGCATGTGAAAAGTGTTGATTGCGTGAGTCTCAAGCTGAATGCTATGAAGTTCTCAATTTCACATCTACGTGTTCTCGAGTTTAGCTACTCTTTTACCTTCATAGTTTGCAGTTCTGCTTTTAGAAAGGAGATAAATCGTCGGCAGCGTTCCTCTTTCCGCCATGCTTCTTCTCCATGCGAGGATTGTTTACATTAGACTAGAGCGCGCACTGCGCCGCATGCACACAGTGCTTATGTGGGGATTGTTTACATCAGAGTGCACACGTGTTTTGCGCAGCATATACGCATTTGGGTTTTATTAACGGTTGATGGAAAATAAGCTAATGCGCATTCTAAAACTCTAAATTCGGATCTATTATTTTTCACGGTATTTTGAAGTGCCCGCGATAACAATATCGTGCATATTCATTACCGCGATTTATCGCATTACCGAATACCGGCACATGTCTACTTGATTGATTCATTTATTTTGCTCAATTACAAGTCCCTTGAGTGCCAAAGATCTAAGCTACGAGCTTTACAAATTAAATATACTTTAAGGAGTATTTGTTTATAGGGCAGAAAGCCCAATTCTTCTGGCCAGAGAATTGCGTTTCCTGAAATCCTATAAAGTAAGATGATATTGGGGATCTCCACAATATTATTCTGGCAATTGAGCTAGTTAATTTTGCCTGTTTTGTAAAACGTGATCTATGCAAATGAACCATGACCAGTTTATGGTTGGTTGTCGAGATTCACATGTATGCATGCAGGTAAAACGACAGATTCTCCCTTAGAGGGAGATTTATTAACATGTAAAACTGATCTAATCCAAACATGTATGAATAATTATTAATTATCAATTATTAATTAATTAATGCAAATTCCCCACGGATTAGATCCGCCCCATGAGTCTTTACAACAATGTAAAATCAGGAAGGCCCCGGGGCCTGATAATATAGAAGGACGCTTACTTAAGGAATGTGCTGAGCAGTTAGGAGCAATATTTTATGAAATTTTTGCCTGGTCCCTACAAATACAAAAAGTACCTGCACGATGGAAGCAGTCTACTGTGATTCCATTGCCAAAAAAGCAGAATGCACAGTTATTAGATGATTTTAGACCTGTGGCGCTCACATCCTTAGTGATGAAATGTTTCGAAAAAAATAGTTAAGAGAGAAATTATGCAAAAGATTGAGAGTTCTCAGTGGTTCTCAATCCTGGTCCTGGGGACCCACAGCTCTGCACAGTTTATATGTCTCCCTCATTTAACATGCCTGATTCAAATCATTAGCTCGTTATGAAAGAGTTCTATGAACTGAACTAGGTGTGTCAGATAAAGGAGACATAAAAAATGTGCAGATTGAGAACCACTGCACCCTCTTCAATTTGCGTACAGGAATAAACGAGGTGTAGAGGATGGCGTTGCAACTCTCTTACATTTAGTATTTCAACATTTAGAGAAGCCAAAAACTTTTGTTAAATTACTTTTTATTGATTTTTCATCTGCCTTCAATAGCATTTAGCCACATATTTTAATTGATAAACTCATTAAAGAATTTGGGTTGGATTTTTATCTGGTAGGCTGGATTTTAGATTTCCTTGTGCAGAGAAGACAGAGAGTCAAAGTAAACGACTGTTATGCTGAATGGTTGGTGTCATCTACTGGGTCACCTCAAGGATGCGTCCTCTCTCACTTATTATTTATTCTGTACACTAATGACTAAGAGTGGTTATAGTAATAGGCACATCTTAAAATTTGCTGATGACTCTGTAATTATTAGCTTATTGAGCGAGCAGGATTTTATGCATGGTCCTGTGGTTGATGAATTTATTGCTTGGTGTAAGAATGCTTTTTTAAAACTCAATGTCATTAAACTAAAGAGATGATTATTGATTTTAGATTGAGGGGGGAATTAATTGATGATAAGCAAATAAGTATTAACGGAGTGGGTATCCAGAGTGTTGAACAGTACAAGTACTTGGGTACTGTACTGCGCATGCGCGTGCGGTCTGTGTTTGTGTTTGGAGCTCCGTCGATTTGATTCATTAATCCTTGATTTTCTTCTTTACCACTCAATTATAAACAGGCACTTTCTATTTTTATATCATGTGAACTTATCCTCGATACTATTCCTTATAAAAAACAATCGGATTGCTTTGATATCGCTACTTAGATCCAACTTTCCGAATCTCGGCTACTAGCCTTTAGCCCGCTAGCATTTCACGCGTGGCCTCGAGCGTCTCACTTTAGACCCGTTTTCTCTGAAAGCTTCTCTGAAAGTACAGACACACGTTGATTGTGCTTAGAGCCTGCATCAACGGGGCATAAGCACATGCGCGTGCGGTCTGTGTTTGTGTTTGGAGCTCCATCGAATTGATTCATTAATCCTTGATTTTCTTCTTTACCACTCAATTGTAAACAGGCACTTTCTATTTTTATATCATGTGAACTTATCCTCGATACTATTCCTTATAAAAAAAAAAAAAAAAAAAAAACAATCGGATTGCTTTACTTATTACTATTACTACTAATTTACTGTTCATCTGTTATAATGGCGAACATATCGGATGTGTGTCTAACGTTACCTCTGAGTGCAGGTGAGGACACATTCGAGCTGATTTCGGTACGATTGGAGCTGGAGTCGGTGGAGAAGCAGATTCGTGTTCTGCTGGAGAAGCAAGCCGAGCTGCGAGATCGGCAATCAGCGCTTGAAACATCACGCGCCGATGCTCACAAGTCAGTGGTTAGTAACTTTTTGACTTTGACTCCGACTTCGTCTACTCCGTGCGTTTCTCTGCCCAGGAGGACGCGATCATCTCTGCCTTCAATCACTCCTGCACCCTGGGTCACGACACGAGCCAGGACCAGAGCAAGAACCTCTCCCCCCCTCCCGGTCTTCGAGATCTCCACCCGGAACCGCTTCTCCCCTCTTCGCGAGTCGGAACGCGACGACGCCGTGATCATCGGCACTTCCATGGTCCGCCATGTCCGTGCTACCTCGGGTAAAGGTAAGGTGCGCACTCACTGCTTTCCTGGTGCTCGTGTTCTTGATGTCGCTGCGCAGGTTCCCGAGATCCTGAACGGTGACGAGCGCGTCGGAGCTGTCGTGCTGCACGCGGGGACGAATGACATCAGGCTGCGGCAGACGGAGGTTCTGAAGAAGGACTACCGAAGCCTGATCGAGACGGTACGCAGCACATCGCCTAGAGCAACCATCGTCGTGTCTGGACCGCTTCCCACGTACCGACTTGGACAAGAAAGGTTTAGTAGATTATTTGCTTTAAATGAATGGTTAATGTCATGGTGTAATGAACAGAAACTGCTCTTTGTAAATAATTGGAATCTGTTTTGGGAGCGACCTAGGCTCTTCCGTCCTGATGGTCTGCACCCCAGCAGAGTCGGAGCGGCTGTTCTGTCGGACAACATCTCCAAGACGCTACACACCATCTGACTAGTAAGTCAAAGTCCAAATCATAGTCTTTGCTGTCCCAACTTAATTGATATAAGTACCAATGTAGAACATTATATAGAAACTGTGTCTATTCCTCGCTTAGTGAAGCCAAACAACAAATCTACTGTAAGATCTAGCAAGAATATTATTGTAATTAAACCAGAAAATCTAAATATCAGTGAACAAAAACAATTTCTAGAGCTAGGTCTTCTAAACATTAGATCGCTCACACCTAAGGCGGTTGTTGTAAATGAAATGGTCACAGATAATAATTTCGATGTTCTGTGCCTTACTGAAACCTGGCTTAAACCAAATGATTATTTCGGTCTAAATGAGTCTACTCCACCAGGATACTGTTATAAGCATGAGCCCCGTCTGATCGGTCGTGGCGGCGGTGTTGCAACAATCTATAGAGATATTCTTAATGTTACTCAGAAAACTTGTCATAGGTTTAATTCGTTTGAAGTACTTGTGCTAAATGTTACGCTCTTAGATGTAAGAAAGAAATCCTTATTATCTCTAGCCATGGCTACCGTATATAGACCTCCAGGGCCATATGCTGATTTCCTAAAAGATTTTGCAGACTTTCTCTCAGACCTATTGGTCAATGTCGATAAAGCAATAATTGTTGGCGACTTTAACATACACGTAGATAATACAAATGATGCGTTAGGGGCTGCGTTTACAGATCTATTAAACTCTTTTGGGGTGAAGCAAAACGTCAGTGGTCCCACTCATCGTCTAAATCATACACTAGATTTAATTATTTCATATGGAACCGATCCAACCGATATAGATATTATACCGCAAAGTGACGATCTCACTGATCATTACATGGTAACTTGCATAATACGCACTGCTGAAATTTGTCATGTTGCACCACGTTATAGACCAGGCAGAACAATCCTTCCAACCACTATAGATAGATTCTCAAATAGCTTACCTGATCTATCTCAGCTGCTCAGTAAACCCAAACAAACAGATGAACTAGAGGAAATGACTAGCAGTATGAGCAACATTTTCTCTAGTACACTAGATATTGTTGCACCAATTAGATTAAAAAAGGTTAGAGAGAAAACTAAAACACCATGGTACAACAGTGCTACGCATGCTATCAAGAGAGAAACTCGTAACTTAGAGCGTAAATGGAAACGAACTAATTTAGAGGTCTTCAGAATCGCGTGGAAAGACAGTATGTCACGTTATAAAAGGGCTCTAAAATCAGCCAGGGCTGAGCATATCCGCAAACTAATTGAAAATAACCAAAATAATCCAAGGTTTTTATTTAACACCGTGGCTAGACTAACAAATAATCAGACATCTCCAGAGCAAAATATTCCGTTACAATATAGTAGTAATGATTTTATGAATTACTTCAATGAGAAAATAGAAAGCATCCGAAACACAATTGTAAATGTACAATCCTCTATGGTGTCTTATGACTCAGCCTCAATTATGGCCCCTCTAGAACAACTAAACCGCTTTACAACTATAGGACAGGAAGAGCTAAATAAACTTATCATTGCATCTAAACCAACAACATGTTTATTAGATCCAATACCCACTAAACTACTTAAAGAAGTGTTACCTGTAGTGGAAGAGCCTCTTCTCAATATTATTAACTCGTCTTTATTTTTAGGTCACGTTCCAAAAATATTCAAGCTGGCAGTAATAAAACCTCTCATTAAGAAACCGCAATTAGATCCAAATAACCTAGCAAATTACAGACCCATCTCAAATCTTCCATTTATGTCTAAAATACTAGAAAAAATTGTGTCCGCTCAATTATACTCTTTCTTGCAAGAAAATGATATCTACGAAAAATTTCAGTCGGGATTCAGACCGCATCATAGCACAGAAACTGCGCTAGTTAAAATTACAAATGATTTACTCTTAGCCTCTGACCAAGGCTGTATCTCAATACTAGTTCTACTTGATCTTAGTGCTGCGTTCGACACTATAGATCATAAAATACTCTTAGATCGACTACAAAACTACACTGGTGTTCAGGGACAGGCATTAAGCTGGTTTAGATCGTACTTATCAGACCGTTACCATTTCGTCTGTTTAAATGGGGAAAAATCAAAGATAACATCAGTAGACTATGGAGTGCCGCAAGGATCTGTCCTAGGCCCTCTGCTATTCTCAATATATATGCTGCCACTTGGTAATATTATAAGAAAACATGGAATTAATTTTCACTGTTATGCTGATGACACTCAATTATATATCTCATCACGACCAGATGAAAACACTAACTTATCTAACTTGACAGAGTGTCTAAAAGATATAAAATGCTGGATGACGTGTAATTTCCTGCTATTAAATTCAGATAAAACGGAGGTATTACTTATTGGTCCAAAAAACTACCCACAAAATCCCTTACAATACAACTTTAATTTAGAAGGATGTCCTGTTACTTTATCCACTACAGTAAAGGACCTGGGTGTTATGCTAGACCGCAACTTGACTTTCGAAAATCATATTTCATATGTTACAAGAACAGCCTTTTTCCACCTTATAAACATTGCTAAGCTACGTAACATGTTATCTGTTTCAGATGCAGAAAAGTTAGTTCATGCATTCATGACCTCGAGACTAGATTACTGTAATGCTTTATTAGCTGGTTGTCCTGCATCCTCAATAAACAAGCTACAGTTAGTCCAAAATGCAGCCGCTAGAGTTCTTACTAGATCAAGAAAATATGATCATATAACACCAATTTTATCATCTCTACACTGGTTACCTATTAAGTTCCGTATCAATTACAAAGTATTACTATTGACTTATAAAGCTCTAAATGGTTTAGCTCCTGTGTATTTAACAGACCTTCTATCGCCCTACAATCCATCGCGCTCTTTAAGATCACAAAATTCGAGGCTTCTGGTCGTTCCTAGGATATCTAAGTCTACTAAAGGAGGGAGGGCGTTCTCACATTTATCTCCTAAACTCTGGAATAGCCTTCCTGATATTGTTCGAGACTCAGACTCGCTGTCCCAGTTTAAAACTAGATTAAAGACGCATCTCTTTAACCAAGCATTCACTTAATGCTTACCTTTTATACTACTTCTGAATCAGTTCGAATGCATTAATATTATGAACATCAGCTATGCTAATTATTTCCCATCTGTCTTTCTGCTGTTATCTCGGGACGCTAGTCCCGAGGTAAATAGCGTTCGTCAGCTCCAGTTTGTATCCAGCCTCTCACGAAGACTTCAGATGCCCCAACACCTGTGATGAGACGACTAAACGCCGGTGGAGAGACGACTAAACGCCTGTGGAGAGACGACTCGACGCCTGTGAAGAGACGACTAAACACCGGCGATATGTTATGCCTAAATTTATACATGATTAACTAACTGTATTTTTCTTTGTACATTTCTGAAATGCACTTTCTGTAAAGCTGCTTTGAGACAATGTGTTTGTGAAAAGCGCTATACAAATAAACTTGAATTGAATTGAATTGAATTACTGTATTAGATTGTAAATGTACTTTTTCCGCAAATACTAAAGCCTTGTGTAAGAAGGGGCAGCAAAGTTTGTATTGTTTGCGGAAATTACGGTCATTTAATGTGGATAAAACATTGATGTGTATGTTTTATAGATCCTATATTGAGTCGTTTATATCCTTTTCATTGTTGTGCTGGTTCAATTCTCTGAATGTGAAAAATAAAAAACGTATTGAGAGGATGGTAAATCAAGGAAATAAGATAACGGGGAGGAAGCAGATGACCATGGCTCAGTTATACCAGAAACAGGCTGTGGGTAAAGCACAGAACATTTTGTTAGAAGATTCTCACCCCTTGTATCATGAGTTCTATCTTCTCCCGTCTGGTATCATGAGTTCTATCTTCTCCCGTCTGGTAGTCGGTATAGAACTCCGCTTAGTAAAACGAATCGGTTTAAAAATTCATTTGTTGCCTCAGCTATAAAGTTTTTAAATTCTAGGTAAATGTATTTATTGGGTACTTTTTTTTTTTTTTTTTTTTTTTTTTTTTTTTATGTGTGTGTGATATCTGTTTTGTGTATGTCTGTTTGCTGCAACCAAATTGCCTTCGGGAAATGAATAAAGATTAACTGAACTGAACTGACACAGTAGCCTACATGAAAGCCAAGCCAACCAGGTGGGGTTTCAAGTTGTTTGTTCTTGCAGACTCAGACAGTTGGGCTGCTTAATTTTATTTTTATTTTAGGATTCTTTAAATAAAAAAACAAACAAGTTTTTTTATGTTTGTTTTTTTTAAAGGATGTGTTGAGTGATGACTTTAAGTCTTTACCTTCTTAGGAATGATTTCTATTTTGAATAAATGCTGTTCTTTTTAACTTTTTATTCATCAGTGAATCATTCTTAGTTCAGGCTGCCTCACAGCACCTTGATGGGTCATTGGGAGAGTCTCTTTAGTCTCCCCAGGTGTAAATCACATAATATTCATAGCCATTCACATTCCCACCATACAGCAGTGCTGACACAAAAACTGACGTAAGAAATTTGAATCATTATATTGTTGTTTGTGAAAGAGTGGTCAGAATGATTTTCACTTCATTTTGAAGTAAAAATTCTAGCCTACAAGAATAGTAACTCAAAAGTATTGTGGACAACTATTCAGTATGTGTTAAAGGGATACTCCACTTTTTTTGGAAAAAGGCTCATTTTACAACTCCCCCAGAGTTAAACAGTTGAGTTTTACCGTTTTCGAATCCATTCAGTCGATTTTCTGATATTTAGAAGAATATCAGTAAGCAGACAGTTTCTGGTCTCATTGACTTCCATAGTAGGAAAAAAATATACTATGGGAGTCAATGGGACCAGAAACTGTCTGCTTACTGATATTCTTCTAAATATCAGAAAATCGACTGAATGGATTCGAAAACAGTAAAACTCAACTGTTTAACTCTGGGGGAGTTGTAAAATGAGCCTATTTCCAAAAAAAGTGGAGTATCCCTTTAAATGGCCTTATTGCGGTGACATTTTTTCCCCCAAAACATACTAACCACGCATAATATTTTTTTTTCTATAAAATACAAACATGTACATCCATTTTGCTCACATATTATTGTAGCAGAGTTTGTGCTGAATACAGCAAATTTATATGTTGGCAAATGGTATGTTTTAAGTAGCTGAAATAAGCACAAATGTCAGGGCATGTCAAAACATCTCAAGGACCCCAAAAACTCATCAGACCCCAGAGGGTTAAGTATCTGGTCAGGTTTTGGGGAATATGTATTCAATAATTAATAATTATTCATACAGGTTTGAACCAGATAATTATACATGGGTGATTCTATAATTTAGGGTACACTGCATGTCCACTGATGTTAAATATACTTATATACTTATACAATCAAATTTCTTCAAACAAATTGCATTTTATTGTAAACTTGCTTCATGAAATAACATCGCAGAGACAATATGTGCAATATATTCTTCATTTTGCTTAAAATGTGTCATTATGGCCATAATTACTGGGGGTGTAACGAGATCTCGTGCCACGAGATCTCGCGAGACTTTAACATGACAAGATTTCCCGTCGAGTGAAAAGCTGTCTCGCGATTTCTATTATCATAGAATATTCCACCAGTACACTCACATTCGCCTAAACTATCGTTTTGCTGTTTTTATAAAAAGAAATAAAAACCATTATAAACTAATGTAAAAGTCTGCTCTGCTCATCCAGCACGAGTTGCCGTTGGAATCAGTGCAGCACAAATCACAGTTCACTGATCGCGTGAGGATGGCGGAGGATTCGTTGCGCAACATAGACTAAACGTCTGATCTTATCTTGTAGAATGCACGCTCAGCACCGCTGCTATACACACAGAGTACGCGTGATCACGATAGTGAAAGTAAAACACAAGCTCGCTGATGTGCATTGCGCACAAATTAGGCCGCGAACATACAATCGTCCGTCTCCCAATACCCATCTCTGGACTGTTTATATTTGCGGCTATCGTCTCAGTTTGCACTTCGAATATTGAGAGAGTACTGTAATGTCTTAAAGACAACAGACAAGGGAGGCTCTGTTTCTGAACTTATATCGGAAACTTATTATCGGAACGCAAGAACAACTGTGGAGACAAACAAACAGCCTCGTTTCTCTACCGGCCTTTCCCGAACTCACCGCATTAACCCTATAACTGCCGGTGCAAAATTAAACAGCAATTTCAAAACAATTATAAAGAGTCTGTGTGCTAACTTTGATTATGGTTGCACTTGCACTTATTGTTTGCACTTAATAAGACTTCTAGAGTTCAGTTAGGAGGTCACACACAGCCTCAATCAGAAGTTCTGAAAGCTCTTAAATGTACAGTAAGGTCTGAAGGGACTAATGTGAAATCATACAGGAGAAAAGCCAGTCAATAAAAACCTTTTACAGTGCTTGTATATTTGTTTTCTTTCAATGCATTTGATATTTCATACTCCTAATGCATGTCATTTCAGGTCTACTTTATAAGATTATTTAATTGTTTAATAATTATTTAAGTTAAAAATTGCAAAATGCACCTGCATACTCTTTTTCCAGTCATGAATTTTGTCATTGAGGATTTCTGAAAAATTGTGCAAAAATCTCGTCTCGTCTCGTTCGTGAACCCAATCTCGTGTCTGTCTCGTCTCGTGAGATAAGCGTCTCGTCACACCAGAGAGTATTGAGGGCGGCTTCTGTCACTTTGAGTGATTTATTGCCATCATAAAGCCCCTCCCCTACCCATTTATGGCCTGCGTGGGATTTTCCCACGTTAGCCCCGCCCCTTTCCCCGCCCACTTCCGGGTATGTCATGTGACCGTGGGAATTCCCTAGACTCAGCCCCTCATCCCCCGCCAACCCCTCCCTTAGGGGTGTGAACATCTGTAGAGTTGTGGGGTGGGGGTGTCACCCCACGATTACTAGCTCTTAATGTGAAAATGTTCAAAAATGATAAAAAAACATTCAAAACAATCTTTTTTAAGAAGGATGACAGAGTCAGAGATGAGTTTAGTGTTTTTTATTAAAGACTTTTTCATACACTTTAAAACAATGTGTTAAAAAGTATATATTTTTTCTTAAAGTACTCAAAAAATGTGTTAGTGTTATTACATCAAATAGTTGTGCTTTGTAACATGGTTAAATGTTAAAATGTCATTTAAAACGTTTTTCAGTAAAACAAGAGTTTTTTTTTACCTTAAAATGGTTAAAACTGTTTCAAACACAGCATAATATTTAAACTATATGTTTAAAATCATTTTCAGTAAAACAAGTTAAAGAGTTTTTTTTTTACCTTAAAATGGTTAAAACTGTTTCAAACACAGCATAATATTCAAACTATATGTTTAAAACCATATTAAAAAAAAGACCTTGCGTTTTTTACAAACCGTTTTGTTGAATAAAGAACACGAGTTAACCAGTTCGCTGTTTAAAGATGTGTAAAAGTGAACAGAGTGCATCTTCTCCAAAGTTGAGAGATTTTCAAGTAATCTCCGGGGGAGCATAGCGAAAACACATCTGCTTACATGAAAGATCTGCCCAGAAATGACGATCTGAAAGAGCGTTCTGAGCCACACGCAGACTCCTCCCACGACACGCCTTCCACAGCGTAAGCGTGGGAAATACAACAAGCGTCACACATACGTCACACACACACGCACATAATGAAAGAGTCCACCTCCGCCGCGGTCTATTTAAAAAGGAGCTCACGTTCTGCGGGGGAATACTTGTGATTTTTTATTCAACTAGAAACTATGGCTTCTGCAGCACCCAAAACTCCTGAGAGATGCCTTGATGAGGTTATGGAGGATTTAACATTGGCTCCGCGAAAAAAAAAAATACATGGACCGCCACTAACACGATTTCTCCACGAGATGGCGGACCACGTGAAGTACACTTTTCACCTGTCTGGAGGAAGGGCGTGCGCGTACGAGTTTGACAAAGACATGCGTGAAGTCAGACTCTTGAACGTTGATGACGATGATATGTTCACGTGGAATACTTCTGAAGACCCTGATTTGGTTTTCACAGAAAGGGATTGGATACTATTTTACACAAAAGTGTGGAGAGACTTGAAAGACGGCGGTGATGTCCCTCTTTTCATCGGCGAGTGGCAAGGATTATCAGCTGGTACGAGATACCGGATCCTCGCGGATAATGCCAACAAACATCCTGACGACTACATATACATTTTATGCAGTGATTTCGCGTCGGGTGCATCAGAATGCACATGGCCCATTGTGGAGGCCGAACATTTGAAATACTACGATTTAAAATTTATGTTTCAATGGAAAGACCTATCCGTATTGGAGGAAATTTTTTCTAAGATCATGCAGTTCTTTAAATGGAGTGACGCGTATGATAGATACAAGGCTGTCAAAGTCAAACTGTTTCATCCTGATTGGTGCACACCTGCAAGGAGGGGCGTGTATATAGCACCGCCTACACTCTACAAACATTAATACCCGCCCACACTGCCATTCTGTCTCAAACACTCAACATGTCTCAAGAGGATATCACAACCCCGTTCTCTCCTAACGGATCTATTGATGGTTACGGAGCAGATGGATTATCAGATGCTATTAATGGATATCCTCAGAAGAGCATCGAATGGCTAAATAAATTTTGTACTGATCTCGGATATCACAACCTGTCTTTCCTCACAAACTACGCGGGCGCTGAGCGCGCAGCTGCAGTGGCTGCTGATGAACCAATCAACGACGCCCCGGACACCACCGGCGACGCGCCGGACGGATGCCTTGGCGATACTGGCCACCGGATTATTAAAGCAGTCGTCACTGTCATATTGGAATATCTGATTGATAAGCAAATGAAGAAAGACTGCGTTGGATGTACCGTAGACCACCCATCCCAAACAAGACATTCGTGTCTGTTTGAGCCTGCTGCTTATTATTTTTATGGTTGTTTTGATGAGATCAACCTGAAACTTCTTCAGCCAGACTTGAAAAAGATCTTGGCTAAGACTTTGAAACTGTGTGGAATAACGACTCATTTGCAAAGAATCCAGGGGTCTATCGAGACGATTTTGTTTGAGCTCAAAGATGAGATGTACATAGTGGAACGCCTGGGGTGTATCAGACAGAAGCTGATCGACGAGAGCTGTGAACAGATCGTGTACAATGCTGTAGACACCTGGAAACTTGCTGATGCTGAAAACGCCGACTCTACCTGCGTGTGATGATGGGGAATTCCTGTGCCTCCTGGATCACCAAACATTTCTTTAAATCACATATTAAACGTGAAATATCAAAGCTGTTGTACATTATTATTGATGATCATACGTCAAATGCCGACGTGACTGCGGATAATACGGGTCTAACGAAATTAATGTTTCAAATGAACACTGTGCGTAGATTATCGAGTGACTGGAATAATATGTTGAATATATCTGTAAACAAAGATGCATGTATAATTGTCAAAAACATTCTCGAACTCATGCCTGAATGCAAGGAATCTCTTAGAATAGGAAATATTGTATGTCTTTGCACGTATGTAACAGATGTCTGCAAACTGTTAAGAAAAGAGCACCAGGATGTTTGTAAAATTATTGATATTATGACCGAATACATGTTGGAGAAAAATTTTGAAATGTGTGTGCATTTTATTTTGATGTTTGGATTAGCTACTACATAATTAAACCTGTGTATGTTGTAACCCTATACTTTTTTCTATTCTGAAATAAAAATTAATAAATGTTCCTGAAATAAAAAAAAAACTTTATTGTTTGTTGATTGTAAAAAATAAATAAAAAAAATAAAAAACTGACCAACGACGTTGTATGTTTCATTATTTTCTGAAATAATAATAGATAATCCTGAAATAAAACTGAACAACATTACATGTGTTTCATTATTGTCTGAAAAAAACTCGTAGTGTCGACATGGCAGAGCTAATGAAGAAAATTTACTACGACCCTGCGAATTCTGGTGCTTTGGGGGGTAAAAACAGATTAAAACGGGCTGTGTTACAGCAATACAATGTAAAACTATCTGATAAAGAGGTGTCTGATTGGCTCTCCAGTCAAGACACATACACTCTACATCGTACTGCACCAATAAATTATAAACGAAACCGTGTGATGGTGTATGGAAAAAATCACCAATTTCAGGCCGATTTAGTTGACATGTCGGAATTCTCACAACAGAACAATAATATTAAATACATAATTACGGTTATCGATATTTTCAGTAAATTCGCTTGGACACGCGTACTGAAAAATAAGACGGGGCCGGAAGTGACTAAAGCTTTTCTATCTATTTTGAGAGAAGGCCATATACCTGCAAAATTACAAACAGATAAGGGTACAGAGTTTTTCAATAAGCATTTTCAACAGTTGATGAAAAAATACGGTATACACCATTTTGCAACAGCCAGTGATCTAAAGGCAAGTGTGGTTGAAAGATTTAATAGGACTTTAAAATCACGTATGTGGAGGTTTTTAACAGCTGTAAATTCCAAACGTTACTGTGATATATTGCAAGATCTGACAGAGGGGTATAATTCCAGTTATCACAAATCCATTAAAATGCGCCCGTTGGATGTGAATAAAGAAAATGAAGATGTAGTGTTTAATAATTTATACGGGAAAATACGTAAAGAGACACCCAAATTTAAATTCTCAATTGGTGATGTTGTGAGAGTCTCTAAAGTCCGAGGTATATTTACTAAGGGGTATGAGCAGAATTATACAGAGGAATACTTCACCATAACTGCATGCATTCCACGTACCCCACCCGTCTACCGATTACAAGACTTCGATGGGGAATTTATCGATGGGTGTTTTTATGAGGAAGAACTACAAAAAATTATTGTTAGTGATGATAAATCATTTAAGATTGAGAAGATTCTGCATAAACAAAAACGAGGAAAAGTCACGTACGTTCTAGTCAAATGGTGGGGATGGCCCTCCAAATTTAACAGTTGGATAGCTGAAAAACAGGTGCTGGATCTGCAGGGCCCGTTAAAACCATAGAGAATTCATGACAGATGTCATTAAATAATAACCATGGCTGAGGAAGGATTCTACGTCACGCTCCCATGCAACGCATCGATGAACATCTACCCCGATAACAATATATCTAATTACAGAACTAGATTGGCTAGAAATATAAATTTAAAAGGTCTGTGGGAGGTGGCATTGGTCGAATTTGAATATCCATTGACATGGTATACATTTAATGAGGATGATGCTGTTTTCATTATTGTTTGTGAACAACGTGTACTACAGAATAACTACGAGCTTGATGATGTAAGGGGTGATACGTTTCAGAATGCTCTAAAATTATCAACGAGTCGGAATACATTAAAATGTGGGTATTTTGAGGATGTACCCATTTTGCTCAGGGATATAAATGTCTCTCTCCCCCAGAGGGTACGTCTCGCCTACGACCGTATAAAGAATAAGGTATTTCTGAAAGCACCTCACAGGACTTCGTTGACATTTTATGGCAAACTAGCGATCATCCTTGGTTTAAAACCGGGGGTTTCTATAGAAACTGTAAACAGTTCGGGTGAACATCAAGACACACACATCACATATGCTCCATACCAGGCTGATATAAGAGCCGGATTCTACACACTGTACGTATACACGGACATAATAGACTATCAATCAGTTGGTGATGCATATGTACCTTTATTAGCAACTGTATATATAGATGGTGAAACTAACAATACAGTCAGTGTCAGATACGACAAAGCTCATTACGTACGGGTTAATAAGAGCTGTATCACAGAAATCTCTGTTGATGTAAAAGACGATTTAAACCAGGACGTGCGTTTCACCTACGGAAAGGTTGTTACCAAGCTGCATTTTAGACCTGTGAAACATCAACCGTTTTAAAATGTCTTATCACGCTCCGTACAAAGCGGATCCCGAACGCTACATATCATACTACAGGGCTCAGGCCGGTAATGGGCTTCCGGGGTACGCAGGGGGAGGGGTTATGTACGGGTCCGGATTTGCTTCAGGGATTGGTGGACTTTTTAAAGGTCTTTTTCGAATGGCTCTACCTTTTTTTAGAAGGGGGTTCAGTATAGCAAAACCGCATTTAAAGTCAGCCGCTAAAAACATAATGAGTGATGTTGTCACCAGTGCTCTAACAAAGTCTTATAATAATAATAATGAAAATGGACAGGAGGGCCATGGCATGATGGTGATGTCACGTAAACCACCAGGTACCCGTATGAGAAGAGGGCGTGTCCTTGCTGTAAAGAAGACTAGACGCTCTAGCAAAACACGCTCAGTTACAAAAAGCAAGCGAAGAACTAGCACGAAACGGCTGAAAAGATCTACAAATTTAAAAAGACGGGGTATCACTATTTTCTAAAACATGTCTCTTTTACACTGTATGTCTGACGAGTGCATTAAATCAGAGCTGGATCTGTTTACGCTCCCTTTGACACAAACAGCTATTGAAAAAAATACATATGTGGAGATAACTCCAGTGTCAGCTTTAACAGATTCGTCCCCCATCGAATTCTTCATAGCGGGGGCTGGTGAAGATTACACAGATCTGAATAACACTCTGCTATATACACGCATCAAAATAACTCTTCCGAACGGTGATCCCATTCCTGATGGAGCTCCAACGTCTTTGATTAATTATCCCGGAGCCTGTATCTTCTCTCAGGTCGATGTCTCTTTAGGCGATCGTCTAGTGTCTCAGAGTTCCAACACATATCCCTACAGGTGTATCATAGAAGCCCTCATTAATTACGGAAAAGACACTCTCGAGAGTAACTTTTCAGCAGGTTTATTTTACAAAGATTCTTCAGCGGACATAGATGCTACAGATCCTGGAGGCGCAAACGCGGGTTAACAAAGAGAGCAGCGTTCACAAACGCCAGTAGCGTTGTAGAGCTACTAGCGCCAATTCACAGCGACATCTTCTTTCAATCGAAGTTGTTATTGAACGGAGTGGATATACGGGTTCGTTTAACTCGTGCGAAAGACGCATTCTGTCTGATGCGTAATGATGCCATCGATTATAAGCTTAATATACTATCGGCTTCGCTTTTTGTGAAAAGAGTCACCGTATCCCCAGCAGTGCGCTTGGGGCATGCGCAAGCTCTTCTCTCGACCACTGCTAAATACCCCATAGACAGAGTGTGTGTAAAAAATTTCTCAGTACCAGCAGGTGCACGTGTATCTAACCATGAAAATCTCTTCCTCGGACGCTGCCGAAATCTATCATTTTGGCCATGACGGAAAACACAGCCTTTTCCGGTGCTTACGACAAAAACCCTTTTGCCTTTAAACATTTTCATCTTGAATATCTTACGTTGACCTGTGATGGACAGCCGATCCCTTCACGCCCCCTTCAACCGGAATATAATAACGGGTCTGCCGTGAGAGAGTTTTATCAGTTAGTGACAGCCACAGGCCGACATCTAAAGAATCAATCTATGGTCATAGATCGTGAAGATTTCCTGCACGGATACACCCTATATGCGTTTAACCTGACACCCGACGAGGAATGCGGTCAACACGTTTCGTTGATTAGATCAGGAAATATTAGATTAGAAGTACGTTTCAGAGTACCCCTCCCACATCCTGTTAATATTTTAATATATTCAGTTTTTGATTCAATTATAGAGATATCAAATCGGAGACAGGTGTTCGCAGATCACTACTGAAATGAACACTGTGCAACTGACGGGGTTGATGGATAAAATTTCCTGTAACACAAATTTTTTAGGTGTACTACCGAGCAATTACCTACCCAAAGAGCCTTTAAAGGATATACCGTGCATGCTAATTTCGAATACACAGGCTTCAGACGAACCAGGGGAACACTGGATCGCTATATACATACGTCGAGATGGCGTCGGCTGTTTTTTTGACAGCTTTGGTAACACACCAGATGCACATCGTTTTCCTGCATCTTTTCATAACTTTCTAAAAAACAATTCTACAGTCGTTCAGTACTCAGACAAACAAGTTCAAGATTATGCTTCCGACACCTGTGGACAACATTGTGTGTTTTTTCTGTATTATATATCAAGAGGCTATGAATATGAGAATGTTATAAAAATGTACCATAATGATTTGTTAAAAAATGACATCATGGTCTCTCTCTTTGTGAAAAAATTGAAACCTAGTCTCTGTAACGGTAAAACATTTAAATGCATTCAGTGTGTACAGTCTGGCAAAACATTTCAGGTGTATTAATGTGTGGTGTGATGTATTGTTTATGTGTGTGATGAATAAACAAACTTGTAAAACAGATTAAACGTTTTCTTTTCTTTATTGACATCAGATATTAGTATACAGCTTAAAAATACAGTTACATAATTATGATATACACAGATTTACATCAAATAATATTTGTAAAACAGATAAACATTTCCAATTATACCGATACAAAAAAAAAAATTGCTAAAAATGTAACCATTGCTTAGTGTCTAATGCAGGCGATTTAAATACATCTGTATCCGGTGTGTCTGAAGGGATGTGTGGTGATGTGTTACGACGTCTTTGTTTTTTCAAAGACTTTGTCGGTACATCCCCAAAACTATCCCCTGTTGTTTTTCTTTTAAGTGAATCAATCATTCGTTTAACATGTTGGTTACTTATTGTTGAGTAAGGTATGTTTAAAGAGGAAAACGCATCCAAAAATTCACTCCATCCTGTTGGCCTACGTTCATCGCGTATCATTTGAGGCATTGTTACGCTTTTCAACAGGTCAAGCATATGAGATCCTGCAATGATTTTCCCTTTATAAACAAATTCTCCGGTGTCTGTCCATGAAGACAACTGCTTGGACTTAGACATTTTATCTAAAATGTATTTTACATTTTTCAAGCTTCTCCGAGACACATTGTTTAGCACCTCTGATACGATTACGTCTTCAGTGCCGGTCTCAGTCCTATCAGCTACACTATGAGAGGTGACAGGTGCCTCTTCATTTTCACCCTCCTGACTCGGCACTGTCAGCGTTAAAGTGCTGCTATCCAGATCGTTATGCTTTGACACAGAGAGAAACCTCTGTAACATGTGTGTGTATAGTTTTGCTTTTTCATGTGTGTCCAGATCATGTCTCTGTAATATCTCTCTTATAGATGAATCCAAGTTTTCCTCCACTGCCTTATGGATATTTTCACGCGGCGGTACATTCCTTAGTCTATCTAATTGATGCTTTGGCACAAGATACAATTTTTCAGTATGCTGCATTTTTTTTTTTTCTCCTCAGATTCAGTTTCTAGTTAACAAATTAGTTATGAAAGGTAGTGCCACAGATAAAGCAGGTAGTAAAAACCCTCCTTTTTGGTTAATCATACGTCTTTTTCTTGCAATATTGATCTTTTTATTAGCAATGTATTTTATTACCGTCTTTCTCCTTTTTAAAGAGCCGTGCTGTTTTGCAGTTAGAGGGATCTTACCGTGAAGAATATTGAGGGCCACTTCACATAGAGCCAGTATGAGCTCGTCAGGTGCTGAATTCAGAATAACCTTTCGCTGTTTGGGTGAGCTCTTGTATAATAACTTTAAAAGGTACAGATTTCTGGAAAGCCTCGAAGTCATTTTAAACTCCTTTCTGGACGTAGACCACAGGATAGTCAGACAGTAAATCAGTTCTGAGTCTAAATCTTTCAGGTGTCTGTGTTTTATAATCTATTAGCAGGTAGTTGAAAGGAAGACTAGTTGCATCTTGGTAGGCTTCAATAAAAAACTTTGTATTACCGGGAAACATCTGACGACCCAAAACACCAATCTGGTGCTTATCTCGAGGGTTTTTAAATATTATTAAATAATTAGAGTTAAGCCCTATTGTTCTGGTAGATTTACCCTGAAAAAATAGATTCTGTATCAGTAGCAAACAACTCATATTTTTGTGATGTACATATTGTGTAAATATCTTCTCGACTTCAGAATTGGACGCTGCTTGGCCCATAACATCATCCAAAATTAATAGGGATCTCTTACCAGGAGGGAATAATGAATCATCATCCAATTTCTTTGGGATGTTTTCAATGAATTTAATATCAAAAGCATGTAACAATTCATCGTATAAAGATTGCCAACATGTATAAATGTACACATAATTATCAAACTTCACAGAACACATTTTGTCTGAATTATACATTAGAGTCTTTACAAAAAAAGTTTTCCCACTATTGCTTGGACCGCTGATCACTGCGGAAAAGGGATGTTGCAGTCTGCAGTCAAAAACATCAGTTTCACACATATTCACAAAATATTGTTAAAATCCGTAAGGCAATGTTGTGTAGTCTGGTAAAAGGATGCGTTTGTTGTACACAATTCTGAAACTTTTCACGACTGATTTATTATGCAGTGTGAAACGCAACTTATTGCGTTTGATGGTGTCCGAGTTAGCTAGCAGCTGTTGGCTGACACCTGTCTCAACATATGAGTGCACTAGACCAGTCAGACTCTGCAAGTTAACTATTTGAGCGTTTTTGGCGTGAAGCGTAATGCCTTTTGCTTTGAGACATGTATGTCCGTTTGCTGTGGCAAAGCCGTACGATTTCGGACCCGATGCCGCAAACACCGAAATGAAATCGCCTGCCTCTAATTCACTGGTGAGCTGACCCAGATATGCACCTGTTTCAGGAATCCATTCATCGTTTTTCGATACAAAAATAATGCTGTCTGTATCTGAATAAAGCACACGTTTATCTAATTTATCCAAAAGATTATAGAGTTCAAGTCGTGCGTATGCTGTGGTGAATGCACCGATAAACACGTTAACATCACGAGTGGGGGAGGGATCTTGCTCGCCATAAGACCATTGGATTAAAGCCACTGTATCAGATACAAATGAGAAATGTTTTATCACATACGCATTACTAAAAAGCCTCTGAGTGAACTCTTCTGGATCTGTAAGAAGCTCCGCAGTCGGGAGATGACTTCGTAAACTAAATCTACCCCAAAGTGTGTTAAGAATAAGCTTACTAATAGATCGTTTTGCGGGGTTGTGTGAAATATTAGAAATATCCAAACTAATACCCTGATTTTCAAGATAATCGTCAACATAAGACTGTTTGTCTTCGTCTGTCACTACATGTGTGGGAAAACCTGATGCCTCCTGTTTGAATTTTAGAAAGGTGTTTACATAATCACTGAACAACGTGTCGGATGTCTGTTCAAAATGCCAGACTTCATCCATTTTCAACACTTTATATCCGTGTTGAATAGCTCTCTGTAATTCAATGGATACCCACGTAGATGTAATACATCTGTCTTTATCCGCGTGTGTACATTGAGGGTCCTGAATCTGATTCTCTAGACAAGATTTGCAAAGGGGAAACATAAGTTTACCGCCACACCTGTAAGGCAATACAGGATGAAACAGCTTGCGAGGGGGGAGGACTGTTGCCTTGATAAGCCCAAAATAATTCTCTATAGGTTCAAAATCCTTAAAAATTATCTTAGGATGTCCTATAGGATATGTTTTACACGACTGTACGTACGGATACAACGATGTGAAATCATAATAATCTACCCTCTCATCATCGGTGGTTTTGTGATAGAGTTTATATGCGTTTGTGCGTCCACCGTATAAAGCATCACGAGGTTTCAACCTCTCAGGGGCTTCGTAAGATTGCATAAATTGTATAACATCCGGATCTGATTGTTTTGCATTAAGCCATTCACATTCCCATATAGAGATCACCCGCAAGGAATACGTTTTACGCAGGGTCTCTAGTTTGTCATCCGTCTGTCTCCTGAGAGATCCAAAAGACATTTTTGATAAGGGTTGAATTTCTTCAGCCTTAAATCTGCATGAATGACCGTGCATGAAACATCCTAGATATTCTAAAGCTGTTTTCACACCATCATCACTCTGATAATATCCATCTACATGATAAGGGCCGATCTTAGCTTCCCCGTGGTTCAATGCGTGTTGCACATTCACATTATGCTTTTTTTGAAAATATTCTAACCACTGTATAGACGAATTTGAGAAAGTTTTGTGCTGATTAACGTACGCGTGGCTGTGGGTGAGGGCCAGTGTGTCGCTTGTCAGAAAATTAGTTTTGAACACTTTCATACATGTTCCAGCCAATGTCACAGTTTTAAATGGATCAATGTTTGTACATTCGATGAATTCTTCGCGATATTTTACACAAGCCTGACGTAGAATAATTACATCATTCCGACAGTAAAAAGCAAGCTCTTTTTTTAAGTCAAACAACCCCGATACGTCAGCGTACCAAAGATCAAATCTGGTACGATCGACCTGACTCATTGTCTCATAACCGTAAAACTCTTTTGGAGGGTACGGACCCAGATAATCTGCATTCTCTGACCTGTTGAAGTGATGGGGGAAAAAACCCTTATCACTCACACTTAGGTTTAACGCTGCAGGTATCTTGCTTAACGCTAGAGGGAGAAACTGGTATGAGTCGATATACCTCTGTCTAAACGTACGATCATACATGTATAAAATACGACACCCTTGCATGATAATTTTCGGCGTCAACCCTTCGCTGGTGAGGTATTCGACTAAAATAAAATTGTCAAACGCCGATCCGTTGTGGGCTACGAATGTATACCCCGCATATTTCGGACGCCTAAAGTGTTTAATTAGAAGTTCTACACATTCCGTACCACCTGCTTCAAACGTCTCGCCGGCGTGTGTCATCGCACACACATAATTAGCTGTGTGTCTACCATTTTCAAACATGGTTTCAAAATCGTAATAAATGTATTTCTCGTCATGTTTTTTCAGGTTTAAGTGGTTGAATGTAACATTCATGATACCCATCATCTGTCAAGATCTCTCTGCAATGTTCGCAACTCTTTGGAGAACAGACGTGGGGCTTATCTTATCACCTTTTCTGGCCACCCTATAAACAGTGTGACATTTTGAGCAAAAACGAAAGGTATCACATTGCGATCTTTCATCAGGAACTCGTGATTTTTTGTGTGTTTCGTAGCAGAATGTATTTTTACAGAATCTGAGACATTCTGAACATTGTCTATGTTTTGTAACATGCATCCGACACTCTGACGTATTGCATACTTTACATACATATTTGCAAGCATGCAATCTTTTGTCAGAGAACCCTTTGTGGCAATATTCGCAAACGTAGCTACACCCTATAAAACCTTTCAAATTTTTTATTAGATGGTAATGTCCCTCGTGATTATACAGGTTCACAGTTTTTGGATGAATTTCATCCGTGTTTTTGTACACTTGCAGTTTCCCTGTACAGTCACGATGAAATACCACGATTTTTAGATCATATTTTTTTCGAAAGCAGTCAGATCGTGAAATCCTATTTTTTCATGAGGTGTGAAGCCACAATTTGTATGGATCTCGTACGCCTGTATTTGTAGTTGTTGATTTGTAAAAGACGGATTGAGAAAATAGGCTAGGCAATAGCTCAAACACATACTATTTTCGATATTATTAGGGCTGAATAAATGCATTTTTTTCTTCTCTATAGTATCACTGATCGCGAGAGTCGTAATATTTCTACGAGGCCCTCCTGCCGGTTTGTCCATAGCTATAGAAACCTGTAATGACAGTGCGGCGTCCGTGCTTACATCCGCGTTACTCTGTGTCGCCTGCTCAATCTGATCGATAAATAATGTGGGGTCGTGATTGTTGTCGGGTGTTAAAACAGTGTTGATGGACGTAGGTAAACTATCCCCCAAAAGGGCTATATTAATATAACCCGTGTCGCCGGCCAACAATTGAGAAAAACCTACAACCTCATTTAAAATATTATGCAAATGTATATTTAAAGTAGCTAAATCATTTGTGTCTATTTCACGGAGGTTAAGCGTTCTATTAATTTCTACCCCGTTGAAACGTGGTCTTGGTATTACTGTGAAATCACCAGCATTGCCTCCCTCAGTCGTGAGTCTGTGTATCTCAGCCTGACTCAAACCCATCTCTGGCTGCCGCGGATCATAGCTCGTTTGCGGTGTGACCCCCGCACCTGTCTGTACGTTTTCATTATCATTATGTACGGGTATTTCACCCCAATTTCGCTGTTCAGCTATAATATTTCGCAATCGCTCGGTTGTGGATAGGCCGTCTGTGTTTAACATTCGTAATTGTTCATTTATTAAAATACGCAGCTGGTCATTATTGCGTGACCTAGATCTTTCGCGGTCATCGTCGTCAGAATTTGAGTCGGTTCGTGCCCTTTTAGAAAGCATTTTGAAATGGTTTATTTAAAAATTGTGTAAAACAAAAACGTATCCTTCTACCACCATACATAAACAATAATGATGTGTGTAGATAACAGGTCGTAACAGGAATACAATAACAAACAGATTACAATATCAATATTGGTAACACTAAAACAGATAATCAAAATAATTAAAAATAAGAACAGTAATCGAATTTTTAAAAGCAAAATAAGTGGATAATCATCATCTTCTCATGAATGCTTCATGTAATTCTCGTAATAATCTTTGAACTATATTTAGTCTCTCAGAGAATAAGGACAAAGCCACAGTTAGTAGCTGTAGATCCTCTCTTACCTGGGCATTCTCTCCACGCACGGCTATAAGTTCGTTACGTAAATGACGATTTTCATTCAGTGTTTGTTCGTGGCAATTCCCCCAAAAATCGACAGCACTCCTCAGTTCGCTTGTGTGTAGATCCTGTCGCTCTATAATACGATGTAGAAGCGAGATCAACTCTCTTTGGGAATCGTGGACGATGTCCTCGGTTTGTTGAAACGATAAAGGTCTGCTCACAACGTCTAAAATCCTTAAAAAATTTCTATTAACGCCGCGTAGCATGTCATGGCTCAGGTCCCGCAGTTCGCTGTCTCTGTATGCAGGTCTAAAATATCCTGGTGAAGCATCGGAACGCGTGCTGCTGCCGCCTGAGGATCCCTGCTCAGAGTCGATAGCGTCCAGCACTGCTTCTTGGGACTCCAAGAAAATCTCTAAATCTCTTTCGCAGTAATCTTGTGCTGGGGAAAAAAAAAAAAAACATAATAATACGTTGTTATTATATGATTTATTTGTCAGATAAAATATAATGTAAAAAAAAAAAAAAAAAAAATCTTACCGTGATCCTCAGGTGTATTATACCCGTTGGCTCCTCCGGGGTATATACGGGGAAACCGTTTTATACAGGGGCTTGACGTCGACGTGGGCCTGCACTCAAACGGAGTGTTTTGTTCTGTAAAATAAAATATTAATTTATTATTTTTAGATTTGACAAATAAAAATAGGATAAACCAAAAATTATCACACACCTTCGCATGGATATTCTAATTCTTCACCGGTGTCTGAATCATACGCTCCATAAACATCACGAAGTCTTTTAATTCCACGCCCGCCGCCTCCCCGGACACCGGAGTGTATTACAGTGCCACTGGTTGAAGGCTCGTCCTCTGTCTGAGAGCGGGTCGAATGTTCACTTTCAGACCGTGTAGAGCTCCAAGGAGTGACGTTGTCGTACGTGTCATTAGCTCCATCCAATGGATCGACGCACACAGCCTCCGAAACCTGAAGAGCTTCTCTCTCCTGTGTCGATGTGTTCTCCGCCTCTGATGAATTATCGTTATAATCATGTAAAAAATCGTGAGGTGAAACACCTTCCGGAAAGGACTCGTCATCTATAATCCAGACATGTATATTAACAACACATATATTTCAATAAAATGTATAACGTTTTGGAAAATTTACTCACAAAGCTCGTTAAGGATTTGCATCAAATCTTCGTCAAATACATCCGATGATCCAAGCTCTGATGTTTTGCAATTGTCAAGACATGTTCATTTTTAAAAAGAGAGAAGAAAAATATATAGTTCTAACATCACGTCGATTTATAATAAAAAATATTGTTATTTTTGTTAAAATGAGGTGTGTGCTTACCGTTTTGATTAGCAGACATGTTTTTCAGGCTCTCGATTCAGTAGACTAACGTCGTTCGAAGTATAACTGTTATGTGAAACATCTGCACTTCTAAAAAAGTTCGCTATTCAAAAAGCCTCTTACCGCGTCACACGCACACACATTTGCTCATCCTCATTTTCAAAGAAGTTCTTTCAACTCTGCGTGAAATAGTCTGTGATGTGGCCTGATAAGAGTTTTTTACAACTAGAAAAACATACGAGTCTCGCGACAAATCCGGCCAATCTATGTAGATAAGCTTCGCAATAAAATAATTCTCACACCACCAAGCTTCAAAAGAGAAAAAGAAACACATGCAGAGCGACCCCTCACGGTTTCAAACCCCAGGGTTAGACATTATGGAGACATAGCCTACACGCGCACATGTGTGTGTGTGTGTGTGTGTGTGTGTGTGTGTGTGTGTGTGTGTGTGTGTGTGTGTGTGTGTGTGTGTGTGTGTGTGTGTGTGTGTGTGTGTGTGTTCTTAGACGCTGCTATGCACAACTTTTTATTTTTTATTTATATAACCTACATTGCGTAGAAACATCCGAAAATGATTTACATAGATAGATATACAAATAATTATAGACTAAAGATCGCATGAATTAAAAACATGTATAAAAGGTTAATAAAAAGCATTAAACACCCATAGTTATAAATTAAACCGTTGTAAAAATAAGTATTTTATTAAACCACTAGAATAAAACTTCTTATTTGACAAAACACGAGCGTATAACGTTTTGTATATAGTTTTATCCCATGGGATAAATAATCTAACAACCTTATTTTGAATAGACCGCGGCGGAGGTGGACTCTTTCATTATGTGCGTGTGTGTGTGACGTATGTGTGACGCTTGTTGTATTTCCCACGCTTACGCTGTGGAAGGCGTGTCGTGGGAGGAGTCTGCGTGTGGCTCAGAACGCTCTTTCAGATCGTCATTTCTGGGCAGATCTTTCATGTAAGCAGATGTGTTTTCGCTATGCTCCCCCGGAGATTACTTGAAAATCTCTCAACTTTGGAGAAGATGCACTCTGTTCACTTTTACACATCTTTAAACAGCGAACTGGTTAACTCGTGTTCTTTATTCAACAAAACGGTTTGTAAAAAACGCAAGGTCTTTTTTTTAATATGGTTTTAAACATATAGTTTGAATATTATGCTGTGTTTGAAACAGTTTTAACCATTTTAAGGTAAAAAAAACTCTTTAACTTGTTTTACTGAAAATGATTTTAAACATATAGTTTAAATACTATGCTGTGTTTGAAACAGTTTTAACCATTTTAAGGTAAAAAAAAAAAAAAACTCTTGTTTTACTGAAAAACGTTTTAAATGACATTTTAACATTTAACCATGTTACAAAGCACAACTATTTGATGTAATAACACTAACACATTTTTTGAGTACTTTAAGAAAAAATATATACTTTTTAACACATTGTTTTAAAGTGTATGAAAAAGTCTTTAATAAAAAACACTAAACTCATCTCTGACTCTGTCATCCTTCTTAAAAAAGATTGTTTTGAATGTTTTTTTATCATTTTTGAACATTTTCACATTAAGAGCTAGTAATCGTGGGGGTGACACCCCCACCCCACAACTCTACAGATGTTCACACCCCTAAGGGAGGGGTTGGGGGGATGAGGGGCTGAGTCTAGGGAATTCCCACGGTCACATGACATACCCGGAAGTGGGCGGGGAAAGGGGCGGGGCTAACGTGGGAAAATCCCACCCAGGCCATAAATGGGTAGGGGAGGGGCTTTATGATGGCAATAAATCACTCAATTTGACAGAAGCCGCCCTCAATACTCTCTCACACCCCTAATAATTACAGCTTATTACAGAATTACACACCCTTATAGTTAATTTAAAACTACGATAGCAATAGATGTATTCCCATCTGACTTGGGCATGCCGACACACATAAAAACATATCAAATATATTTCGGTAAAGTCTTTACATGATGAAGTTAATGAAAGTTTCATGTGTGTGTGTTGGAATGTGCTCTGGTCTCCATTCTGGCCTGGCTCTGAGGAGATAGCGATCTCTTTGAGGCTCGACCCCTGGCTGTGTGTGCGTGCACATTTGCCTGCCATAAAGGTGTCAAGGAACGCCAATAGGAACAGACTCTGTGGTGCCAGGTGTTGGGAAAATATTTCTTCTAAAGTTTCAGGAACTCAGAAGCAAAGACCAGGAGACTCGGGTGTATCTTTTAAGCAGGATTCTTTATTTGCTGTAGTCTGCTTCGTCCAAGATGGTACCCAAATCTGGCTAGGCCAGTATACATTTTTAGTTCATATACCTTTCAAGGGGAGGAGTTTATTGAGGGGAAGAAACTCTGAAACAAAGAATGCAAATGCCGTAGGAACACAACCTACTCTAAGGGCAGATAATGTAGCAACTGACCGAATCCTGTTTTCCTTTCACTACTGAACAAATATGAACACATATATGTTTAATTCACAAAACCTTGAACCACGTGAAATGGTGACCCACTGTCTGCCATCAGGTCAATAATTAACTCAGTTTATGACGCATTGTGCAGTCAAGAAACAGGTCCCCGTTGTTCTCGAATTTGTGTTCAGTCACATAGAATAAGAACTGATCCATTCAGAGTCTATAGCTAATTTTTCCCCCTCATCAATTGTCGTCTTCTTACGCCGCTAGGCTGATAAGTGAATTTACATACACAACTACCCTTTTGTCTTGAAGACAACCATGTGCGAACTAAACCCTCACGTGGTACACACCACGTATGGACAGATGCTGACCATAAGGATACTCTGATACACACACATACCCACACACAAACATCCCTTTGTGTGCAACTTAGGATAGAAATGTCCTTAATGTATATAACACAGAATTGCCTGGAGGAAACGCTGACTGAACTCTGATACAGACACACACACATTAACACACAAACACCAGGAATGGAACTAACTTTTCAGAGAAAAGTACCTCTAAATGTTTTAAATGTATTCATCTTTGTGCTTAGATGTCTTCACATGCCATACGGGAAGTACTGACAATTTTATTGTGTGTTAATCAAACTTTAAAATGCTTGTAATTCTGCATATGGATGTAACCATGTCCTTCTGCTTGTTACCTACTTGTTCTTGGTATCTGTGTGACCGTTGTGATGTGACCGAGCCAGTCATACATAGGATCTTACAGTAAAAATGTATTGTTCTGTGTGTACAATCTTTCTGAGTAGAAATGATAAAATGTTATACCATCATAAATTATCCTGACAAGACAAAGAAGAACTTTTCCCGCTCGAGACACTCTTAAAGATTATTGGTCACGTATGCGAAGCAGGCGTGAACCCCTCCTCTCCATAAGAGACTGACACCGAAGTTTCTCTTCAGCGCGTGAGCAGATCCAGAGAACTGAAGAACTAAAATGAACTGAGCACTTGATTCCACTTGCTCGCCGAGCACTCGGTTGGAGAACATTCTGACGAATCCACTTTGTCAGTGAGAAGATCCATGGCTCCCTTTTAGGGAGCGTTCTCCGTTTTTCTTTTATTTTATTTTCTTTACTAAGTTTTATTTTCATATTCGCCTCTCCCTCCACGGGAGATGAACTCTGAATTATTTCCTTGGCAACTTCACGTTCTGTGAACCTTTAAACTTCCGGCGAGTCTGCTCGCCCCGGAAGACACGAGAGAACACACCTATAGCACCGAAGGACAAACACGCACAGCAACACAAGAGAACCATATGCAAGTATAGGTTGTTGATTTGATTTGATTGATGTGATTTCTTGGTGTCTCTCTAAGGGTTACGTTGTCTGTGAATTTTGCCATGCTGCGATCACCCCTGGTGATCAATCTCTCTCTCTCTCATCCTCTTACTCTCTCTCTCTCTCTCCCTCACTCAATCTCTCTCTCTCTCTCTCGATCAATCTCTCTCTCTCTCACTCTCTTTGTTATTCGTCTGTCTCATTAGTTTTACTGTTTACTGTACATACATGTATCCCGTGTTTAAATGTAGAATTCTGTATCCGTAGTTCCATTTTATTAAAACCATTATATTCTTGATTGTTTCTGGGAAAAATGCTCATTTTACAAAGTCAATGAATTGTTTGATCTTTAGCTACAAAGCTTTACAATTTGTTACTATTTCAGTAATCTAACTTTTATAATAACAAGAAGGTGATTTTTCATGGCCAGAAAATAGCTTTCTTGAATTATTAAGAAATAGATAATTTTTGTTGGAAAATTGATGAGTTAATCTTACGGCCGTTTGCTGGACAAACAGATTGTTCGATAACCATTAATTCCATTAAAGGTTATCTCATATAATCGATTTGGAAGGGGACCATTGATATATGAATGAGGAATTATAATTTGTTGTGATTGATCATTCATATGTACAATCGATCTATTTTCAACTTCGATAATTTAACTGTAATATGCAATATATTAATCATATTCATGATTAATTATTCAAATTCCCTATATATAATTTGAGCTAATTTAATGTAATACCCAATGTTGTTACAATAACTTATTCAAATGCTGATGCTGGTCAGGAACTCTTGGTTCAAAGAGCCATCCCAGAGCCATTAAAGACAAATGGTGAAAGTCTCCCTGACGGCTAATTCACTCAACCTTAACGATTCAACCTCTAGGCTGAAAGGTGAGAATCTCAGTGATCTGATTAATTTTAAATACAATAGAGAGAAATAGGACTGTCTGGACTTTCTTGCTGGAAATTGTTTCACAGCTGCATCATTCCACCATTAAATGTTACATTCAATGTACAGAATATTTCTCAGTTTATATACTATTGTACTGGAACCTAAATTAAACATTTTGATAAATTTGTATTTCATCAATCCCCTCTCTGGGAGTTCTAAATAACTCCCACATAATATACAAATTTAAACACTTAAAAGTTCATTCTTGTAACTTGTGTAAGTTACAGGCACATAGCTTGCTCTGTGTTGATGTTTCTGCAATTGCATGTTGACACAGTAACAAAGCATGCAATTACAGTCCGTGAGTCTTTTCTGGTTGGAACTGTGATTTTCTCGTGATCAATCAAGTTTCCGAACCATGAAGAATTATCATCAGTCATCTTGGTGTAATTATGCTGAAAGATCAATGTCTTATTGGACCACCATGTTTGTGCACAAGTGAGTCCTGGAATGCAGTCATCTTCAGATGTGACCTGCAAACGTTCTTTTCAGCACAACCAGATGTTTTTGACATATTCATCACCTCTAAGAATATGTTGTTTCTGAAGTCCGGGCTTTGTGCGATCTTCATGATGTGTAGTAGGAGGACAATCTTGATCATGTCGATGGATGACTGAAGGTTTCATCGTCTCTGCGTTGTGTATTTTTCTTTGTCCTTTTCTTTATCCTTTTGTGATAGTTGGCTCGGAAGTCGTCTAGTTGTTTCTTGAGGTTATGTCTTCATACGCAGACGAGGAGGTCGGTGCGTATGGGTCTCGGGTCAGCAAGTGGTATCTGTACAGAGGAAGAGAGAAAACAAAAGACAGGAGCAGTTTTTTGTTCAAACACTAGGGTTTTAAACGTCTGCTATTTTTGTTCCTTCTTTCCTTATTCTCTTAATTATTTTGACACCTAAATAGAACCAGTGAGGTGAGGAATGGACTAATGGATGGGGGAGGCCTATGAGGGAGTCTTCACCGCAGAGTTGTCCCCCGATGTCTGTTGCATTCGGTTCTTCTCTGGGCTCCTCACTGTTCTGTGTCCTATCATTTCCCTGTGGGAGGGGGAGCAACTTTTACAGTGTGACACAATGAGTCCAGGTTTATCCTGACACAATACTGCAACTACTTTAATTAACATCACTTGATGTACCACTTAGGCTCTAATGGCTTGCAACATTCTAGAGATTTCTTTGACTACCTGTCCTGTGACGTATGTAATCTTCATCTGAGTTATTTCTCCATCCTCTAACAACTTCAGTCATAGCAGACATCATACATGAGGATGAAACAATGTTTGGCATTATTGTGGACACTGCATGAGGGCATTTTACGTTTACAGTCTGACCTAACACTATTAATGATGAAAGGCCTGTGCTGTAAAATAACATTTAAGGCTGTGAGTTTACTTAAATTAGTGTCCCCCAAAGGAAAAACTGAGACAGTCACTTTCCTTTTGTTCTATTAAACAAAAATAAGTCTTTTATCTATGTTGTAAGTTAGTGGGGAAATTAAGCACTCACAGCCCAGATGATTAACAACTAAAACAGCTGCCCAACTGGGTTACTGACGAGGGGAGGGGCTGCTCCAGAGTAGCAAGCAGATTGAGCAGAAGCTGAGTAATATTGTTCATTTCTCTAACATTCTTTTTGTTTTTTCTACATTCTTTTCCCCGATGTCCATGTTTACCACAATAATAACAACTGCTGCCCTCTCTCTTAGGACATTTGCTTTTCTGTTGCTTCTCTGCGTTGAACTTAAAGGAAGATGCTGCAATTTTTACTCTTGACATCAAAATCTCTTTCCCAAATATCTAACCTGTATAGGTTATTTTGCAGAGTTCTAGTGGACCATGTGACATCTAAGGAAGGCAGTGCATTTTTATGCTCTGACAAATGACCAAGAAACCATGTACGAGCTAAAGGGCCTTTATCATTTAACACCTTCTCTGATGTGTCTGATATTCCACTGTAAGCTGCAGCTGACTGACAAAATCTCTCGGAGTACTCACTAACAGTTTCATCATTCTTCTGTACACAATTAGTGATCTTTGACCAGTCCACTTTTGGTCCAACAATGCTTTTCAACACTTTCAGAACTCCCTCTCTCAAGTCATCTTTTCTGGCATTTTGAAACTCAGAATTGTTTACAGCATTTTCAAAATCATTGAATTCTGACTCAGTCAAGATCTGTGATATTAGCTGAGTGATTTCAGCCAGAGACATATCGTACAGCCGCATCTTTCTGGATAATTCTCTCCTAAACTCAGAAACATTTCTTTTCACTGATGGCAAACTCTCTGCGATTCTCTCGATTTCTTTAGGACCTAAAGATAATTTGACTGTTTGTAACTGCAGTGTGGGGGTTGCAGATTGAACAGAGTCAATCCCTTTTGCCCTAGTCTGAGCCTTTTGTCTTGCTCCACACACTTCAAATGCATTTACATCTTTATCTATCAAACCAGAATTTCTAGTGTTTTCTAGTCTATAGAAAGACTGTAAATCAGGATAGCTTTCATCTGACTGTTGGTCTTCAGAGTCACATTTGGTTGAGGCCTGATTATGGCTCACCTTTGTCTTGAAACAGGACACTTGAGCCTGCAATTGTTTGTTCTGTTCCTTTAACTTATCAATACACCTAGCTTGTTCTTGTGCAATGGATAAGCTATATTCTCTATGGCAACAGATTATGCCTTGAATCATGTTTTTCTTTCTGATACATGCACCTAACACCTTCTTGCATTCTTCAATAGACCAAACTTTGTCTTGATCAATATCAAATTTCTTTGTCAAATCCAATCTAACTGACTCAGTCACTATGGAATCCATGTGCTCTCCTATAAATGACTTGAACTCACTGTCTGTCCATAAAGGGCTAGCTAGTCAATTTTTCTCAGTTGATGGAACTAGCCTAGCATTTCTTCTAACCATTTTGTGGATTTCTTTTGTTACCACACAATCAAACACTAAAACTTCTCTGATCAAAAGAGGGTACACTTGTTAACACAGATCAATTATTGTTAACCTTAACAACATTTCACACTTAACTTCGGCTAAGTCTTCCCTGTTTGCACAGAGGGTATTTAAATCAGTAGCATAAGATGCTAAAACTTCCCTGCCTGAAACAGAGGGTATTCTTTCTTCCCTGTCTGCCTGAAACAGAGGGAAATATCAAATATTAACACGTAAGGCTAATCTTCCCTGCCTGAAACAGAGGATAAAATTTCATCTCTAACAGAAAAACTTTAGAGGATAAATGATTTAAACAAACTCTACAGCAGTCTGTTAACTTTTCTCTCTGACGGCACAGAGATTTATACTGGTCTTTCAGGGGTTCTTTGAATAGAGTGAAACTCACCGAATCGTTGTTTGTACTGAAAAAAATTCGTCTGGAACTTCAGTCAGAAAGGTGAATTCTTGAGATTCAGTTCTGGAACTCAGTCTTTGTTGAGATCTTTGTGGAAGTTCTGGACCTCAGTCTTTGTTGAGATCTTTGTGGCTTGAAGTTCTGGAACTCAGTCTTTGTTTCAAATCTGGATTCAGGTGAAGTTAATTCTATCCGGGTCACGGATCTGTTGGGAAATCACCATCTGTTGTGAAATATTTCTTCTAAAGTTTCAGGAACTCAGAAGCGAAGACCAGTTGGCTCTGGTGTATCTTTTAAGCAGGATTCTTTATTTGCTGTAGTCTGCTTTGTCCAAGATGGTACCCAAATCTGGCTAGGCCAGTATACATTTTTAGTTCATATACCTTTCAATGGGGAGGAGTTTATTGAGGGGGAAGAAACTCTGAAACAAAGAATGCAAATGCAGTAGGAACACAACCTACTCTGAGGGCAGATAACCTATTCAAATGCTGATGCTGGTCAGGAACTCTTGGTTCAAAGAGCAATCCCAGAGCCATTAAAGACAAATGGTGAAAGTCTCCCCGACGGCTAATCCACTCAACCTTAACGATTCAACATCTAGGCTGAAAAGAGAGAATCTCAGTGATCTGATTTACATTTAGTCATTTAGCAGACGCTTTTATCCAAAGCGACTTACATCTGAGGACTAGACCAAACGAGTCAATGTGAAGAGACAATAGCAACCCAAGAAGTGCTCAAAATACCAAGTTCAAAACATTGCTCAGAGTAGCATAAACCAGACAAGTGAGGATTTTTTTTTATGTTAAGTGCTCACGGAAGAGATGAGTTTTCAGTTGTCTTTTGAATGCTGTCAGGGATACTGCATTCCGGATGACGGTGGGGAGATCATTCCACCAGCATGGAACCGTGAATGAGAATGTTCTGGAGAGTGATTTTGTGGCTCTTTGTGAAGGTACCACGAGCCGTCGCTCATTGATTGATCGCACATGATGGAAGTCCAGCCAGAAGAGCATTGCAGTAATCAAGCCTAGAGATAACCAGGGCCTGGACAAGAAGTTGTGTTGCATGCTCAGTTAGGAAAGGCCTGATCTTCCTGATGTTGTACATTGCAAACCTGCATGATCGAGCTGTCTTTGTAATGTGGTCTGTAAAGCTCAGCTGGTCATCAAAGATTACACCAAGATTTCTGACCGACCTTGATGGGGTGATTGAGGAAGTCTAGCTGGAAGTCTAGTGAAGTCGTGCTGTGGAGACAGATTAGCAGGGAGGACGAGAAGCTCAGTCTTTGCCAGGTTGAGCTGCAGGTGATGTTCCTTCATCCATGCCGAGATGTCAGCCAGACAGCTTGAGATCCGTGCCGTTACTGTGGGATCATCTGGTTGAAATGAGAGGTAGAGCTGAGTGTCATCAGCATAGCAATGGTAAGAGAAACCATGTGCCTGTATGATGGGTCCCAGTGATGTGGTGTAAATGGAGAAGAGGAGGGGTCCAAGCACTGAACCTCTGTAGTCAGTTGATGTGCTTTGGATACCTCACCTCTCAATGCGACCCTGAAGGACCTACCTGTGAGATAGGACTCAAACCAGTGGAGGGCGGTTCCAGTGATGCCCAATGAAGAGAGAGTCGACAGAAGGATCTGATGATTCACAGTGTCGAAGGCAGCAGACAGGTCCAGGAGAATGAGAACTGATGATTTGGAAGCAGCTTTTGCGGTCCGCAGGGCTTCTGTGACCGATAGTAATGTGGTCTCGATTGAATGCCCTTTCTTGAAGCCAGATTGATTGACATCCAGCTGGTTGTTCAAAAACAGGAAAGATGATACTTGGTTGAAAGCAACTCGTTCAAGTGTTCTCGCAATGAATGGTAGGAGAGAGATAGGTCTGTAATTCTCTAAGAGTGATGTGTTTAGTGTTGGTTTTTTAAGCAGTGGAGTTACCCGAGCCTGCTTAAATGCTGTAGGAAAAATGCCAGTGTGTAGGGATGAGTTGATAATGTGTGTGAGAGCAGGTAGAAGTGTGGGAGAGATGGCTTGTAGAAGGTGTGAGGGGATGGGATCTAGAGGGCAGGTGGTAGGATGACTGGAGAGGAGAAGTTTAGATACCTCTTCCTCGGTTAGTGGAGAGAAGGAGGAGAGAAGGTTATTGGCTGTGGGAGTGGTTGGTCTAGGTTCCTGTGTGTGTGGATTAGAGAACTGACTGCTGATAGATGTTGTTTTGTTAGTGAAGAAGTTAGCAAAATCATCAGCAGTTAGCGAGGAGGTGGGTGGTGGTGTTGGTGGTGGACAGAGGAGAGAGTTGAATGTCTTAAAGTGTTTGTGTGTTAGGGGCGGTGTTGATCTTGTTGTGGAGGTATGAAGATTTTGCAGTGTGAACATCAACAGAAAAAGCAGAGAGCAGAGATCGATACATACTCAGGTCAGATGTATCGTTCGATTTGCGCCATTTTCTCTCCGCTGCTCTGAGTTTGGTCCGGTGTTCACGAAGAACATCAGATAACCAGGGGTTAGAGGGAGTGGCGCGTGCTGGCCTGGAGGAGAGAGGGCAAATAGTGTCTAAAGAAGAAGTTAAAGTGGAGCAAAAAGTATCTGTTGCGTTATTCACATCCAGAGATGAGAATTTTGAGGGTGAGGGAAGAGAAGATGACACAGCAGAGGAAAGATGGGAGGGAGAGAGTGAGCGGAGGTTTCGCCTTAAAGTAACTGGTAGGGGAGTTGGTGGAGTGTGGATAGTGAGTTGTAGATTGAAAGTAATGAGGAAATGATCTGAAACGTGGAGAGGTTTCACCAAAATGTTGTCTGTGATGCAGTTGCGTGTGTAAATCAGGTCCAGTTGGTTGCCTGACTTGTAAGTACCTGTGGTGATGAGCCGTCTGAGATCGAAAGAGGCTAGGAGAGAGATGAAGTCTGTAGCATACGGCTTCTCTAGATGAATGTTGAAATCACCAAAGACTACCAGTGGAGTGCCATCCTCAGGGAAAGAGGACAGCAGCACATCCAGCTCCTCTACAAAGCTTCCCAGTTGACCTGGGGGGCGATAAATAACTACAATATGGATCTTAGTGGGAGTTGTAAGTGTAATAGCATGATATTCAAATGAGTTATTGCATAGAGAAGAGAGAGTTGAGTATTTCCAATTGGTAGTAATGAGAAGACCAGTGCCCCCACCCCTCCCTGACTGGCGAGGGGTGTGAGAGAAAGAGTAGTTGTTAGAGAGAGCAGCAGGGGTTGCTGAGTCTTCTGGACGGATCCAGGTCTCAGTCAAGCCCAAGATATTAAGAGTAGAATGAGATGCAAAGGCAGGAATGAAGTCAGCTTTGTTGACTGCTGATTGGCAGTTCCATATACCCATAGAAAGAGTGAGAGGTGAGTGTGAGGATAAGAGAATAGGACGCAGATTAGCAGTATTGCGCTGCCTTCTGTGCGTGATGAGTGAGCGTTGTTGAGAGACAACTGGAATGTATTGAAAGCACATGTTGTTTAAGAGAAATAGGATAAGAGTAGGAAAGGAAGGGAAGATGTAGATACTTAAGTGCTTAGCTGATGTCGTTGCTCGGTGGAGTCGCACAGGGAGAGTCGATGGTCTTTACCCGAGTCGGTCTTCACACGAGGAGGCTGAAACGCTTCCGCTGACGCTTCCATGACAGCGCGCAAACTACATATGTGCTCAATAACTGAGTGAGGACAGCTATCTCGGCCCAGCAATTAACACAGCACCCTCAAATAATCCGAGAATGTGACAAATCAAAACTGGCCGTTGTCCAGTGACTCACTTAAGTGCTATGCAATATAGTCAAGTCAAGTCAAGTCACCTTTATTTATATACAGTGTTTGGAATAACGTCGTTTAAAATAACGGCGTTAGGTAACGACGTTATTTTTTCAGTAACGGGGTAATCTAATTAATTACTTTTCCCGTCGTTACAACGCCGTTAACGTTACTGGACGTTAAATGCGATCCGTTACCACGGGTGTCAGTTTGGTTTGCAATGTGCTGGGGACGCATTCGGAAGTGCATTTTCAGAAGTGCTGGGTACAAACTTGTCAAACTGTGCAGCCTCTCTGCTCAACCCGTAAATAAATCCATCGATCCGTAGTGGTCTAGTGGTAGATTGTTTGCCAAGCGTGTCAGAGGTTATGGGTTCTAATCCACGCTAGTATAGTTTTTTTTTTCTCCCGTATCAAAACCGAATATTGTTCATCAGTGTTTACAGTCCATATCAAGAAGGGAAACGTTTGTGTGCTTTTTATTTTGTGATTTCACCAGAATGAATAGAAAGTCTCCACAACGGCGATAGATTGAAGAGCGCGCATCCGAGTGAAGACTGCGTGCGTCTGATCTGTCACAGCGTGACAAGAGATCTATGCAGCCGCGGCAACGAGCGCTCAGCTTGAGTTCAAAACCAAAACAATTTAACGCTAGATATCTTATTTAAAGGGTACCTATTATGGCATTTAAAATGTTCCTAATATTGTTCTGGGAGTCCCCAACAACAGTTTTACAAGCATGCAATGACAAAAAACACTTTTGTTGTCTTATAATATGCATTTATTTTTACCTGATTTGCTCACCGACTCCCAAATGAATCGTTTAGCGAGTCATTTTTCCAAACCCCGCCTTTGCGTGACGCTAATCTGTGGTGATATGTTAGACACCCAGCCGACGGGGTGTCATTGGTTGTTGCGCTAGATCTTACCCAGATACAACAGTGCTATTTTCTGATTGGCTAACAACACCAGACGAACAACACCCGAGGAGACCAGGGTTGCCAGGTCTGCACAACAAAACCAGCCCAATTGCTCATCAAACTAACCCAATCACGGCCAAAAATATTCAAATAGCGTTCCCGGGTGTTTCCTCAATAACAATCATGTTCCAGTGGATAAAACAATCGCGTCAACCAGCGTGCACTACACAAACAACCCGCGGAAACAGTGCAGGCATACGGACCTGGCAACACTGGAGGAGACGCGCTTGAATCCTGCCGGTTCCACAGTGAGTGAGTTTTGGGCACTGCGGCATATTAAATATATTACAAATAGTTTTTCAGCGTGAGAAATACAATGTGTGGCCGGAGAGCGTGACAAAAGACCGAAATGAGTGACTGTCACGCTCAATGCGTGATGCGTGACACTCGAGAGCCCTGTGACAACTCCATTAACAACGACAAACACTTCACATATTTCAATACAATTGACATTGAAGACCTAAGTTAGCTGCTAGAAGCTGCGCTGTGCCTGTGCGTACACAACACACAAAATAATTATAGAACATGATACAAACATAAAAGCAACAGCCTACTTACAGATTGTGATTCGGAGAAGGAAGCTGATCCAAATAAACTCGGTACTGAACCTCCCTCCTTCAGTATCAGCCGGCTCGCAAATTCATACTTTATAGCATTTAGGTTTGTGAAGCAATCATCTTCAAAATGACGCGAACACAGAAGAAGTTCGGGCTATAATACTTCTGTGGTATAGTTATGAACTGTAGCCACTGTCTTCAAATGCTCCTCACTGGGCAGATGAAAAAAGTTTGCTTTTGCGTCGCACTTCAAAACACAGCAGCGTCTCGTCGACATGTTTTCCCTGGTGTCTCCTAATGCAATGAGTGGGCGTATCTTATTCAAATAACTTGGACAAGTGACGTACGAAAGTGCATCGTTCGTCTATCGATTCATATCAACGACTCAGTCGACTCTTACTTTTGAGAGATAATAACTTTGTATACGGTGAACTTTCATATTTAAAACTTTGCAGGATGTTTTCGTTCACTTAGATCTATGTTACACACTACATGAAAGGTAATTTTCAAAATTCCATGATAGGTACCCTTTAATAGCGAACTAAATTAATGCTCTGCTAGTTAACTGGAGATGTTTTATTTATTTGTTTCAAAAAGTGGTAAGTACAAAATGACGCCTATGTGTTACTAGCCTATGTATTGATTGAATAAACTGTGTAATCCGAACGCACCCCTGGCTCACACAGCTAGTGAGGAGCTGGGTTAATAAGTGCAGTGAAGTGAAGTGCAGGATAAACCTCTTGTTGTCTGTCGACGTGCAATAAATATAGAAAGTTATGTACAAACACCTGTCATGTTTTACTCATTTCAACTGACTTGTGAAAACTGCAAAAAAAAAAAAAATTCTTTGACATAATAGCAACTTTTTTTTTTTTACAGTAACGCAAATAGTTACTTTCCCTGGTAACAAGTTACTTTTATTATAGAGTAATTGAGTTACTAAGTTACTTTTTTGGAACAAGTAGTGAGTAACTATAACTAATTACTTTTTTAAAGTAACGTTCCCAACACTGTTTATATAGCACTTTTTACAATACAAATTGTTTCAAAGCAGCTGTACAGAGATAACAGGAAAACAATGTTGTAGTAGTATTGTTCAATTGAAAATTAAATGTCCCCAACTAAGCAAGCCAAAAGGCGCAGGTAACAGTGGCAAGGAACCAAAACTCCATCAGGTGACAGAATGGAGAAAAAAACCTTGGGAGAACCCAGGCTCAGTCGGGGGGCCAGTCCTCCTTTGGCCAACGAATGAACAGTGTATGATAATGAGTTAGGCAGCATAATGTCAGGAGTCAGATGGGATCAGAACTTTCATGATATTATCCAGTTCATCTGGTTGGGTTGGGTCATCCGGCCGGTGAGGAGATGAGTGTGGTGAGGTGTCCATGGGCCTTCACAGCCCTGATAATGCGTGGTCGTCGTGTCCATGTGATGGTCCTTCATCAGATCTGGATATGCCCTGGATCCGGCGGTCTGCGGTAAACCTCGGGATAAACAGAGAGACTAATATTAGCGTAGACGCCATCCTTCTTATGATGTACAAAGTATATCAGGAATTATGGGAAGTGTTCCCGTTCCGGCTGATCTAATCTATGCAGCCTAACATTGAATTATAGAAATCTATAATGTATTATGTGTATGCTAAGCCAAAGAGATGTGTTTTTAGTCTAGATTTAAACTGACAGACTGTATCTGCTTCCCGGACCATGTTAGGAAGATTGTTCCAAAGTTTTGGTGCTAAATAGGAAAAGGATCTACCGCCAGCAGTCGATTTTGATATTCTAGTTATTATCAACTGGCAAGAATTTTAAGATCGCAATAGACGTGAAGAACTATAATGCGTTAAGAGACTCGCTCAAGTACTGGGGAGCAAAACCATTTAGTGCTTTGTAAGTAATCAGCAATATTTTAAAATGTATACAATGTTTAATAGGCAGCCAATGCAGTGTTGACAGAACCGGGCTAATATGGTCATACTTCCTGGTTCTGGTAAGAACTCTAGCGGCTGCGTTTTGAGCTAGCTGTAGTTTGTTTAATAAGCGTGCAGGGCAACCACCCAGTAGAGCATTACAATAATCTAGCCTTGAGGTCATGAAAGCATGAACTAATTGTTCCGCATTTGTCAGTGAGAGCATATGACGTAATTTAGATATATTTTTAAGATGGAAAAATGCGGTTTTACAGATACTAGACATGTGACTTTCAAATGAAAGATTGGTATCAAAGAGCACACCCAGGTTCCTAACTGACGACGAAGACTTAACAGAGCAGCCATCAAGTGTTTTTGTCCAATGATTAGAATCTCTGTTTTTTCAGAATTTAGTAATAGGAAATTACTGGTCATCCAATTTTTTAAATCAGCTATGCATTCCGTTAATTTTGTGAATTGGTAAGTTTCGTTCAGTTCAGTTCAGTTCAGTTCAGTTTCAGTTTATTGTCCCCTAAGGGAAACTTGTCTTGCAGCCAGGTAAACATACAGGTAACACAACAGGTAAACACCACATACACATACAATTAAACAACACAAACTACTAATTAAAAACGTATACAAAGAATTGTGCAAATTCAGCAACTGAATAGCACTTGGTATAAAAGAGTTCCTTGTCCTATTGGACTTAAAACAAGGGACTCTAAATCTCCGACCTGAGGGGAGGACCTCAAAAGAACAATGAAGGGGATGATTTACACAGTCCAATATTGCATCTGCTTTCCTCATAACCTGCCTCTCATAAGTATTTGTCAAGGAAACCTGTGGACAGCCTATTAACTTACCAGCCACCTTCACAATATGGCTGAGGTTATTTTTCTCCCTCAGGCTGATGCCCCCATACCAGGCAATAAAAGCAAAAGTAAGGACAGATTCAATAAAAGATTTTGGAACTTGGAACTTGGTAAGTTTCGTTAGGTTTTGAAGAAATATACAGCTGAGTATCATCAGCATAACAGTGAAAGCTAATTCCATGTTTCCTAATGATATCTCCTAATGGTAGCATGTACAGAGTGAACAGCAGCGGTCCTAGTACTGAGCCTTGTGGTACGCCATACTGAACTTGTGATCGATAAGACATCTCTTCACTTACTGCTACAAACTGAAAACGGTCAGATAAGTATGATTTAAACCATGCTAGTGCAATTCCACTAATGCCAACATAGTTTTCTAGTCTATTTAAAAGAATGTTGTGGTCGATAGTATCAAATGCAGCACTAAGATCAAGTAACACTAATAGAGAGATACAACCACGATCGGATGATAGGAGCAAATCATTTGTGACTTTAATGAGAGCAGTCTCAGTACTATGGTACGGTCTAAATCCGGACTGAAAATCCTCGCAGATATTATTTCTTTCTAAAAAGAAACACAGTTGTGAGGATACTGCTTTTTCTAGTATCTTTGACAGAAAAGGCAGATTCGAGATTGGCCTGAAATTGACTAATTCTGTAGGATCAAGTTGTGTTTTTTTAACAAGCGGTTTAATCATAGCCAACTTAAAGGTTTTTGGTACGTATCCTAATGACAAAGATGAATTAATGATATCTAGAAGAGGATCTATGACCTCTGGAAGCATCTCTTTCAGTAGCTTAGTCGGTATAGGGTCTAACATACAAGTTGTCGATTTAGATGAATTAACAATTTTGCAAAATTCTTCCTCTCCTATAGCAACAAATGAATCAAAATGTTCCTCACGGAGACTACAATATACTCCCTGATGCGATACTGTAGTAGACGGTTGCATAGTTATAATTTTGTCCCTGATATTATCAATCTTATAAGTGAAGAAGTTCATAAAGTCATTACTGCTGTGTTTCTTGGAAACTTCTGGGCTTGAAGCTTTCTTTTTCGTTAGTTTAGTCACTTGTTCAAATAAATACCTAGGATTATGTTTATTTTCTTCTAATAGGGTTGAAAAATAAGTAGTTCTAGCATCTTTTAAGGCCTCTCTGTAAGCAATCGAGCTCTCCTTCCATGAAATCCGAAATACCTCTAGTTTTGTTTTCTTCCAGTTGCGCTCCATTTTTCTGGCTGCTCTCTTAAGGGCCCGGGTGTGCTCATTGTACCACGGCGTTGGACTATTTTCTTTAATCTTCTTTAAGTGCAGCGGAGCAACTTTGTCTAAAGTGCTGGAAAAGAGAGAGTTAAAAGTTTCTGTTGCAATATCAAGTTCTTCTAAGCTATCTGGGATGCTGAGATTATGAAACTGATTAGGAAGATTATTGATAAAGCAATCTTTAGTGGCAGACGTGATAGGTCTAACATATTTAGAACACGGAGTCGGCTTTGCAGCCTTGGCTAAATGTAATTTACACGAGACTAGATAATGATCGGAGATGTCGTCGCTCTGCTGCAGAATTTCAACGGCATCAACATCTATTCCATGTGATAGTATTAGATCTAGAGTATGATTACGACTATGAGTAGGTCCTGAAACGTGTTGTCTCACTCCAATTGAGTTTATAATGTCTTTAAATGGCAATCCCAATGCATCTTTTTCATTATCTACATGTATATTAAAATCACCAACAATTAGGACTTTATCTGCAGCCAATACTAATTCTGATAGAAAGTCAGCAAATTCTTTGATAAAAGTCTTTATGGTGCCCTGGTGGCCTGTATACAGTAGCCAGCAGAATTCTTAAATGTGATTTATTGTTTACACTATAAATTTTTACATTAAGCACCAACACTTCAAAAGAAGTATATTTAAAACTAGATTTCTTAGTGGTTTTGAGAATATTACTATAAATTACAGCAACACCTCCCCCTTTGCCTTTCGGACGAGGCTCATGTTTATAACAATAATCTTGCGGGGTGGACTCATTTAAAGTAATGTAATCGTTTGGTTTTAGCCAGGTTTCTGTCAAACACAGCACATCTAGGTTATAGTCTTTAATCTTATCATTAACTATGAGCGATTTTGAATTAAGGGATTGAATATTCAGCAACCCAAGCTTTATCGTTTGCTCATCTGTATTATATCTGTTTTTTATTTGTTGAACATCAATTAGATTTTTAACCTTAGAAAGGTTTGGCAGTTTTTTGGATTTCCAAATTCGGGGAACAGACACAGTCTCTATATGATGATATCTAGGTGAAAGAGTCTCTATGTGATGGGATTTATCTGACCTTGGTGACGTGAGGCCGCTAGCAGACGGTCGGTTTAGCCAGTTTGTCTGCTTCCTGACCTGAGCCCCAGATTGTCATGTGTTATCTCTAAGACTATGAGCCAAATTACTAGAGAGAAGAGCAGCACCATCCAGGTGGGATGAATACCATCTCTTTTCAACAGGTCAGGCTTGCCCCAAAAACTTTTCCAATTGTCTATGAATTCTATATTATTTTGCGGACCCCAATTAGACAACCAGCCATTGAGTGAACACAATCTACTAACTATCTCATCACTCCTTCGAACAGGAAGGGGGCCAGAGCAGATTACAGTGCCTGACATCGTACTTGCGAGTTCAAACACCTCTTTAATATTAATTTTGGTGATCTCCGACTGGCGAAGTCGAACATCATTAGTGCCGACGTGAATAACAATCTTAGAGAATTTATGATTAGCATTAGCCAGCACTTTTAAATTTGATTTGATGTCAGGCGCTCTGGCTCCCGGCAAACATGTGACTATGGTGGCTGGTGTCTCTATTTTCACGTTCCGTGTAATAGAATCGCCAATTACCAGGGCACAATCAACAGCATTCTCAGTGGGTGTTTCACTGAGAGGGGCAAATCGATTTGTTATGGTAACCGGAACAGAAGAGTGGTTTTTTGATCCGCGACTAGAGTGATTTCTCAGTCACCCATCTGCCTGGCTGCACAGGCAATAACTCAGCCGGAACCAAATCATGTAAATGGTTCACTATGCTAGGCGCATCCAAAGTAGTATCTAAAGCTCGAGCACACTTACTATCCTCAATTAAAGTTTGGATGCGTGTCTCTAATTCTGAAATCTTCTCCGTCAGCCTGACTGTCTCCTTGCATTTATCACATATAAACCCTATGCCGACGGGGAAGGCTATGGTAAACATATGGCATGAGGTGCAAGTGACAATAACAGTACAAGACATTACTCACCGTGTTTGTTGACTGATTCTTACTCACCTGGGCTTTTTATGAACTCAGATGCGCGGGCGCGCACGAGAAAAATAAATAAATAACTGAGCGCACGGGTGGCGCCTTAACAGGCTAGCGAGATACTAGCGTGTTGTGCTAACAATAACGGAAGCTAGCGATGTTAGGTTAATCTGTTAGGTAAACTGTAATTAGTAGTATAAACAACTAGAAATGATTGTAAATGATGGTTCAAAACAGAAAGAAATGCGAGGCTTAAACGGAGCTAACAGCCTCGGAGCAAACACACTCACACACAGCAGCAGGCAGCGAGGCAGACAGGAGCAATCGATCAGCCCGGAGCAATCGATCAGCCCTTGTGATTCTGTTGCTGAACACTAGAGACTGCAATATTATTGAAACGCGGCTGTTATAAAAAGTAGCAACGCGTCTCTTTAAAATACAGATTTGTGAGAAGGTAAAAAATTAAAATAACCACAGAATCGAAAATAGCCTTACCTTGTGATAAATACTAAGCTGAAACAACAGGAGAACTGGATATTAAGAAAAAATCTACTTGCGCGCTCTTGTCGACTCCACAGACTGATCGTTTGTCCCGGTCTGGTCCTGGCTCTCCTCGAGTTTATATCTGTTTACAGTTGCTGTCTCGGCCCAGCAATTAACACAGCACCCTCAAATAATCCGAGAATGTGACAAATCGAAACTGAATGTGTCCGAGAATGTGTCCGAGAAATCCGAGAATGTGACAAAGACGAAATACTCACTTGCTGTCTAAGTCGACGCCTTTCCACAGCCGTAAGCTTCTGTACCTGCTATATCGGGAAGAACTCACCATACTTGGAGTACCTACATTGCTGTCCAGTCGACGCCCCTTCACGGCCGTAAGCTTTCTGCACCCGAGTCCTTGGAGCACTCACTTGCTGTCCAGTCGACGTCCCCTGCAGCCAGTGGATACTGAGGAGAAATGAGTTTAAGTAGGACTTACAAATTCTTTTAAGTTAATAAAGTCTGTTCAATTTTTACTCTCCCTTGTCTGCTTGGTTTCTGGTCTGCTCCTCAGTGGTACACTCTAAAGGGAGGGGGTAGACTCAGTCGACCCTCCCTACCTGTGACAATACACTGCTGAAATTACCAAATGTAGACGTTCTGGCCCGGAGAAGGAAGTAAAACAGCAGGAAATGTAATGGATGCAAAGGTGAATAAAATTATCCAGTGTTTTGCTTTCCACAATATTTTGATAAGTCATTAAGCTTTTTATCTTACGTTGGCTCTGCATCCACACGTGTTTAAAACCGTGCCTCCCATATCTCGTGAAATGTCTTCAAACACGGATTTATTTCTGTAACAAGCCTGCATTTTTGCCTGCACTGTCTCTTCGCCCCAAACACTTAAAAGACATGAAACCTCCGCATCGCTCCACTGTGTGTATCCTTCGTCCTCATCGCGCCTATAGTAAGTTATGTGATCTCAGTTGGTGGTGTCCACCTGAGTTGACGTCACTTTTTTAATGACGTACGACTCCCATTTATTGGGGAATATCCGATTTGTCTGCTTACATGGCACACGCAAATGCACGTATCCGATTTATTACCACATATGAGTGAGGCCTGAATCCGAGCTAAGAAAATGGGAATCCATGCGTTTTTTTCCTGCTTACATGTTCACCGGTCATTTACGATCTGTGCCACATGAGAGGAAAAAATCGGATTTGGGTCACTTGAACCATGCAGTGTAAATGGGGCCAAAAAGGTTTGTGTGATGGCCATCGAGTAATCTATCCTGTTGTTAGTAACCTAATTCTCAGAACAGATAGGTCATTCAGAGAGAAGACACAGGAGGAACACCACCACCTTTCAGACTTATCTCCATTTTGACAACTTCCTATTGATATGATTAAGCAGTTCCGTTGATTTCATGCATCAATGTTGCCTAGGTGTCATGCGTAAATTTGTTATTTTGTGGTTGTGTGGTCCAAAGGGGATTAGATTGTCTTCTGGTCGGATAAAGGAAGTCAGTGAAAGTCTTGTGGCACTTCGACCATCCATCCCTACTGTGTTTGCTAGAAAGCCACGTGGCCTCAAGGAAATTGATCGGTGGAAGGCAACAGAACTGCGCCAGTTTTCTCTCTATACTGGGAAAATTGTACTTAATGGTGTCATACCTGGCAGATTGTATGACAACTTCATGCTTTTTAGTGTGGCACTATCTATTCTTGTCAGTCCTGTCCTTGCCAAGAAATATAACTTGTATGCTGAAGAACTGCTGATATTTTTTGTAAAACAAGGTGAACTACTGTACGGCAGTGAAATTTTGGTGTATAACGTACAATCACTAGTACACCTTGCATCTGATGCTAACCACTATGGCAGTCTTGATGAGTGCAGTGCCTTCAGATTTGAGAGCTACTTGCACCAGCTTAAAAGGTTGGTTTGTTCTGGCAGAAATCTTCTTTCACAAATTGTGAAAAAACTTAGACAGGACAGACAGGTAAAAGAACCACCAAAACTGACTACCGAACTCAGACCAGAACACATTTTTGCTCTTAGTGATGTGGAATGCTGTGAGATAGTCTATGGCCACCTGGAGCCACTGTTTATGGAGCCTTGTGATTCCAGGCTTGTTGAAGTTTATAAAGGCCACATTAACCACACAAGAATGAAGAAGCTGTCTTTAGAGTTGCTAGTCAGAAAGGCATTTGTGGTAGGTAGAGGATAATGGCAAAGTATTTTTTCTTACGGTTTTACATTCACTGTAAAACTGGCAATTTTGTAAATATGTTTGTAAATATTTCTATTAAATCTGTGAAGGAAAACCCTCTGTGAAAATGAATTTTGGATTTTTTAAATTTAGTTTGACATCAGTTCTTCACTAACTTTTGGACTAAATTAAGAATTTTACAATGCGACATGCCTATCCTGCCTTATGTTTTGTCTTGCATGTTTTGTACTTTTACAAGTCTACCTTAACTTTATTGTATTATTATAATTTTCAGTGCCTTCAATATGGCTGGAGAAAACACAAGAGGTAGTAACTGATTGTTGACTTTTGATAATGTCTTGTACTGATTTGGAGACCTCATTCCTAAAATGCTTTGAACTTAAACTTTGAGAACCCAGCATGAGTCTCAAATGAGGGGGTTTGGGGCGTTTTTATGTGGCTGGCTATCCTTAATTTTGTTCTAGTTATTCAATCTGCAGAATATTTTTCAGAGCCCAAGACAATGGAGTCAAGTCAGATAAGAGACAGGTCAGTCCTTTACATTTACATTTAGTCATTTAGCAGACGCTTTTATCCAAAGCGACTTACATCTGAGGACTAAACCAAGCGAGTCATCGTGAAGAGGCAAAAACAACACAAGTGCTCAAAATATAATAAAATCTTAAAATCAACTCTAAATGAAATTGAAAGCCAGTGGAGCGAAGAAAGAATTGGATTTATATGCTCACGTTTGCGTGTCATCCTCATTTATATAGCGCTTTTAACAATGTAGATTGTTTCAAAGCAGCTTTACAGAGATAAACATACAAATTAAGGTAACAGAGATTGGTGTGGTTCTCTTACGAGAGTATCTCTCGTACTGCGTAATAGCTTACGCTACGGGGAAAACTCTTTTCATCGAGATATTGAAGTATCTATTGAATATCAAAAAATTATCCTTAATTTTTAATCAATGTAAAACGCTTTGCAGCAGCAAGCAGACATAGGCGAGACAGCTCGCGCGCCTATTGGCTGTCTTGCGGCAAAAGCAGCAGCCTATCGAGAGAGGCTCTGCGTGACGTCATGACGAATGGGGGCACTTCGCGCCCATATCGTCACGTCCCGCCAGAAAGGGCGTGGTCTCGCCCTATAAATAAACTCGATAAGCTGCCATACAGTGATTTTTCAACTCTTCAGCGAAGCTCACGCATTGCTGGATCCGGATGAGAAGCCGCGCCGTCGACCTGTAGCCTTCAGCGGGACGTGCCTTTGAGCCTGGAGTCGCTGGCCTCGCCGCCTTCAGCTGCCGTACCTGCTGCGCTTTCCGGCGTACATATCCTTTCCTCTGCCTTAGAGTGTGTGTGTTTGCTATATTTGCATTTTTCTCCCACTACCTCTAAAAGAGCTGCGTCTTTTTAAAGATGCCTTCCTGTGGCTCTTGCCGAGCCCCACTCAGCGATGAGGACCGCCACGTCATCTGCGTGTCTTGCCTGGGTGAGGATCACGCAGCCATCACGCTCGCTGACGGCGGATGCCATCATTGTGAGCGGGTGCCTATGGTGACTCTGCGGACTCTGCGGCCTGGCGTCGTTCTCCGAGCCCGCATTCCAGCCCACCGTGATGCCGCGCCGCAAGAAGCGCCACGCCCAGCGCGCTCCCGAGCTATCTTCAGCCCGCCAAAGCTCGCCGGTTCGCCCGCCAGCTTCGCCGGTTTCGCTCGAGTCGCTCCAAACGGACAACGGCCGCCGTCTGCCGCCGCGTCCGCACTTGAGCTCGACGAACCTACCGGAGCCGGCATTGAAACTGAGCCGATGCGTCCGCTCTCTCAAGCCGTGGATTACATCGGCCTCGACTGAAAGGCGCCCGCGCAACTAACGCTCAACAGGCTGGACGGACGCTTTCTCGGGAAAGACGAAGCTCCGTCACAGTCGAGACCCTTCATCCCCGAAAGGTGAGAAACATTTGTGGCTAACGCTATCCGAGATGACGGAATCTGAGTGCTCCGTGTTCCTCGACGCTCTCGCTCTGCTGGACGCCGCCCCCCTCAGCGCGGGCCCCGGCCGAGGATTGAGATAAAGCCCGAGGTCTCAAGGCCTTCCTAGTCTCTCTAGGAAAGCGACGGTGTTCAGTTCCCGCTGAGGCCGGATTTCCACCAAAACTTCTCGCTCGTTCAGTTCCAAGCAATGTGACTGTTCCAGTGTATTTCGCAGTGAGCAAGCTGGTTCCACAGCCCGCTTGCCTGCGCACAAAGGCCGTCGTTTCGGCTAACCAACAGCGCCGCCAGGCCCGAGATCAAACACCGCGCTCTCGCTCTACTGGACGCCGCCCCCCTCAGCGCGGGCCCCGGCCGAGGATTGAGGTAAAGCCCGCTGCGGCCGGATTTCCACAAACTTTTCGCTCGTTCAGTTCCATGCGTTGTGACTGTCCCAGTGAATTTCGCAGTGAAGCAGCCGGTGTCTCAGCCCGCTTGCCTGCGCACAAAAGCCGTTTCTATGGCTACCCAGATAAATCCAATAAAGAGTGCATTTTCTGGTGTTCCGGCCACGGCTGATGGTGTTACGAGTGTTGTAAGAATGCCCACGTCCCAGTGCCCATTCCCACACCCAGACACAGCCCGCCACGGTGCAGGGCTAGCACAAATAAAACCGACTCAGGTCGGTTGTGCAGAAAATGTAGTGAACGCGCCCATACAATGCCCGCTTACACTACACGATGCGTGTCCCTTGGTTTCTGTAAAAACGAAACTAACACACATTCAGTCGGCGCGAGCCGACAGTGTTCTCAGTGCAGTAAATGTGCCCGCTGTCCCGCGCCCGCATTTCCTCACTGACACGCCGAATCCCACGGGATTCACCCCCGCTCGCTTTCTCTGCACAACCCGTCACAGAGAAGCTGAGCGCGGGCAGGCTGCCCGCTGTGATTAGCGCGCCCCCCGCCTCGCACGCTGTAAACACAGCATTGATTCAGTCGGCGCGAGCCGAGTGTTCTCAGTGCAGAAAATGTGCCCGCTGTCTCGCGCCCGCATTTCTCACAGACACGCCGAATCTCACGGGATTCGCCCCCGCTCGTTTTCTCTGCACAACCCATCACAGAGAAGCTGAGCGCGGCCAGGCTGCCAGCTGTGATCAGCGCGCGCCTCGCACGCTGTAAACACAACAGTGATTCAGTCGCGCGAGCTGACAGTGCCCACATTCTCTCACACACGCCGAATCACTCTCACTCTCTCACTCTGCGCGTCCCGCCATAGAGAAGCTGAGCGCGGCCAGGCTGCCCGCTGTGATCAGCGCGCCCCCCGCCTCGAACGCTGTAAACACAGTGTTGTGTTCCCAGTACACAGGGGCTCTCGAGCCGCCGTCCTGCCGCGGCCAGAGCCCAGATTTCATTCTACCCCTAGCTATTCACGCAGATGCGTGGCCAAGGCTTCCCGGGTATCAGAATGGGTGTTGAACACTATAACCAGAGGCTATTCGCTACAGTTCGCTCGACGCCCCCGCCGTTATACGGCGCACGTCAAAACTACGGTGAAAAGCGAAGTGTTTCATCTACTTCGAGCCGAGATAGCGAAACTACTGAGAAAAGGGGCTATAGAACCTCTATCTCAGGGCGAAGGGGGCTTATACAGCAGATATTTTCTGGTACCGAAAAAGATGGAGGGCTCAGACCCATTCTAGATCAGCGACTGCTGAACAGAACGCTTGTGAAGCTCCAGTTCAAAATGCTTACGACCAGGAAAATCCTCGCGCAAGTGCACCAAGGAGACTGGTTCATGTCAATAGATCTGAAAGACGCCTATTTCCAAATATAAATGGCGTCCCATCACAGGCGATTCTTGAGATTCGCCTTCGGGGGCCAGGCATATCAATACACAGTCCTGCCGTTTGGCCTGTCCCTAGCACCCCGTACGTTCACGAAGTGCATGGACGCGGCACTCGCCCCCCTGAGACTTCGGGGCATGCGAGTTTTGAACTACTTGGACGATTGGCTGATTCTAGCTCGTTCACGAACGGAGCTCATAGAACACAGGGCCGCATTACTCGAGCACCTCGAGGAGCTGGGCCTTACAGTCAATTGGGCGAAAAGCTCACTGCAATTTCCTTTCTGGGAACAGTGTTGGACTCGCTTTCCATGACGGCACGCCTGTTACCGAAGCACGGATTAAATATTCAACACGTCGCGAAATCCTTCCGCCACGGCTCTATAGTCCCGCTCAGAAGGTTTCAGAAAATGCTGGGTCTGATGGCCTCAGCAGCCTCCGTACTCCAGTTGGGCCTGCTCCGCAAGCGCCCACTGCAGCTATGGCTAAAAGCACGAGTTCCCTCAGGGCGTGGACCGCGGGTCTATTTCGCCTCAGGGTCGACCTTCAGTGCGTTTCAGCTCTGAAACTGTGGAAAGTGACCGACTGGTATCAGTCAGGTGTGAGTCTGGGGATCGCCTCGAGTGTGAAGGTGGTGTCTACGGACGCCTCCACATCAGGGTGGGGAGCGCTGCTCGAGGGCAGACCGCTAGCTGGCCTGTGGTCAGTACGGGAGAAGCTCCTTCACATAAACTGCTTGGAATTAATAGCAGTCGACAGAGCGCTACGGCGCTTCTGTCCCCAGATAAAAGGCCACCACGTCTTGGTCCGGTCAGACAACATGTCAGTGGTGGCGTACATAAATACGGCGAAACCTTTACAGGCTGACGGAACGCCCCCTGGTCTGGGCTCAGCACAACCTGCTCTCGCTGAGAGCGGCGCATGTGCCTGGTCACCTAAATGTGGGGCCTGACAGGCTGTCCAGAAACAACATCCCGGCAGGAGAATGGTCGCTGCACCCGCAGACGATCCAGCTGCTGTGGGAAACGTTTGGCAAAGCGCAGGTGGACCTGTTCGCGTCCCAAGAAAACGCTCATTGCCCGAGATTCTTCTCGAAAAGCCGGGACGCGCTGGCCCATGTTTGGCCCCGCCGCCCCCCATATGCTTTTCCCCCTGTCTCACTCCTGCCTCAGGTGTTGGAGCGAATCAGGAGGGAGGGATGCCCAGTGCTACTCATAGCTCCGCTCTGGACAAACCAGTCTTGGTTCCCTGTCCTGATGCAGCTGACCAGCGCTGCCCCATGGCCTTTACCGTTGAGGAGAGACCTCCTCTCTCAGGCGGAAGGCTCGATTTGGCATCCTCACCCGGATTTGTGGTCCCTGCACGCATGGGCCATCAACGGGTACCCGCTGACCTCCCAGAGGGAGTGTTAAACACGATCGCGCAGGCTAGAGCCCCGTCTACCAGACGGCTCTACTCCTCGAAATGGTCTGTGTTCTCTGCTTGGTGTCAAGCGCAGGGCTTTTCACCTGTAGACTGCGGGGTTACGGAAGTGCTTTCCTTCCTTCAGGAGCTACTGGATAAGGGCAGGACCCCATCCACGCTCAAAGTATACGTGGCGGCCATAGCAACGTTTGCAAAACCGGTGTCTGGCCAGTCACTGAGAAAGAACGACTTAGTCGTGCGTTTCCTTAGAGGAGCTCGGAGGCTAAACCCTCCCAGGCCCCCTTCAGTCCCGACATGGGACCTTTCCACGGTCTTGGAGGCCATGAAAGGTGCCCCATTCGAGCCAATCCAGTCGTCAGACATGTTTCTTACGGCTCTCGCTTCAGTGAAGCGCGTAGGGGACTTACAAGCGCTTTCAGTAAGCGCGTCATGCATGGAGTTTGGGCCTAATGACTCAAAGGTCATACTCAAACCAAAGCACGGCTACGTGCCGAAATCCCTCAACACCCCGTCGGGGCCCAGGTGATTTCCCTGTCTGCCCTTCCGGTTCTCAATGAGGAGGACGACGCGAATCTTCTTTGCCCAGTCAGGGCATTAAGAGCTTATGTGTCCCGCTCGTCTGGGTTCAGACAGACCGAGCAGCTTTTCGTTTCGTATAGCGGGCGTTCCAAGGGGCCCCAAGGCGTTCTTGCAGTGCCCCTTGGGTGTCAGAGCGCACTCCACGAGAGGCGTGGCCTCGTCATGGGCATGGTCTAGCGGGGTTACCCTGCAAGATATCTGTACGGCCGCGGGCTGGGCCTCGCCGACTACATTTATAAAATACTATAACCTGGAGGTGCCTGCCTTACAAGCTAAGCTTTTGGCTATCTAGACTTCAGTGCTATCTGCCCGCTGTGCGGCTCGGATGCTGAGTGTTTGGCATGCGCATCGTTCAGACCGATGCAGCAGCTCCATGAGTACTGGCACAAGTAGGGCCACCCAGTTTAGGCTGAAAGCTTTCACCCTGGCTGCGTGGTTTAATGGTCACCACTGGTCACCACCCCCCTGTGGGTCTATCTATAAGGAGAAATGCTTCTAGCCTCTCCTCCTTTACTCTCTGTGAGTGTGGGGTGATTATGCACTACATGAGCCCTGGGCCTTTGCCCCTGGGACTTTGGTGTTGGATCCCTATCCGCACGGCGTGTTACACTGTGTTCCCCATAGCGTAAGCTATTACGCAGTACGAGAGATACTCTCGTAAGAGAACGTACTCGGTTACTAACTTAACCTCGGTTCTCTCTAGAGAAGGAATGAGTACTGCGTATCTTGCCGTGCTTGGAATACGCTCTGGTTCGCTTCGGCGATGAAAAATCAGTGTATGGCAGCTTATCGAGTTTATTTATAGGGCGAGACCACGCCCTTTCTGGTGGGACGTGACGATATGGGCGCGAAGTGCCCCCATTCGTCATGACGTCACGCAGAGCCTCTCTCGATAGGCTGCTGCTTTTGCCGCAAGACAGCCAATAGGCGCGCGAGCTGTCTCGCCTATGTCTGCTTGCTGCTGCAAAGCGTTTTACATTGATTAAAAATTAAGGATAATTTTTTGGCTTCAATATCTCGATGAAAAGAGTTTTCCCCGTAGCGTAAGCTATTACGCAGTACGAGAGATACTCTCTAGAGAGAACCGAGGTTACGTTAGTAACCGAGTACGTTTTCTCAGGAGTCTCCCATCCAGGTACTGACCAGACTCAGCCCTGCTTAGCTTCAGTGGGCAACCAGTCTTGGGCTACAGGGTGATATGGCTGCTGTCATACAAGATGATTCGTTATTGTTGCAACTGTAACCCAGGTTACCAGTAGACAGAGACAAAATAAACTTCAAATTGAACAACAGAGTTAAAGTATGGAAGCGGCTGACAGAACAAATATAAGACTGCAAACAAATTAATTAATTATATAGAAATAGAAAAATATAAAATATTGAATGTTATAAATATGTCCAATAGCGTTATCTCCCTTTGCAAAGCCTCCAATGAGATCGCATTTTGAATGACGTCATTGAAACGTCCTTGGTGAGTTAAGTTTCAATAATTCTCATTTCAGTGGGATTAACGCCATGAAGTGCAAGGTGTGTGTTAAATAAGATGTTTTACAAGCAAGTGTGCAAAGAAAAATGTTTATTTATTGCACAAAGACAATTTATTGCATAGAGTTCTATGAATGGACAGTATTTGCTGTGTTTTATTAGAACTTATTTATTTATTAGAACTTATTTATTAGAACTTCTATCCATACATCCGGTGGCGCTGCTCTGTACGCGACCCGGGCTCTTGCTCTTGCTCTACTGCACCAATTTGTCGTGGTTTGTCTGTGGTTTGTTCTTTTTATCCGCTTTTTATTTTATTTTTTGTAAGCTCTTAGTTTTAGCCACATTGTGTTTGTTTTTATGCTAATACCAGCATGGCAAGGTTCGTTCAGATATGCCTAGTGGTTGCTGTATGTGGATACCTTGCACACTGCCAAACACACCCAGGTGCGGCAATATGGACGTCAATTAGCTACACCAGAGACGCACTGCTTGCGCTTCGCCATGCCGGGCCTCCTCCTTTGAACCTGCCTGTTTGCGGGGGATCATCAACTGAACGCAATAGAAGGCATAGGAGACGGGGTCAACGAGGGGGAATACGGCAACGTCTCCGACGACGAGGAAACAGACCACCCTTACCATCGATGATTTTGTGCAATGCCAGATCATTGCATGGTAAAATGGAGGAACTTCGAGCTAACTCCAAAGTATGTTTTGAATATCGCACTTCAAGTTTGATGGTGTTCACGGAAACATGGCTGCACCGGGACATTCCGGACGATGCTCTGGGGCTGGATGGATTCTCGCTGGTGAGGGCGGATAGGAATGCCCAGTCAGGGAAAACCAGAGGCGGCGGTCTGGCTGTGTATGTGAGTAACGCTTGGTGTAAACAGTATACAATTAAAGACACAATCTGCTGTCCTGATGCTGAGGTTCTGTGCTTGAAAATGAGACCTTTCTATCTACCGAGGGAGTTTGGTAGCGTCATCGTTTGTGCCGTCTATGTCCCTCCTAGTGGAAATGCAGTTAAAGCAGCAAAATGTATAGCGGACTGTGTTCACCAGCAATTACAGTGCTCGCCAGAGGCTCCCGTATTTATATTAGGTGATTTTAATCAATGCAAGCTGGAACTGTTCTTGCCTGGCTTCGAACAATATATAAAATGTGGGACAAGAAAGGACAGAACCCTAGACAAGTGCTATGGCAATATTAAAAAGGCTTACGAAGCCAGAGCGAAACCTCCGCTCGCGAACTCTGACCACAACACAGTCCATCTTATTCCTACATACAGGACTATGCTCAAACGCAGTAAACCATGCATGAAGGAAGTAACAGTTTGGTCAGACGATGCCATAGAGAGACTCAAAGGTTGTTTCCTTTGTACAGATTGGAATGTTTTTAACGATATGGACATTGATACGACTACTGAGACAATAACGGAGTATATCAACTTTTGTGTGGACAATGTACTCACTAAAAAAAATGTTATTATGTATCCAAACAACAAACCTTATATAAGCAAAGAAATTAAGAGTTGTATTAACAGGAAAAATGCTGCATTTAGAAACCATGATCTTGCTGAGCTGAAAATAATACCAAAAGAGCTTAATCATACGATAAAAGAAGCAAGGGGGCAACAGAAAGATCTTATTGAGCATCAGTTTTCCACTTCAAATCCGAGAAAAATGTGGGACACAATAAAGGCCGTTACTAACATGGAAATAAATAGTCCACTTATAAATACTAATGACGATTTACAGAAAGCTAATGAACTTAATGAGTTCTATCTGCGGTTTCAAACTCATGACTTCTCGGATACATGTGGATCTGTTATAGGTTCTCTGACAGGTGGCAGTAGATTAATAATAGATAGTTCTAAGGTGCAATTACTGTTTCAGCAGTTATGTACTAAGAAATCTAAGGGACCTGATGGGATTTCCTCACAGCTTTTGAAAACCTGTGCTGCAGAACTTACTCCAGTGTGGTGTACACTCTTTCAGCGTTCATTGGACTCACATACAGTTCCTGCGCTCTGGAAAAAAGCTGTGATTATTCCAATTCCAAAAAAGCCACATCCGTCTGAGAATAATGATTTTAGACCTGTAGCACTAACATCAATAATAATGAAATGTTTTGAGAAGTACATGGTGTCTTTATTAAAATATGAAGTTATGTCAAAACTAGATCCATGGCAGTTTGCGTACAGGCAGGGTAGAAGCACGGATGATGCAGTAGGAAGTATCACCCATCTTGTATCTAAACATTTGGATAATTCAAAGGCATATGCGCGTCTACTTTTTATTGATTTTAGCTCAGCTTTTAATACTTTGCAACCGTACTTATTACTGGAGAAACTTAAATCGATGGATGTAAACCCGTTTATTATTAAATGGTATTTTTCTTTTTTAACAAACAGAACCCAACGGGTTAGGGTTAATGGGAAGATCTCTGACTCTCTTGACATCAGTACAGGTGCCCCTCAGGGGTGTGTGAGCTCCCCAGTTCTCTTCACACTGTATACAAACAGTTGTGTGAGGATTTGTAGTAACAACTACATTGTGAAATTTAGTGACGATACTGCAATTCTTAGCTTGTTATATAAAGATCAAGATATTTTTTCTTACTGCTCTGAGATTAGTCAGTTTATAGAGTGGTGTGATGCTAATCACCTGATTGTAAATGTGAAGAAAACTGAGGAGATGATATTTGATCCAAAGTCAATTGGGAACCATAACTCTATTTATATCCATGATGTTCCTATCACACAAGTGTCCTCATATAAATATCTGGGTGTTTACATTGACTGTTCTCTTACATGGCAGGCTCATATAGATACCTTGTGCACTCGGCTACAACAAAGACTGTATTTTTTGAGAAGGCTGAGACTTTATGGGGTCAGTAATAGGATTATGATGTTGTTTTATCAGGCTGTATTGGAGAATGTGATTTCTTATGGAATACATCTTTGGTACGGTAATTTAACAGTACATTTGAAATCTAGGCTTGGTCGTCTCATTCGAACGGCCATGAAGGTCATGGGCAGAACAGAACCTCTTTATCTCCAGACCTTATATGAAAAATCTACATTAAGGGAGGCAAATAAGATTATGCATGATATAACACATGTCCTGCACTCTGAGTTCGTATTGCTGCCATCGGGGAGAAGACTTAGAATGCCTAGCTGTAGACTAAACCGGTTTAAGAATTCATTCATTCCTTCAGCGGTTAAGTTATTAAATAGTATCAAGTAGAAATAATAATTTTCCTAAGTGTATAGAGTAGCGTGAGGCCGTTCACTTCCTTGTGGAGAGAGTGGCGTGATGCCAATTACTTAATAATGGACAGAGTAGCGTGATGCCGATTACTTAATAGTGGACAGAGTAGTGTGATGCCGATTATTTTATAGTGGACAGAGTAGTGTGATGCCAAATATTTTATAGTGGACAGAGTAGTGTGATGCCAAATATTTTATAGTGGACAGAGTAGTGTGATGGCGATTATTTTATAGTGGACAGAGTAGTGTGATGCCAATTAATTTTTAGTGCACAGAGTGACGTGATGCAGATTACTTTTCTGGCGGACAGAGTGGCGTGATGCCAGTTAATTTTTAGTGTATAGAGTGGCATGATGCCGTTTGTGTCCCATTGTAGAGAGTGATGTGACGCTAATCATCTTACAGTGCATAGAAGTGCACTTCCAGTGTTCAGTAGCATGATGCCGGTACTCTCTGGTGCACATAGTAATGTGAGGCCAAATACTTGATTTTAAGTGTGTATTTTTCTCTGTTTTTTATGTATTGTGTTTGTTTTAAATGTCGGGTTGCAGTGGTTGTATTTGTGAGCCCAAAACAAATTTCCCTTTGGGACAATAAAGTATATACCATACCATATACCATACCATACCAACTGGTGTATAAACTGAATTGATTTGTATATAATGTCAAATGCTAATTGCTATTTTGGCCTTATACTTCCAAGGCCAGGTTTTTGTTCTTCTGATTTTGTTTCCATGTGGGTCCTGTGATGTCAGCTGAGTGTGATCCGTTCTGCCTGTGAATCGAACAAAGTGTGAATCATTCCTGGATTGTGGACTGTCTCAGCTCTCTTCCTGTGTGCTTAACAGTGGGGTTGGACTGGCGAGCCGCCCATTTAACGAATCCTTTGATTTCCCTGTTGAAAGAGAAACTGAAACTGAACTTGCTCATCTTCGAACGGTAGGAATCATACATCAATTCATTCTACCCAGGACAGAATTGGACGACTGAATTAAGTACCCCATGAACTTTTGGAACTGAGTTTATGAGTTGATGTGTTCAGTGAGAAACATCGGACTTTTGGACAATTCTGGGAATTTTACGTTCAGAGTGAATGTAATTAGGGCCCAAGCCCTGAAAGGGCGAAGGCCCTATTGTTTTCCTAAGGATTATTTATTATTATTAGGCCCAAGCCCAAAGGGCGAAGGCCCTATTGTTTTCCTAAGGATTATTAGGGCCCAAGCCCTAAGGGCGAAGGCCCTATTGTTTTCCTAAGGATTATTAGGGCCCAAGCCCTAAGGGCGAAGGCCCTATTGTTTTCCTAAGGATTATTTATTATTATTATTATTATATTATTATTATTCTAATTATTTTTTTACTACCTTTTGGACACTTTTGGAGGCCTTAACATGCTCAAAAACTCCTGAAACTTTGCACACATGTCAGAACCCGCGGCCATCAGGGCCGGGCAGAAGATGGTACCCGGGCGTGGCAGGGGGGCTCGACAGCGCCCCCTGGAACGGGGTCCGAAAAAATGGTCCATAAATCAAACACGCTTGCATGTAATAATATGAAACTCGGTACACATGTAGATCTCATCGTTTCATATATACTTCACACTCTAACTTTTTACCCCAGCCCAACAGGAAGTCGGCTATTTAGGCTTGTTTGGAAAACGCATGCAAAGGAATGTGAAACACTCCTCCTAGAGAATTCAAAACACACGGCACGAAACTCGGTCAGCGTGAAGTCAAGACATTGAGGATGAAAGTTTGCGAGGGGATTTTTGATATCTCGAACGGTTTGGCCGTGGCGAGGAAACGAAATTATGGCGAGAAACGTGAAACAGGAAGTGTGTCATAACTACTGCATACATTAACTAATCTTGATGAAACTTCAGCAGTGTGTTCGTTGTAAGAGCCCGATCACATGGATGTGACTATTGTGAGTCAAAGTTATAGCGCCACCAACTGGCAGCAGGAAGTGTGTCACTTTCAAAATGCTTTTAAATCACCCTCTTATTTTTACCCGATTTGCTTCAAACTTCATGTGCATAATGTAGACACATGCCAGATGTAGACCTGTGAAAGGATTATTGATATCTTAGACACTGTTGCCATGGCAATGCATCAAACATTAATATTCCTTTTTTTAAGCTTTTTCATGCTTTTTTATGCTTTCGGGCACTTTTGGGGTTCTTAACGTGCTCGAAAACTCTTGAAACTTTGCACACAGGACAAAACCCGCGGCCATCAGGGCCAGGCTGAAGCTGGTACCCGGGCGTGGCAGGGGGGCTCGACAGCGCCCCCTTGAACGGGTCCGACAATTTGGTCCATATATCCAACACGCTTTACCCTATTTGCTTCAAACTTGAAGTGTATAATGTAGACACAAGCCAGATGTAGACCTGTGAAAGGATTGTTGATATCTTAGATGCTGTTGCCGTGACAACGCATCAAACTTTAATATTCTTTTTGGATACTTTTGAGATTCTTAGCGCACTTTTGGGGCCCTTAACATGCTCAAAAACTCTTGAAACTTTGCACACGGGTCAGAAACCGCGGCCATCAGGGCTGGGCTGAAGCTGGTACCCGGGCGTGGCAGGGGGGCTCGACAGCGCCCCCTGGAACGGGGTCCGAAAACTTGGTCCATAAATCAAACAGGCTTTACCCGATTTGCTTCAAACTTGATGTGTATAATGTAGACACATGCCAGATGTAGACCTGTGAAAGGATTGTTGATATCTTAGATGCTGTTGCCGTGACAACGCATCAAACTTTAATATTCTTTTTGGATACTTTTGAGATTCTTAGCACACTTTTGGGGCCCTTAACATGCTCAAAAACTCTTGAAACTTTGCACACGGGTCAGAAACCGCGGCCATCAGGGCCGGGCTGAAGCTGGTACCCGGGCGTGGCAGGGGGGCTCGACAGCGCCCCCTGGAACGGGGTCCGAAAACTTGGTCCATAAATCAAACACGCTTGCATGTAATAATATGAAACTTGGTACACATATAGATCTCATCGATTCATATATCCTTTGTACTTTTACTTTTTACCCCAGCCCAACAGGAAGTCGGCTATTATGGTTTGTTTGAAAGCGTATGCCCCTGGAATTCGATATACTACTCCTAGAGAATTCAACCAATCGCCACGAAACTCAGTCAGCATGAAGTCAAGACATTGAGGATGGAAAATTGCCAGGGGATTTTTGTTATCTCGAACGGTTTGGCCGTGGCGAGGAAACGAATTTATGGCGAATAATGGAAACAGGAAGTGTGTTATAACTTCTGCATACATTAACTGATCTTGATGAAACTTCAGCAGTGTGTTCGCTGTAAGAGTCCGATCACATGGATGTGACTATTGTGAGTCAAAGTTATAGCGCCACCAACTGGCAGCAGGAAGTGTGTCACTTCCTAAAGGCTTTGAAATCACCCTCTTAGTTTTACCCGATTTGCTTCAAACTTCATCTGTATAATGTAAATACACTGCAGATGAAGACCTGTGAAGGGATTCTTGATATCTTTGAAACTGTTGCTGTGGCAACGCATCAAACTTTAATATTCTTGTTTGATGCTTTTGATGCTCTGAGTCAATATGGCAAGCCGTTTTAACATTTAATCATTTTAACCTAGTAGTCTCTTTTTTCATGCTACTAGTACTTATTTTTTAGATACTAGTATCTATTCCATTAAGTAATAGTACTTATTCATTAGCGACTAGTGCTTATTCTTTAGTACTAGTGCCTATTCTTTAGATAGTAGTGCTTATTCTTTAGATATTCTTTTGAATACGTATTAGTAGCTAATGAATAAGTACTGGTATCTATTTAATAGGTACTAGTATGTAATGACTTAGAACTAGTATTTATTGAATAAATACTAGTATCTATTAATAGGTGCTATTATCTAAAATGTCATTTTCTCTCTCTCTCTCTCTTTCTGAGCCAATATGGCAAGCCGTTTTAACATTTAATCATTTTAACATACTAGTCTCTATTTTCATGCTACTAGTACTTATTTTTTAGATATTAGTATCTATTCCATTAAGTACTAGTACTTATTCATTAGCGACTAATGCTTATTCTGTTTAGAATATTCAAAGTGCTTATTCAATTTGTATGCTTATTTATATTTTCAGAGCAGAAAATCCGATTTTTCTGCTTATTCAATATTGCATCTAAAATGTGACTTGACGTGTGTGTGTGTGTGTGTGTGTGTGTGTGTGTGTGTGTGTGTGTGTGTGTGTGTGTGTGTGTGTGTGTGTGTGTGTGTGCGCGTGTGTGTGTGTTTGTGTGTGTGTGTGTGTGTGTGTGTGTGTGTGTGTGTGTGTGTGTGTGTGTGTGTGAGAGAGAGATTGTGTCTGTTACAGTGACAAGAGTTTTTAAGCCTTGTCTTTTTGGATATATATATATTTTTATATAAAAAAAAAATGTGCATACAACCCATGTATTTCAAATGTATTGTTTGCTTTAAATTAAATTAAGATTGTATGTTTGGTAATTGAACCTAAATAAATGTAAAATGAATGTGCTATATTTCAGATCAATATATTTGTTTTCCTTCATTTTAATCAACACTAACTTTATTCTCATCTGAATTATAAATAACTTATTTCTGTATAAAATAAAAAATCCCGAATAATCCAGACCAACCAGAGCACACTATTTCTACAACATCATCAGTGTTGAAGCGGGACTACCAGAGCCGTTCAGCAGATAGCGAGCAGATATTTTGTGTCACGTCGTGCACAATAACCCTAAAGGCACCAGGGTGGCGATGCCACCGGCTTTATATTATATATATATATAAATAAATATAGCTGCGAGCAGCGATGAAGGGCCAAAGCCGGCGGTACCGCCACCCTGGTGCACCAGGGTTGCGGTGCCACCGGCTTGGGCCCGTAATCGCTGCTCGCAGCTATATTTTATTATTATTATTATTATTATTATTTTCTAATTATTTTTTTACTAACTTTTGGACACTTTTGGAGGCCTTAACATGCTCAAAAACTCCTGAAACTTTGCACACATGTCAGAACCCGCGGCCATCAGGGCCGGGCTGAAGATGGTACCCGGGCGTGGCAGGGGGGCTCGACAGCGCCCCCTGGAACGGGGTCCGAAAACATGGTCCATAAATCAAACACGCTTGCATGTAATAATATGAAACTCGGTACACATGTAGATCTCATCGTTTCATATATACTTCGCACTCTAACTTTTTACCCCAGCCCAACAGGAAGTCGGCTATTTAGGCTTGTTTGGAAAACGCATGCAATGGAATGTGAAACACTCCTCCTAGAGAATTCAAACACACGGCACGAAACTCGGTCAGCGTGAAGTCAAGACATTGAGGATGAAAGTTTGCGAGGGGATTTTTGATATCTCGAACGGTTTGGCCGTGGCGAGGAAACGAAATTATGGCGAGAAACGTGAAACAGGAAGTGTGTCATAACTACTGCATACATTAACTAATCTTGATGAAACTTCAGCAGTGTGTTCGTTGTAAGAGCCCGATCACATGGATGTGACTATTGTGAGTCAAAGTTATAGCGCCACCAACTGGCAGCAGGAAGTGTGTCACTTTCAAAATGCTTTTAAATCACCCTCTTATTTTTACCCGATTTGCTTCAAACTTCATGTGCATAATGTAGACACATGCCAGATGTAGACCTGTGAAAGGATTATTGATATCTTAGACACTGTTGCCACGGCAATGCATCAAACATTAATATTCCTTTTTTTAAGCTTTTTCATGCTATTTTATGCTTTCGGGCACTTTTGGGGTTCTTAACGTGCTCGAAAACTCTTGAAACTTTGCACACAGGACAAAACCCGCGGCCATCAGGGCCAGGCTGAAGCTGGTACCCGGGCGTGGCAGGGGGGCTCGACAGCGCCCCCTTGAACGGGTCCGACAATTTGGTCCATATATCCAACACGCTTTACCCTATTTGCTTCAAACTTGATGTGTATAATGTAGACACAAGCCAGATGTAGACCTGTGAAAGGATTGTTGATATCTTAGATGCTGTTGCCGTGACAACGCATCAAACTTTAATATTCTTTTTGGATACTTTTGAGATTCTTAGCGCACTTTGGGGGCCCTTAACATGCTCAAAAACTCTTGAAACTTTGCACACGGGTCAGAAACCGCGGCCATCAGGGCCGGGCTGAAGCTGGTACCCGGGCGTGGCAGGGGGGCTCGACAGCGCCCCTGGAACGGGGTCCGAAAACTTGGTCCATAAATCAAACAGGCTTTACCCGATTTGCTTCAAACTTGATGTGTATAATGTAGACACACGCCAGATGTAGACCTGTGAAAGGATTGTTGATATCTTAGATGCTGTTGCCCTGACAATGCATCAAACTTTAATATTCTTTTTGGATACTTTTGAGACTCTCAGCGCACCTTTGGGGCCCTTAACGTGCTCAAAAACTCTTGAATCTTTGCACACGGGTCAGAACCCGCGGCCATCAGGGCCAGCTGAAGCTGGTACCCGGGCGTGGCAGGGGGGCTCGACAGCGCCCCTGGAACGGGGTCCGAAAACTTGGTCCATAAATCAAACACGCTTGCATGTAATAATATGAAACTTGGTACACATATAGATCTCATCGATTCATATATACTTTGTACTTTTACTTTTTACCCCAGCCCCACAGGAAGTCGGCTATTATGGTTTGTTTGAAAGCGTATGCCCCTGGAATTCGATATACTACTCCTAGAGAATTCAACCAATCGCCACGAAACTCAGTCAGCATGAAGTCAAGACATTGAGGATGAAAAATTGCCAGGGGATTTTTGATATCTCGAACGGTTTGGCCGTGGCGAGGAAACGAATTTATGGCGAATAATGGAAACAGGAAGTGTGTTATAACTTCTGCATACATTAACTGATCTTGATGAAACTTTAGCAGTGTGTTCGGTGTAAGTGTCCGATCACATGGATGTGACTATTGTGAGTCAAAGTTATAGCGCCACCAACTGGCAGCAGGAAGTGTGTCACTTCCTAAATGCTTTGAAATCACCCTCTTATTTTCACCCAATTTGCTTCAAACTTTATGTGTATAATGTAAACACACGGCAGATGTAGACCTGAGAAAGGATTATTGATATCTTAGATACTGTTGCCGTGGTAACGCATCAAACTTTAATATTCTTGTTTGATGCTTTTGATGCTCTGAGCCAATATGGCAAGCCGTTTTAACATTTAATCATTTTAACCTACTAGTCTCTATTTTCATGCTACTAGTACTTATTTTTTAGATACTAGTATCTATTCCATTAAGTACTAGTACTTATTCATTAGCGACTAGTGCTTATTCTTTAGATACTAGTGCTTATTCTTTAGATATTCTTTTGAATACGTATTAGTAGCTAATGAATAAGTACTAGTATCTTTTAATAGTTACTATTATCTAAAATGTCATTTTCTCTCTCTCTCTCTCTCTCTCTCTCTCTCTCTCTCTGAGCCAATATGGCAAGCCGTTTTAACATTTAATCATTTTAACATACTAGTCTCTATTTTCATGCTACTAGTACTTATTTTTTAGATATTAGTATCTATTCCATTAAGTACTAGTACTTATTCATTAGCGACTAGTGCTTATTCTGTTTAGAATATTCAAAGTGCTTATTCAATTTGTATGCTTATTTATATTTTCAGAGCAGAAAATCCGATTTTTCTGCTTATTCAATATTGCATCTAAAATGTAAGTGACTTGACGTGTGTGTGTGTGTGTGTGTGTGTGTGTGTGTGTGTGTGTGTGTGTGTGTGTGTGTGTGTGTGTGTGTGTGTGTGAGAGAGAGAGAGAGATTGTGTCTGTTACAGTGACAAGAGTTTTTAAGCCTTGTCTTTTTGGATATATATATATATTTTTTATTAAAAAAAAGGTGCATACAACCCATGTATTTTAAATGTATTGTTTGCTTTAAATTAAATTATGATTGTATATTTGGTAATTGAACCTAAATAAATGTAAAATGAATGTGCTATATTTCAGATCAATATATTTGTTTTCCTTCATTTTAATCAACACTAACTTTATTCTCATTTGAATTATAAATAACTTATTTCTGTATAAAATAATAAATCCTGAATAATCCAGACCAACCAGAGCACACTATTTCTACAACATCATCAGTGCTGAAGCGGGACTACCAGAGCCGTTCGGCAGATAGCGAGCAGATATTTTGTCACGTCGTGCACAATAACCCTAAAGGGACCAGGGTGGCGGTGCCACCGGCTTTATATATATATATATATATATATATATATATATATAAATATATATATATATATATATAATATATATATAAATATAGCTGCGAGCAGCGATGAAGGGCCAAAGCCGGCGGTACCGCCACCCTGGTGCACCAGGGTTGCGGTGCCACCGGCTTGGGCCCGTAATCGCTGCTCGCAGCTATATTTATATATATATATATATTTGGATTTGCTTTTGGTAATGACAGAGTCCGTCCATCACTTGGTCATATGTTAGTGTACAAGTACATGTTTATACACACATACACTGGTCTACCCTTGTGGGGTCCGAATATCAATATAGCTGATACAAGTCTTCTAGATTTCTTATTTCCTATCCATTTTGCCGTTGTAACATGAAACAATCCTTTTAATTGGATTTGCTTTTGCTAATGACAGAGTCCGTCCATCACTTGTTCATATGTTAGTGTATAAGTACATGTTTATACACACATACACTGGTCTACCCTTGTGGGGTCCGAATATCAACATGGCTGATACAAGTCTTCTAGATTTCTTATTTCCTATCCATTTTGTCGTTGTAACTTGAAAAAATCCTTTTAATTGGATTTGCTTTTGGTAATGACAGAGTCCGTCCATCACTTGGTCATATGTTAGTGTACAAGTACATGTTTATACACACATACACTGGTCTACCCTTGTGGGGTCCGAATATCAACATGGCTGATACAAGTCTTCTAGATTTCTTACTTCCTATCCATTTTGTCGTTGTAACATGAAAAAATCCTTTTAATTGGATTTGCTTTTGGTATTGACAGAGTTCGTCCATCACCTTGTCATATGTTAGTGTATAAGTACATGTTTATACACACATACACTGGTCTACCCTTGTGGGGTCCGAATATCAACATGGCTGATAAAAGTCTTCTAGATTGTTCAATGCTCTGTTAAAAATCAATGCATTGAATTGCATTGTCTTTTGATGATTAAACTCATCTGATTTTGCACATGAATTGGTCATGTGTGTTTTAATGAGTACAAACATATTGTTGTTCATGAGTTTATTGCTTTAGGGTTTGATTTCACAATTATTAAATGTAATTCATGTTACAGGTTGATGGTGAGCATTCTACCAATGTGGCCTTTGAACACAGCGGCCAGGAACTGATGGAAAGTTCCAACACAAGGGTCCAAGACATCAATGAGGTTTCCCCTACTTCAATTCTGAAGGTGAGTCTCAGGGCTCTACACTAACCTTTTCCACTGGTGTTACTTGAGCTACTAACATTTTTTAATTTCTGGCTCAAAAATATGATTTGGTGTCACAAATGTTTTCGCTGCGTGCCTATGACCTAAATCCCATGAATGTCATTGCTGGTTGTTGTTAATGACAGCATAGGGGATTTTCTATTAGGACAGTTATGGTGATTATATTATTATTATTATTATTTTTCATCTATAATTTTGTCAGTTTTTCAATTATAAGCACATATTTATTTTTGAGCATTAGAATACCGTATAACTTCAAATAATAGCCGAGTCCCAAATAGACACCTGTCTCTTTTACACGCCTGGTGTGGCTGCAAGTTTGGATAAATAAAGGCCGGTCTCAAATAGAGGCCTGGTCTGTTTTTTAGTTTCGGGTTGTATTTAATCTTCTAAAACTTGTCAGATCGTCTGTTTTAGCCAGTTATATGGTGCAGATTGCGCATGCAAGAGAGCCCTTCGCATTTGGGCGGTAGCTGTTTACACAAGCGAGGATCGCGGTGATGATGATGTTAGGGATGTATCATTTGGGTCATTTTGTATCACATGATTGCAGTTGTTTTACAGGGTAGCCTTCTTTCTTTCTTGCTGATGTGTTTCGGGCAACAAGTTCATAGGCTCGATGAATATGTATAGGTGACACGCCGTGTCTATTACAACTCAAGGTATTATGAAATTCTCAATTAATTCTGTTAACGGACGGTCCGAGGTAAAGTGTTCAGACTGCAGATTTAGCAACGATTCTATTTAATTTTACAGTACAATCATAACATAGTACAGACATTATCTTAATTTCATAATGCCCTTAAACTAGGGCTGTCAGTTAAACGCGTTATTAACGGCGTTAACGCAAACCCATTTTAACGGCGTCAATGTTTTTATCGCGCGATTAAAGGTCTTTTTGACCTAGCAAACTTTGTAGTTTTCTTTCACATGCTTTTGCAACAGGACACGGCATGCGCGCGCTGCGCTATGAAACCCATCATTTCAATGGCTTGCGGCGCGCGACCAAAGCGCAAGCGGATCTAGACCGTAAACAAAACAACAGGCACGACGCACACACTCGTTTGGGCTTGCGAGCCGGCCAAATAGTTAACCTTTTGAGTGGATGACGAGCGCGAGACGCCGAAATGGATGCCAATAAGATTCTGAATGTAAAGTTTACTTTTAAAAAGTTGCCAAATGGTTCCATTGACAAGACCAAAGTGATCTGTGTGTTTTGTCGTTGTGAACTGAGCTATCATAATCGCAGCACGTCCAGTCTGAAATACCGCTTGATGATGGCCAAGCACACACACACAGACAGCTGATGCGAATTCTCCGCCCCCTCGTCAATATCAGGACCTCGTCAGTATTTATTTCACCTTTTTATTGATGGACAGTGTTACATTGGGTGCTTCTCAATATCCCTCCTCGTCTCCTCGCTCCTCTGTCCTCCATCCTATAACCCGGAAACTGATCGAGCTCAGCCATCTTGAAGGACATCTCAATTCTCTAATTGCACTGCGAGGAGTCGAGGATCGAGGAGTGAGGAGGCTTCCAGAGGAGTCATGAGCGAGGATACACAGGTGTATCCTATGCGGAAGAGTTTTATCGACTAAACGTGACGCACGCATCAATTCTCCTCCCCCTTCACATCTGTCACAATCATTTTCATTTATACTTGACCCTTGCAGTTTATATAAACCACACATCTCACATATTTCAATAGGATAGCTTGCTTTATTGTTATTTATTATGAATTTCTTAAATAAACAAACTTCAACAACATAAGGGCAGATCCTTTGAGCGCTGCTGATGACGCTGTGAAGTGACGCTCGAGTGATCAAGTATTCCAATGTATAAAAAAGCTTTCATTTGATTCCTCCGTCCTCCTTTTCTTTTCCTTGCAGCCTTCCCTCGCGTCCTACAGGGGGTGGAGCTGAGACGCGAGGAAAGGAAACGAGGATGCACAAATAAGAAATGAGAAGCACCCATTGTGTGAGATTATTTGCTCTAAGTGAGAATTTTTGTGTGAATTTGAACACAGTATATGCCAATGTTGTTTTCAATAAAAACATTTGCACAAAGCAAGCCGATCCACTTTACCATGTTGATGAGCATTAAAATGAGAAAAAAATAATGGGACAAAAAGAAATCAAGAGACATTTAGAATAGATAAAAATGTGCGATTAAATGCGATTAATCGCGAGTTAACTATGACATTAATGCGATTAATCGCGATTAAATATTTTAATCGTTTGACAGCACTACCTTAAACATAAAAATATTGCTGGGCATAAACTGAGAGTGTGCGTGTCCGGTGTGCGATACCTCGAGTTGTCCTAGACGCGGCGCTGCGCTTCTCGTCCGGTGTGCGACCACCTTAATTCTTACATTAACTGATTTGTTAAACACATTCGAATTATAAATAAAACGTAATAAAATGTGGTAACCGCCTACGGTCATGCTTTCCATCTATCAGCCCATGCTATTTGGATGGTTATCTCTAGGCCTACACTCAATGAACAACATCTCAACACTAAATTAAAGGCCTGCCTCATATAGACGCCTGTCTCAAATACAAGCCGGTGCATATCGGCGATTTGGGAAAATAGAAGTCTGGGCTATTAAGTTATTATTAAAGGTATAGAGGAGGATTTTCTTTTTCCGGGTGGGTAGCTATTGGTCCACCTAAGTGTCAATCATTCTGGTGATATGTTTACGTGAGGCCGTCGTACGTGCTCGTCCCTATGTAGTTTTCGCTTTCTGCACATGCGCACTTTCAGGTGTATTATGTGTGATGAGTTACGGTTTCAGCCATTCCTTTGAAAATGGCTGAGGGTCGAAAGAGAAAAAATGTATACGAAGTGTATGATAAGAAGAGAAAGGCCGCAGAATATAGAAACAAGACCAGAGTGATTTTGGGTGAATATTTCACACGCTGGCGTGCGCTAAAAGCACAGGTTGGGCTTCCCACTGATGCCGCAGTCGCGAAGATTCTACTAGACAGGTAAATGTTGTCATGCTATTTGGAAAAATCCATTTAAAATCACTGCTAGTAAAAGTTAATGTAAGCTATGATTAGCGATGCTAGCCCTGGCACAAGTCATGCACCGCATAAACATCTCAATTTGTCTAGCCTTAGCCTTATGACCAAATGGTATCACGCTGAAATATTCTAAAACCTTGTGTGTTCATTTTCGATAATTCCAATGTGTTCACCATAGTATTTATTACACACATGCAACAAGCTACTTCTCCATTGCATATCATGTCTCTCTCGTGCACACGTTTAATAGGCGTTCCCTCCCGGGAGCAAATTATGTTGCGCATGTGCATTTTTAAAAAAATTGGAGAGGGCGGGTCTTCCCGAATATTCGGAAAGATCCTCCGCTATACCTTTTAAGTTTTACGGTAATCCTAAATGTATAGATTTATAACCATTTTACAAGTTCTCTTTTTTGTAAAACATTTGTTATTGCAATTCTATATTCATACAGGTTACAAAGAAACCAATGAATTCTTTAGTTGACTACACAGACTCTGATGAAGTCAGCTCTGGACCAGATTTTTCTTCAGATTTACCATCTAGCAGCATACAGGTTGGTTATTTCCGATTTGCTTTAAATGTTTAATTTATCTATTGTTTTCATTACAAATCTGCACTTTCAGTAGATGTCATGCTGTTTATAATTTGTTTCTCCTTTGTACCATCTCAGTAGTAAAAGTACTGTGGAAGGAGAGCATGTGCCACAGTTGAGGACTAAAAGCACTCTGGTAAGGCAGGCAGCATTTTTACAGATAGTTGTTCTATTTATAGGCACCTATTGACCGTTTGCAGAAGCCACGCCCCCTAGTTATTGTTGCTACGCCCGTCAAACAAATGGTCAAACACGACCAGCGGCACAGATTGCCATGACGGGAAGAGGTATAATACCCGTGCGTGTCAGTGACCTTTTTTCGAGCAATACCTCCGCGATATCCTCCAGATCGAGGCACAAGGGGTTACAGTATGCAGTGGAGGGATATATTCAAAATATAAAAATACGCATTGAAGGAGACACGACTACTATTGAGACTAATTCTTATACCGGGCTCAAGCGAAATCTGAGAAACCCCATGATGCAACCAGCACAGCCTTGAAGAAGATTTTATAAGCTGGTTCGGTGGCTAATTGTCTGGAGTTAGAAATATATAATTCGCGCTGCATATTTAGTCATTTTGCCTCAGATACAGGATTATACATTCGCTTTAACAAGCAGGTTGTTCATTACCACGGCAACCGCTTGCGTGTCATGCTGAATGCGATTTTCGTGTTTAAAAAGTAACTATACATAAGAGACGGAAAGATGCAGATAACCATACATTATTCAAGGTTATTTCTATTCGTTACGATATTGATATTGATAACTGATGTTGTCAGGTAAGCTTCATGCGTTCCCCGTTGCGAGCGTGCACTCCTCTAGTCTAAACTGTAGTCTACAGGTCCTGCACTGCTAGTGACTGCTGCTCATTTCCCCCGAAAATATCATGTTAACAACCACCCTTTAGAAAATGTACTTCCTTTGTGGATCCTCTTGATCTGCTTTCTCCATGTTTCTTTGACTAATCTCAGTGTCTCAGTCTCCTGCTCGCGAGTTAACCATGTTCGACACATGTAACTGGCAGTGTGGCCGTCCACACTGTTTTATCCATAGTAGGCACTGCTCACGATGTGTTTTCGGCTTTGGGAATGGAAAGAACAGAACTCTTCCAGACAATCTCTCGGGGATCTAGTGTCCGGTTTACAAACGCCGTGGGCGCACCGCTTCACCAACTTGCTTGGAGTCAATGTTTGACGAAACTGCTCACATAGTAACGGTTGCTATGGTGTGTGATTGGACAATAGCCGTTTTGGGGGAGGGGCCTGCGAACGGTCAATTGCATGCTTGATCCCGATTTAGAATTATTCTCCATTAGTCAAGTCCAATGTTTTTATGTGATGAAATTGTGTGAACATGCCATTTTACAAAACACCTGCCTCTTTGACAGCTTTGCTTTGTCATGTACATTTTAAACATGTACATGCTCTAGCTCTATATTTTTATTTGTAGATTATTCATGATTTCACCAAACAGAATTATTCCTCAGAATCGGTGAAATTGTAACATTTCATTCATTGTTTTTTAAGATGGAGGAGACTCTTAATTGGTCTGAAGAGCTTTTTGACAGTCCAGAAAGTTTTGACTCAAGTACAGATGAGGAGGAAGATAACGTACGTAAAATTGTGCCAAGACTTAGGAAGTCAAGAAGCATTTTGGTAAGCACCCATAGTGCAAGGCATGATTTGTAAGAATGTATGTTTCTTGATTAGTGTTATGAAAATCCACAATTACTATGAAAATGTTTTTATAATATGCATTACCCATGATCAGTGCAACAAATTGCATCAATAGCCAAGTTTCCATCCACTTGTCAATCGAATTATCATATTGATTTGAGACATTTTAGGGTGTTTCCATTCATACATTTGCAAACAAAGTTTTGCTAGACAAAATGGTATTCGGCAAATTACGTTTCCATCAGCGTTTATCGCAGTCGTATATCGATCAAGATAAAATCCGATGAGACCGAACATTATATTATTATAACATTTTAATTGAGTCGATATTCATGAAATTCAAATTTTACGAATTTTACTGTATCGATAAGGCATTTTTCTTTCTATCACTTAATTCGGATAAAAATGTGTGGATGGAAACATAGCTAGGAGGTTAAGGTTAAGTATTTTTACCAGTAAATCCTTAAATGGCAAATAAACAAGCCTTTTTATTCTGCCAATACACTCAAGGCTTGAAAAAAGGGGCTCTATCTTGCAACCGGCGCAGTGCAGCACAAAGCCCGACGCAAGCTGTGTTTGCTAGTATAAGACCAATGCAGTTGTAAATTTCCCGTCAAGCGCTCGCGTCGTTAAAATAGCAAATCACCCTGCGCTCATGGGCATGTTGGTCTTACAGGGAGGTGTGTTCAGGATAATTCTTGGCATATTGCTATCTTAATACATCGGAAAGTTATTGTGCCATTGACCCACAAAAACCTGGTCTAAAGTCAATAGCGTGCATTCTAGTATTATTTTAACAGTGCATCAGTGAAATGCGCCTCTAGGAGAGATCAACTGCAGACGATCGAGCTGCTTCACCTGTAGCCTGGTAAGAAAGCTCAGTGTGCATGTAAAAGTGTATTTGTGTGTATATTTAAAGGGGTAGTTTACTGCTTTTTTTCTTTGCATGATTGTGTTTATGGCGTGCAATATAACATGTCTTAGTGTTTATTTTTTTAAAGCCTTATTTTTCATAAATTTCACCTTTATTGTAAGCCGCTTTCTCCTCTGTCATTTGAACGACTGATTGACTATGAAACCACTCCCTCAGAAACAGGCAATGGGCTCTGATTGGTTAGTTTGGCCGGTGTGTTGTAATTGGCTAAACTTTGTAGTTCACGGTGTCCGGAATCTACGCGCCCATTACCTTTACGGGCGAAAGTTGCATGTGCTCCGTAGGGCTGGGCGATAAAACGATAACGATATGTATTTTTTTACAGTCTATGGTTGGTTATGGCGCATGCCCGTTTGTTTTGCGAATAGCTTAATCTCATTTCAGGCAGGATCACGGTCCTCATGAAGCCAGCACACACGAGTATGTTTACAATTGAGTTATTTCATTTATCACTGCTGCTGAATCTAAAAAGAAAGCTTGCGTTAGATGCTTGCTGCTTGGAGTCCCTGTTATGACGTCACCCCCAGCTTAGCGGAAGGTGGGGGGAGTGCTAAAAACCACTGTAAAAAGTACCAAATTTTCATATTATATTCAGCATTTTGGTATAAAAAACATACAAAACAATGGTGGGCGGTTCTTATCTTTAAGCACATTGCATTATCTCGTAAAAAAAATTAACCTGCAATTTACACTTTAAAGGATTAGTTCACTTTTAAAAAACTTTTGCTGATAATTTACTCACCCCCATGTCATCCAAGATGTCCATGTCTGTCTTTCTTCAGTCGAAAAGAAATTAATGATTTTGATGAAAACATTCCAGGATTTTCTCCATATAATGGACTTCAGTGGGGACCCAACGGTTCAAAGTCCAAATGACAGTTTCAGTGCAGATTCAAAGGGCTTTTTTTAAATAAATTTTTTAATATACATTTTAATTTCCAGGGTGTAATGTGACAAAAGATAAGGATTTCAACAGAGTATGATGATTTTCTATAGGCACTGTATACTTATGAAGACTATACAAATCACAATAGGCTCACATGCAATATTTGTTATTTTTTAATTAAACAGATTGTGTGGTGAGGTCACCCTTGTCCAGTGTGACATCTCAAAATGAAAGTCAGGATCCAAGGAACAAGGACTGTGTTGAGGACACAGCTGTGTCACCACGTGCTTCAGGCAGTCAGACGCAAAATGACACAAAGAACAAATCTCAAACGATCCAATTATCATCTCCAAAAAGTGGTGAGTGACTTGTGTGAATTATCTGATTAACTGAAACAGTGCTGCTGTTCTCTAACAGTATTTGTAGTGAAGAACTCAGTTTAATGTACAGGAACTGTTTTCACAGCTGATTCATTTATGGGTTTGGTTGTTGGATTGTGAGAATGCTAGCAAAACTTTATAAATTTGTCCTGCTTTCAAGTTCAGTAATTTCATTCTCATTTAGGTCGCAAACCAATCAAGAAAAAGAATTGGCAGAAGGTGGAGGTTGATGCCGTTGAAAAACAGATGATGCACTTCATTGAAACCTGCCGTGTTCCAGGAAAGGCTGCCTGCGATCTGTGCCTCAAATCTGAGCCGGAAGCCCTAAAACAGAGGGACTGGTGGAGATTTGTTCTTTGTGTCATTTTGCATCTGACTACACACTACACTACACACTAAACTACACACTACACTACACATTAAACTACACACTACATTACACATTAAACTACACACTACACTACACACTACACTACACAAACTACACACTACACTACACACTAAACTACACACTACACTACACACTAAACTACACACTACACTACACACTACACTACACACTAAACTATACACTACACTACACTACACACTACACTACACATTAAACTACACACTACAATACATTACACATTAAACTACACTACACACTACACTACACTACAATACATTACACATTAAACTACACTACACACTAAACTACACACCACACTACACTACACACTACAATACATTACACATTAAACTACACTACACACTAAACTACACACGACACTACACTACACACTAAACTACACACCACACTACACTACACACTACAATACATTACACATTAAACTACACTACACACTAAACTACACACCACACTACACTACACTACACACTACAATACATTACACATTAAACTACACTACACACTAAACTACACACTACACACTAAACTACACTACACACTAAACTACACTACACACCACACTACACACTACAATACATTACACATTAAACTACACTACACACTACACTACACACTAAACTACACTACACACCACACTACACTACACACTACACACCACACTACACACTACACTACACTACACACTAAACTACACTACACACCACACTACACTACACACCACACTACACTACACACTACACTACACTACACACTCTAAAAAAAAAAATCCCAAAAAATTTTTATCTAGAAGATGTCAAAAGGAAAACCCCAATGCAGATAAAATTGTATATGATGCTCCTGAGCTGCAGGTATAATTTACATAAAGCACAGTGTTGAAAATAACTATAACAAAATAACAACTTGTGTTTTTGCCCCCATTTGCAGAGTCGTTTAATCTGGGGTTCTTCATTTTTAGACTCACACTCAGGACCTTCGGGTCAAAAATGACCCGGAGGGCGGCATTAAGATACCTTTTATTTGAGTAAAATCAATTAAATTTATTTTTGTTCAATAATATTTTTTCTTTTCTTTTTTGGTGTTTTGAGAATATTTTATGATTTATAATTAATATTTATTCAATAATTAAGACCTATTTTGTCCCATTGAATCTAATAGAATTTTTTATATATATATAATTTTTTTTTTTTTTTTAAAGCTGTATTTCATTTTAGAGTCAAGTCTAGGCCTCATGAAAGTAATGTTTTTAATGAGATTGGAGCCATCTGGTGGACACACTGAGCATTTTATCACGCAATAGCACATTTTTACCACTAGTGGATTTACAGCTCTCTGTAGAAACCTATGGTAGAAACACTCTAGTAATTTTTTCACATATTGTTTAATTTTTTTCAGGTTGTTGAATTGAATATATAATAACAGATTCTCAAAGACTATTTTTGTATTTTTTTTTTAATTTTTAAAAAAAAAAATTTTTTTTTTGGTTGGTTTAAATGGTAATTTGAAGTGGCAGTTTTACTTTATAATACAGTCAAACCTTATAAAGAGAACAAATGGAAATAATTTTGTCACCCATTGTTTTAAGAGATTCAACCCTTCACTGTTGTGTGCTTTTTTTCTGCATCCTGGCTGTTTTGTAGATTGTATGCACAAAAAAACTCTGTATTTTCAAATTTTTGCCAATTTCCCATTCATTTCTATGGGGGTCATTTTTGACCCGAAAGGTCCTGAGTGTGACTATTTTGTTTTAAGACCACTTAGACTTTTCAAATCCTGTCCCCAATTTTTTTGGGTGTTCGTATACCAAGTACCAAAAAAGTCACCAAGTTTTGGACCATTCCGATGAAGCTACGATTTTTAACATTTTTTTTATTTAAACGCTTCGGGACATTTTTGACCCGAAGTACCCCAGAGGGTTAAATCATCTGTAAAATATACGATAATTTGGGTACAAATAAAATGTTTTTAATTCTAGCCCTGTGTATTCTCAATTAATAAGTGTTTTTTAACATGTTCTGATCTTGCCTGAGTTTAAACAAACCATAAAACATCTAGAGAGAATTGTCCCACAAAATAGTATATGTGTGAGAGGCATAGATCCAAAAGCATCTTTATATCAACTCTTGTTTACTATGTTCAAGTGATACTGTGAAGTAAAGGATTTTTATTCAACTAAAAAACAATGTGCAAAGGGCCCCACAACTACTGAATAGTGAATGCATGGCCTCACAAAGTATGTAAAACTTGAAGTGTGTGTAGGTGGACCCACAAGGATGGAAAACCAGTTTGGGACCCCACATGTGGCGTCCCAGTCAGGTCTTGTCAAAAGTTCTTAAATTTGAGATTATCAAGTGAGATATGTGTTTATGAATGTGTTCTGATCTTGCCTGATTTTTTTTAAAAGCATACCTCTTCTAGAAAGGGTGGATCCCACAAGTGATGTCCCAGTCATGGGGTCTCACAAAGTAACAAAAACAAGGATGTGTGTGTGTGTGTGTGTGTGTGTGTGTGTGTGTGTGTGTGTGGTGTGTGTGTGTGTGTGTGTGTGTGTGTGTGTGTGTGTGTGTACACGCGCACGAACTTCTACTCCGACACAATGGTGTTTGTTATAAAACAGTAAAAAGACCCCTTAGAAATGGACTCTTCCAAACACCCCCACCTCTGATCGTGATTTGGACTGTTCTAAAACTTTCCATGAAGTTTGAAAACTGCACAGACGCGCTTGTTCAATGTAAATAATAGTTAAAATCAAGTGTTGTTAACTAAGGATTAGCCCAGATAGCAATGAGTCGGCGGGCCGCCGGCGGCGCTCCAGCGGCAGTAGAAGCGTCAGAATGGCGAAATCGCAAACACGTTTGACGGCGCACCGCCGGCGGCAGCCGCTTTTTAAAAGCGGCAGCCGCCGTCCTACCGCCTTCGTTCCGCGGCCGGCCCGCAGGCCAGCAGCCGTTCTACCGAAGGCGGACCTTCCGCGGCCCGTCGGAGGCAAACGCTATTTTCGAGCGAGCTGCCCCCCCGCTTATTGCATATATGTATATATATATATATTTATTTAATATTTATAGCATGCAGTTTATCAAGAATAATAATTGATCAAACCAGACACATTTCCATTTGGCATTTTAATTCCACATTTCAAAGTACAGTAACTGTCATTAAAACAAGATGTCAGATCACTGAAATATAACAGAAAAATACAAATACACACACACACTAACATGCAGGTTTCCAATTAAATTTTGGTTAAAAAAACACTTGTAAAAAACACTATTGTAACATGTACAATACTTGGTAATAATATAGAGAGGTCAGCTCTGGGATTAAAAGAATTACCAGTAAACTCAAGTAATGAGGATATTTGGTACAAAAGAAAATGAAGGATACCAAATAATTTGAGGTATAACATCATATTTACAAGTCATTTCTAACTATAGTTGAAGTGGTAATAACTGAGAGTAAAACCTCTAGAGTACAATATACCATTATAACTGCAATGCTGACCTGTGGCAAGGAATTACAAGCTATTTTTAACAATAGAATAACAGTTAAGCACTGTGACAGAATGAAGTAGAATATTTAGTACCAGGTAATGTGCAATATCAATTATCAGAGATATAGCTTGGTATAGTATTCCAAGCTATTTTTAATAGAATAACAGTTAAAGGGATACTCCACTTTTTTTGGAAATAGGCTCATTTTACAACTCCCCCAGAGTTAAACAGTTGAGTTTGACCATTTTCAAATACATTCAGCAGATTTTTCTGACATTCAATATCAGTAACCAGACAGTTTCTGGTCCCATTGACTTCCATAGTATATATTTTTTCCTACTATGGAAGTCAATGGGACTAGAAACTGTCTGGTTACTGATATTCTTTTAAATGTCAGAAAATCTGCTGAATGTTTTTGAAAATGGTAAAACTCAATTGTTTAACTCTGAGGGAGTTGTAAAATGAGCCTATTTCCAAAAAAAGTGGAGTATCCCTTTAAGCACACTGATGGAATGAAAGTAGAATTTTTGGTACTAGTTAATGTGCAATATCAAATATCAGGCATAAAATAGGATTTACAAACTATAATAGTTTGATAGTTTAAATAACTATTTACAAAATAATAAACCAGAATCGCTAAGCACTGACAGAATTAAATAAGCCAATACTGAAGTCACGGTAAGTAGAATATTTGATACCAGATAATGTGCAGATATCAAGTATTAGATGTATAATCTAGGATTTACAAGCTATATTTAAAAATAGAATAGTTAAACACTGTAACAAGGTTTAAGGGGTCGGCTGTGGGTCCCTCTCAGGGTGCTGCGCCTTTTTCCGCCTTCACGGTCAGATGCTCCTTTCAGGTAACGCATAACGTTAACCTGGATCTCCTCATCAGTGGCATCCTGGGTCGCCGGGTTCTTCCGGATGGCTCCTGTAGAAAATACAGATCTGTCATTTTATTTGAATAGCATAAGGTCATACACATCTACTTAAATATTAAAAAAATATATCCAACTTACTTTGAACAATGGTCTTCAGGAACATGTCTCTAAAACATGCTTTATCCCCTACACCAGTCCAGATTGTATTGATGGAAAGGTGATTAGAGAAGATACTCTGAAGTAGTCGCCACACGGTTGTCTTTAGGTCCCTCCCGCATTTGATTGCCAAAAACCGAAGCTGAAAATACAAAAAAAGTGTAACAAATTACATTTCTCTGAAGCTTCTCATAAATTTAAAATGTAACAGGCTGTGGATTCAGACTGTAGAATATGCAGTGTATAATCTTAATTTTACTTTTTAGATTACCCTATGGCGTTATAAACGAAATCAGAACACTTACAAATCGTTCCTGGAGCTCTTTATCCTGCCTCATACTGTTGTCAAGTAACGCCAAATCTTCCTGGGTGTCTAGGGGGAGTAACGGATCTCCTGGCAGGGATAACTCTCCAACAGACACATTGGCACTGAAAATGTTGCAGCATAGTGTCCATTTTGTTGTCCATGCTACGCACAACATTGCCAAACTCTCCAAGACGTCGCAGCATTGGTGTCTGATCTGCACCTAACAGGGGTTCCCAGAATAAAATAATAAAGTAGTCAGTCCTGGCCCCTCAACAACTAAACTATGACAGTTATATCTAGGTCTACTACATGTACAGATGGCCCCAGTGGGAATTAAACCAACGCCTGCGTTGTTTGCAAGTTGTACCTGATTGCCCAGTGCGAGCAAACATCTTCAACATTGTCCCAACTTGCTTCACCTGCTCTCGAAGTGAGCCGCTGTCATCTGAAGCTACAAAATAAAAGGCATATGGTACTTTTGGACACACACACAAAAGTTACATTTAAGAAAGAGTGCATGTTCTCACCTGCTGGTGCATTGCTTTCCCTCAGGGCTTGTTTTTCATTCTGGAGTATCTGGAAATCTACCTAAAAAAAAAAAAAAAAAAAATATATATATATATATATATATATATACATACACATATACACACACAACTAAAGGCACTATTTTCAATACTATTAAAACACTGGACACTAATATAGGCCTAGAATATACCTTCATAGCAGAAAACTTCACGCTGTACACGAGGTGCCAGGGGAGTCCAAGGGCCAATAACTGAGCGATGACTTTCTCCCATTGTTTCAGGCATTTAAGGAAGTTTTCAAATGGGAAGCATGAGATGTTATCAAGGACACCATGCTTTTTGGCATCTTGTATGAGGTGCACCAAACCAATCCATGCATGTTGTATGTCACATGTTCTTTTCCATAAAGCTTGCTGCAGTGATCAAAGAGAACCAATATTAACCACTGTAGCTACATTGTGAAATGAACTAGCAGCATACTTGTTCGGACAAACAAAAGAATTTATTACACAACCTATATACATTATTATGTTATGTTTTGTTAGAAAAAAAATAAGTTATACTTTCTAGATGTGAAGCTTTGGCTAACTACTGTAAGTAGCTAATTACATTTCTACATGTAACGTTAACCTCATTGTGTCCTGTAACAAACGCAAAACAGCATGTGTTAGCTAACACTTGCTAACGTTAGCCACTCTAGCTACTGGACTAAGATAGCAGCATACTGCAAGAACAAAGATTACTAACTTGGATATTTTAATATAAAATATAAACTAAAACAATGTAAACATAATATTGCGTTACAAAAAAGGGAAACGTATACTTACTTAAACGACGGTAGTCGATGACTTTGCTAGCTAGCAAACTGTAGCCTGTAGTAACTTTGGCAAACTTCTTCTTCTCTTGATTAATGGCGGATTGTAAGATGTAACCAACTTGTAGGTGCATACCGCCAGCGACTGTACAGGAGTGTGTAACACCACGCTATTTAAGTGTTCTAATCTAACGGAGGCAAACAAACCCATAACCAAAGCCCGTCAACTGATGCGCAATGTGCGAGCCACGAGCCAGCCTCACCTAGGGGCTCCTCTAGTGCGTCATCGAGCCACCGTTTTAGCCCCGTCCAAAAAATCCTGAACACACCAATGGTGCAAAACTGTTTAACGGTCTAACTCCACAATTCAGTAGGCTACTTCACAGTTTACGGTCTTAGTAATGAGTTTTAGCAATACATTTTTAACATTTATAATTTGTTTAGATTTTTTTTAATTGCCTTTAAAAAATAATCTGCTAAATTTTTCATACCATGAATTAAATATCTATTTTAAAATCTAACCAGAAAGATATTTATTGGCAATAAATATCTTTCTGATTAGATTTTAAAATAGATATTTAATTCATGGTATGAACAATTTAGCAGATTATTTTTTAAAAATTATTTTGCAATAAAACTTACTTGGCAATAAATTATTGCCAAGTAAGTTTTATTGCAAAATAATTTTTGGTTTATTGCTGCATGTCTCAAATGTGCATCAATCAAAGAAATGTAAACAATTTTTACCTGCATAAAATAATTAAATATATTTTACATAGCCTATTACTGTATAATCTTTAGAGTTTCAAAGTAATTTAAATGTCATTTCCTAAACCTTATAATGGAATCAAGAGTCAAATCTGTTATAGCCTAAAAACCCCAATGGCGTTGGAGGTCGATTTTGAGAGTAGAAATCCTTGTATTTCAAAGCGGCTTGTCGCCGGCCGGCCGCGGTCCATTCGACGGAGGCAACCGCCAGAGAAAATGAAGCCGGCGGCCCGACAGCTATTCGCCGGCGGCATCTCGCAAAAAATGGGCGTGACGAATTCGGCGGCAAACGTAAGATCCCCGCCAGCGAGACGCACCTATAGCCGACAGCTTAGGGCCGGCGGCAAAAAGAAGCCGTGCCGATATTTTTTGCTATCTGGGAGGCTATGTGTGTGCGTGCAACTAATTGTAAACACGTGCATATTTTATTGTATAATACGTTCATAAGAGAGATTGAAGATCGCTATCATTGCATTCAGTCTAAATGTTTACATTGTTAATTATGCTTGCACTTTATATTATTACCACATAGCTGACGCATGATCATCCCTCCTTATTTATCTGTAGAGTAGGCCTATGTCACGGTATGTAGCTATGTCGTGTAGAGTTCGACTGTGTCTCAAGGCACATGTACATTTGTTCACTTTTTAATTTTTCTGCTCGGTGTAATACAGGATATCCTGTTAAAACAATATAGGAAGGATGCAAAGGATATGCAAAGGTAGTATATTTATTATTTATTACATCAAATAATACATTTATTTAATAGGCCTACGTGTGTATTTATTAACGTGGTCCACGAGCAGTCTGTATATTCCTCATTTGTTAATCCGTCTCCTCAGTCTTTTCATACCGATCCATAACGCGGTAAAAATAAAATCCATTATCTCGCTCTGTGAAAACCAAATCGGGGGGGTCTTCTGTCGTATTCCATGTAAATCTTCTATCGTTATATCCACACTGGTCAATCTGCCATCACGTAAATCCATGTCAAAATCACATGTACGCCTACACGCACGTCCTCCAGACAAGTGAAAAATATATTCCACACGTTCCGCCGGTTCATTTCGTTAATCATGATCCTTGTAATTTTCGCGGAGCTAAAGTTAAATCCATCATAGCTTCATAAAGGCATCTCCCGCGAGTCTTTGGGATCTGCAGTTAGCGTAAATTCCAAAAGAATGCACGTTGAGTTTGTGGCTTTTCAAACAGAGCGCCGTGTGATACGGGGAGCGGCTCTTCTTTTATTATGTGAGGGGGTGCTTGTGTGGCGTATGTGTGACGTGTGTTCTATTTCTCACGCTCACAGGTGTGGAAGGTGTGTCGTGGGAGGAGTCTACGTGTGGCCCTGTGCACACTCTCGGGCTGTCATTTTTCGGCTAGGCCTCCGGTGCGAACGGACGCGTTTCACATTACTCAAGGAGATTACTTGAAACATCTCTAAACTTTGGAGAAAATACACTGTTCACTTTTACACATCTTTAAACAGCGAACTGGTTAATTCATGTTATTTTTCAACAAAACGGTTTGTAAAAATGTAAGGTATTTTTTGATATGATTTTAAACATGTAGTTTAACTTAAAGTCCGCTATCCCGGTACCGGGATAAAAAATCTTTGTTATGATTTTCGTACGTTGTTTTATTGGTCTTCCATATAAGGTATCAAGTAATTCTTGGTATCATTTGAAAGCTTAGAATCTATACTTTACACAGAATACCATCACTTTCGGTTTTATGATACATAGCAAATGGAATATTAGCTTAAATAGGCATTGGTCCCAGGCAAATATTTCCGCTTTATGATTGCGAAGAAATCTTTCTACAAATATTTATTTTTTATTTATTTCACAAATAAGTCAAACCATACATTACAATAAAGCTCTCATTCTAAGGAATCTGTCGATGTATGTTATTACATTGTGAGACAATCATAGATCGAAATATCTTCAAAACAATCACACAGTGAAATACATTCAAAAAGAGGTGACAGATAAAAGTATCACATTCCTGCTCCGATGTCGGCTTCAGTGAGCCGCAAACAGCCACATAATCTACATCACCGTTTAGCTTAGGATGTTATCTTTCAAATGAGACCATTTTCACGTTTCTGTGAGCTTTTGTTGGTGAGAAAATCCTTTTCGAACGAACTGAAAGCAGATGCGCAATGAGCGCGTCAGAGACGCATTTCACCAGATCTGCAAGTCATGTGCATTACAGATCCTGTGGTTACTCTAGCTATTGCTAAAGGCTTTTATTATGGTATAGAGATCTTTACAGGAACTCAGCACGCGTCACATGTCTGACGCGGCCAGTCAACAGACACTCCGGTGGACGCGCTCGCGGTCACTTCCGGGTCAAGCCTTACGGTCTGTTTACAGGAATATCTGCGATGCGCGTGATATATATATTATACGTTTGGAACTGTTTTGATAATTATAAATGCATCTAGAAATATAAAAGCATCAATTACATTTATAAACGCGAGCTTTGAGGTGCAACTGTTCGAGCTAAATGGACGTTTGGAGTGCGCATTCTGAGGACTAGTGTTTGGGTAAGTTACAGAATCCTTTGAGTTTTCAGCAATGTATATTCATTTTTTGATAAAGTTATTGTTAGTTTGAAATGTGAAAGCACAGCAACCAATCTGATAAACTATTATTTGAAAATAAATGTCTAATGTTTCTGCTATTACGCAATAGCGTCTATTATTGCCCAATACTTAGTTTCACTTTGCATAAGTGTAATAAAATGACAATTTCAGTAAATCTACATTTTGATATTGTGAAAGTGATAGTATTACAATGCAGAAACTATGTATAAACAGTGATTTCTTTGTTTCAGGTTCTATTGAAGATGTGTGGCACTGTTGGCACAGAGTTGGCACAGCTGGCATCAGATCTCCAGGCTGGCCGGTGATGTTGAGGTGATACACAACACAGATGACAAAACTGATGCCCATATAATGAATGAAATACATCTGGAGGATTATGATCCTTTTATAGATGCTAATAGACCACAGATTTTAGTGAAATCATTTGTCAAATGATAAGACTTGCATCATCTGAAAGAATAAAATGATCAAAATCATTGTAAGAAATGTAATTTCTGTATCTCAGTTATGTCCATAAAAGGTCAGAGCTGTGTCCAGAAGTGAAACTGCTTTGCCTGCACATTCCTATGTATGTATGTGAGTTAAACATCTGTTTTACATTAGGACCCTTAGACTCAGAGAGAAGGGGGAGCGTTGGTGTGAGTTCTATATAAGGTGTATGGCTGAAGCCTCTCTGGATCCCCAGGATTCAGAGGAGTTCTGATCGGATAATTACCAAATATGGACTTATTTTTCAATGTCTTATATAACGTATATATGATACCTGGTGAAGTAATGTATAGTTCTATTGGTCAGAATTGTTATACTCCCCTCAAACTTTCACTATATATTCTTATGCCACTTTGGAGGAGGCGGAACATTTCTGATGTTTCCCCAGCGCTGGTTTCTTTTGCACTTTGTATTCTGATGTTCACAAAGCCAATAAAAGGACGGAGAGAAAAAGGCACTGCGTGTTGGACAACTTTATTTCTAGCAATTGGGGGCCGCGTCCGGGATATCTCCAAACGGTAAGATTAAATCTTTTCTTTAAAAAAAAAAAAAAAAAAAAAAAAAAAAAAAAAGGAGAGAATTGATTCTTACTGTTTTGTTGAGAGAACAAATTTAATAAGTGCCGTTAGGCCACCAATTTTGGGTGGATACGCCTCGCATGATTGCGGGAAGGACGATAAGAAGATCTGATCAATCATTTTTATCGTCAGGTTTACCTCGTGTTTAATTATGACGTGTTTTTTGATTAAGGCGTGTTTATAATTAAGACGGGAAGAACGACAAAAGAAAGTGATCTTTTATCGTTAGTTTACCTTGTATTTTAATACAGGAAGAGCGTGGAAAAACTTGATCACTTTTCTTCGTTTTATGGTGATATCCTTACTTTTTGTAAGAAGGAAATATTGTCGCGAGATATTTCATAGAGCTCCGTTTTTTCCTTTTTTTGGGCTTGTGAATAAAATACAGAGTTTTTCTTGATTTCTTTCTTTTTTCCTGTTCCTTTTTTTACTGACTTTCTTCTTTGTTCTCTATTTGACTATTTTAAATCTGTTTATTCTGCATTAGAGGAGAAATTTTTGTGTGGCTTTAAGAAAATGGGAAATAAGATAAGTCCGCCGTTAATTGGTGAAACTCCTCGAGATTTTATGATTCGTAATGATCAAGCATTTTTTACTGAACCGTATCTATCAAATCTAGCTGGCTGGTCAGCTGATAAAACACAATTGGATCCGTTCCCGCGGGATGGATCATTTAAACAATCCGATATGCAAAGTGCTAAAGACATGATATTTGGCGGATGGGGTGATTTAAATTGGGACAAATCTTACATGGAAAAGTCCTATAAAACCTGGGACACAATGAAAAAGTACTGGATTCGAGGTCCAGAAAAAGTTAAACAGACAAAAGAAAATATTTTTTCGAATGTTGATTTCGCTGCAGTTTCTGCTGTTCTTTTTCAGTCAGAGATGGAGAAAGAGAAAAATATTTCTCCCTCTCTGGCTGCAGAGACACACATTCCTGCACTCAGAGCGCAGTCAGGGCGGGGGGAGCGCACTCCCTCTCATGCACTCGCAGAGGAGGAAAAAAGTCCCTCAAAGACAGCCGAAATAATATCACAACCTCCAAAATACGAGTGTATTGAGACTCCTGTAGCGTCGGAGCGCGTAAAAAACAGATTGTACCCTGATTTAAAAACCGCGACCGCATTTCCTTTTGTGGAAACGTCAGATGGTTTTAAAGTGCATCCGTTGCCTCTTGCTGACGTTATCGCTATCTGTAAAGAATTGCCCGATCCAGCTAAAACCCCCCATCAGTTTGTTTCGGTTTTGAAGCGTGCGACGGCGTATAGCCAGTTTACGGGACGGGATTATAGGTTTATATTAACTAAAACTCTCCCCGCCGAGATTACCGAAGACGAATTAATTGATGAGGTTGATCTTTTGCACCCAGCCAACGATGCGCCTCCAGCTCGTAGCTTGGTGATAAAAGATTCAGAACCTGTTGATCTATCTAAACCTTTTCGCGGACTTAGGGTGAAGGATGATGATGATGATGATTATGATGTCGATTGGGTTTGGGCCAGTTCAAGAAGACTCAATGATTTTTTCAAACAATTGACTGCATTTTTATTGAAGCTGTCTTCAGCTAAACAGGATATTTCGCATGCAGCCAACACTAAGCAAAGAACAGGAGAAAGTCCTGTAGCGTTCTTTCATAGATTCAAAAATGTTTGGATAAACAAATCTGCCATTCCTGTTGATGATGAGAATTGTTTGCTGTTTGTGAACACGTTTCTAAATAACATGCTGCATGAGACTGCACAATTGATTCGAATCACTACAACCAACATTAGTAATATCACTATTAATGAATTGGGTAAACGATTACGGGAGCTTTCTTCCGCTGGGGCTTTTGAATCTCCCAGGGGAAAGGCTCCCATAATGCTGCAGTTGAATGCCGCGCCGGCTCAGAACCGTTCGTTTCCTAAAACAAATAAACCACTGATTTGCTTCTTTTGCGGCCGATCAGGTCACACTGCCAAGTTTTGCAGGCAGAGAGCAGAGCTGCATAGGAATAATGGAAACCAGATATGTCGGCGCTCGGATGGCTACGTGCCAAAGCCCCCTCCTTCGTTTTCTCCCAACTCTCAGTCTCAGAAGCAATATCACACTGCTTGGAAGACACAATGACGCTGCCCGCAGAATACTGAGCCCTGTTGTGAAAATTTCTCAATGATTTCAATGTCTTACCCAAACAAATCAAATGTTTTGCCATTCATTGAATTAAATGTTGATTATAAACCATATGTTTTTTTAATTGACAGTGGAGCTAGTCTATCATCATTGACGTCAGCTGTTTACACAGGCTCAATCACAGGACGAACAATTAATTCTGTTGGGATAGGTAATGTTCCTGTGCGTTGTCAGCTGACGCCACCGTTACCGGTTACTTCTAATGATGTACCAGAAGTGTTTAAAATGCATGACTTTGCAATCATACCAAATTCACCATTCTGCCTTTTAGGAAGAGATTTAATGCATAAACTTGGTATGAAGTTGAATTTTGATAATAATTCTATGACATTGATGTTTCCTGCAGCTTTTTCTATCACAACCGACACAGGAAGTGCTCTCGTTGAAGATTCGTCTGCGACTGTGCTGACACAGGAAGTTCCAGGCGTTAACCCTCAATTGTGGGCGGAACACAAGGATGATGTAGGGTTGATAGATGTCCGGCCCTACAGGGCTAATCTAATAACCAATAGGCCTGTGTTTCAAAAACAATATCCGCTTTCAAAGGAAAAAGAGGAGGGAATTGGACCCCTCATTGAAAACCTCCTGGTTCAAGGCATTCTGGTCCGCACTCATTCACCTTATAACACACCAATCAATCCAATTAAGAAAGCAAATGGTTCTTGGCGTTTAACGCAAGACCTCAGAAAAATTAATGATTTGATAAAACCACTTGCACCCATTGTACCAGATGTACAAACTACAATTAATTCTATCCCTTCAGAACATGCATTTTTTTCTGTTATTGATTTAAGCTCCGCCTTTTTCAGTGTGCCTGTTGATCATGATACTCAGCCACTGTTTGCGTTTTGTTTCCAGAACTGTCAGTATCAATGGACTAGACTCCCGCAAGGATTCCGCGATTCCCCGGCTGTCTTTTCTGCTATCGTGCATGATACTTTGAAGATGTCAAACTTCCTCCAGACACCTGCCTTCTCCAGTATGCAGACGATATCCTGGTCACTGGTGCCTCTGCTGAGATGTGTGCTGCTGCCTCTACAATTGTCTGCAACATTCTAGCTGCAGCTGGTTTCAAGGCATCTAAGGAGAAACTTCAGTGGGTGCAGAGAAAAGTCACCTACTTAGGCCATGAACTGTCACAAGGCCAAGTTCGTCTGTCTGTGGACAGGGTCAAAGCCATTGCTACATTCAAGCATCCATCCACAAGGAAGCAAATGCAAAGCTTTCTGGGACTGGTCAATTACTGTCGACTGTGGGTGCCGAACTGTTCAATGTATGACAAAATCCTGCGAGAAGCTACGCTGGGTGATACAGAGGACATTGTATGGACAAATGAGATGAATCAAGCATTCAGATATTTGAAATCCTCCCTTTTAAGGCCACCTGGCCTCGGCCTGCCATCCTACACACAAGATTTTCATTTGTACGTACATGAGGGTGGTGGGACAGCCGCGGGGATCCTGGCTCAAGAGCATGGGGGCACATTTCGTCCAGTAGCTTATTTATCTAAAACCCTTGATTCAGTGGCTAGGGGACTCCCTGCCTGTTTGCGCGCAGTGGCTGCGACAGCTATCATGGTACAGGATGCTGAAAAGGTTGTTTTATCACATCCACTTGTAGTACACACTTGTCATCAGGTCGGAGCTATAATGCATAATATTTCTACTCAACATATGACTGCTCAGCGCCGTTCAGGCTATGAGGCTATATTGTTAGCTACTGCTAATTTAACGTTGAAAGTAACTTCTGTAATTCATGGCCCTACTGTACATCTACACATGTTGCTGACACAAGGTGAATTTGAGAGTGACGACCATGACTGCCTGACCAGGATCCAAACTTCGACTGCCTGCAGACCAGATGTTTTTTCATCTGTTCTGGAGGAGGGGAGTGCATGGTACATCGATGGATCCTGCTTTAAACCAAATGATAGTACATATTTTTGTGGTTATGCTATTGTTGAGTTGCCTGATAAAGTAATTGCAGCGTATTCGCTGCCATATAAATCAGCACAAGTTGCAGAACTGATTGCTTTAACGAGAGCTTGTCAATTGGCAAAAGGTCAGTGCATCAATATATACACTGACTCCAAGTACGCGTATGGCGTGGTACATGATTTTGCTAAATTGTGGGAGGAAAGAAATTTTAAAACCTCCGACGGAAAGCCAATTTCGCATCATAGCATTAATGTGGCTGAGCTGATTAATGCAGCACAGCAACCATTGAAGCTTGCTGTTATTAAGGTAGCTGGTCATAAAACAGGTGAATCTGATGAAGCCAAAGGAAACAGATTTGCAGATGAAGTAGCGAAATGGGCAGCAAAAGAAGCAATACGTAGTCCACATGTAAATGAAAAGAGCACCGAAGTGCCAATGATGAGTTCGTCGCTGATTAATGATTTGGACATTAAAATACTGCAAGCTAATCCTACTCAAAACGATTTGAATCACTGGGCAGCCAATGAAGTAAAACCAGATCAAGCTGGTATCTTAAGAGACAAACAAGGTAGAATCGCGCTACCAGCATCCACCGTTGTAATGCTGTGTAGGCATTATCATGGTGTATCGCATGTATCAAAAGAGAAAGTGATACAAAATTTGAATCAATCATACTGCATAGCAAATGTTCGAAGGAATACTTTGTTGATATTGGATGCTTGCTTGATATGTGCACAAACAAACAGGCACAAGGCAATCGCCCATGATGCTTTACCGCATCCTGAACTCCCTTTCCAATATTTACAGATTGATTTTACACACATGCCACCATGTGGAAATAACAAATACCTGCTCGTGATTATCGATCGATTTTCAAAGTGGCCAGAAGCTTTTCCGTGTGCCAAAGAAAATGCAAAGACGGTAGTAAAGGTTCTTGCCAAAGAAATTATACCGCGCTTCGGTATTCCAACCGTTATAGCTAGTGACAATGGAACTCCGTTTGCTTCAAAAGTGACACAACTATTAGCCAAAGAGCTTAGTATTAATTGGCACTTCCACATCCCCTATTCGCCGCAATCAAGTGGCAACGTGGAACGGACGAATAAGACGATAAAAGAACGTCTCAATAAAGCATGTCTAGATACGGGCAGAAATTGGGTTGATTTGTTGCCTGCTGTACTGACCGAGATGAGAATGTCTCCATCTGCCACTACAAAAATGTCTCCCTTTGAAATTCTCTTGGGCCGTCCGTTTCCGACCCCTTGGGTCAGAGGTCGTGCTGGCAATCTTTCCACAGGTGACACGGAGGTGATCATCGCGGATTACGTGGATTCCCTAGTTAGAACGTTGAATGGCATAAATGGTGATGTCTCTCTCTCTCTCCCTCTTCCCTCAGAAAAGCCAACTCACCCTTTTGTTCCAGGAGTAAAGGTGTTGATAAGGTGTCTGAAGCCCACGAGGCTTGGGGAGCCAAACTATCTGGGGCCTGCCACGGTGATCGCTGTGACGAGGACCGGTGTTCTGACTGACCTCCAGCCGCAGTGGATCCATGCTAGCAGGGTGAAGTTAGCTCCAACCCCGGGGAACGCATAAGCCTATGCGGAGGTGGACATCCAACATTGATCGAAAGGAGAACGAGGAAGAGAAGTAGACGAAGAACGAGATTGCTGATTGAGATTAGCAATAATTATCATTGAATCCATTAAAGCCATGTCTGCAAAGTTGCTATTGCACCTGATCGTGCTGACAAGCATGCTCATCTATACACAAGCGCTTATTAGCAGTGGTAATGAAACTTGGCTGAGCCATGAAGACGAACCACATGCGTTTGCTTCCAATATGTGGTGGAGGTTAGCCAATTACACTGCTAAGTCTACAGGAAAAACGAGTGACTGTTATGTTTGTACAAAAATGCCACAAAGTGCTTCCGGACCTCATGTAAGTGTTCAATCACCAACGACGGACGAAGAACTATTCTGTCCCTTATACATTAGTAACATTGGAGCAATTGCACCGCAAAATTCAACGGGAATTTGGGCTTGTGGTGATAGTTTTTTGAAAATTGCAGTACAAGTACATGCTAAAGTGGCAACTGTAGGTCACATTCCAGATTCATTGTTCTGTATGGAAAGAAAAGTAGGAATCAAACAATTGGGTTCAATTCCTGAGAGTAAATGTAAGCAAATATATCGTCATTGCGAAGTACGACACTCAGCCTGTTGTTTTAGTTGTGTGATGGGAAAAGGAAAATTTGACCTAGACTATTGTTCAAAGAGACCTGCAACCCCTTTATCTACTATGAATGGTTATGCAGGAGCAACTCCAGAGGTTCAAGAGTTATGTGACGAGTATTGTGGACTTTACTCCGGAAAAAATTGTCACAGGTATGTTCCATCTGTAAGAGGAACAAGAGCTTTGAAAGACTGGCTCTGGTTATGTGGGCACATGGTATATACCTCACTACCTTTTAATTGGAGTGGACGATGTGCCTTAGTAACTTTAGAAGAATATTCTATGATTGTTAGACCACAAAGACATGATAATGTGACGAACCAAAGAAGTACACGTTCTCTCTCTGATCGAAGTTCAGTTAGCAGTTTAGGTAGAGATAATCCAGTACCGAAAGAACACGATTATGGACTGGTACGGAAAAATTCTTTGAAGGAATATTTCCAACCATAGGAATTGCCAGTCTTCAAATTGAAGTAGAAGTTACAAGATATGAATTAATTTCCTTTATTAAGACTACAAGAGATACCTTAGCTGGTGTTAAAGAAGAACTTCGCGCACTCCGCTTAACGGCGTTACAGAATAGATTGGTCCTGGATCAACTTACCGCAGCTCGCGGGGGTGTGTGCGTGATCGTTGGAATTTCTTGTTGTACGTATATACCAGAAAATGATGAAGATGGTCATATCATAGCTGAAGGAATAAACAATATGACAAGAATTGCTGATGAATTACAGAGAAGAGAAGTGAGTAATAGAAGTGGTTTTGGAGACTGGTTTGCAAGCTGGAGACAAATGCTTGTATCTGCGTTAATTCCAATAGGAGTTATACTGTTAATCCTTGCATTTATTGTTTGCTGTATTATTCCATGTATCAGGATTTTGATTTATCGTGCTATGAATACTTTTGTATCCTCTCAATATGCTATGATGAGCAGATATGTAAAGAAATAATGATTTTGAAGGAAGTGTTTGGTTGAACAATGTTTTCAGGTATATCCTATTATAATGGACATATCGAGAAAAATGTAATGTGATAATTATGTTATGTGATAACAGTCATTATCAAAGTGGCCATTGTAAGAAATGTAATTTCTGTATCTCAGTTATGTCCATAAAAGGTCAGAGCTGTGTCCAGAAGTGAAACTGCTTTGCCTGCACATTCCTATGTATGTATGTGAGTTAAACATCTGTTTTACATTAGGACCCTTAGACTCAGAGAGAAGGGGGAGCGTTGGTGTGAGTTCTATATAAGGTGTATGGCTGAAGCCTCTCTGGATCCCCAGGATTCAGAGGAGTTCTGATCGGATAATTACCAAATATGGACTTATTTTTCAATGTCTTATATAACGTATATATGATACCTGGTGAAGTAATGTATAGTTCTATTGGTCAGAATTGTTATACTCCCTCAAACTTTCACTATATATTCTTATGCCACTTTGGAGGAGGCGGAACATTTCTGATGTTTCCCCAGCGCTGGTTTCTTTTGCACTTTGTATTCTGATGTTCACAAAGCCAATAAAAGGACGGAGAGAAAAAGGCACTGCGTGTTGGACAACTTTATTTCTAGCAATCATAAAGCGCCTATTTTTTTCTTTTTGTTTACTATAGCACAGACAACATATACTATAATATTTATCACATTCAGCAGTGTTTTATACAATTTTAAAGGGTTTTCTTTAAAATTACACTGGAATATTGCATATGTACCAATTGGTTTGGCTATAAGCAGAGTTTAGATTTGGGTAGGTAGAAATTACATAAAAAAAAGGTAATGTTCCTCCCTTCAGATTTGCTTGAATATCTTTTTCATTTTTTATTATAGAGAAATAATTCTTTTTTTCAGTGTTTGTTGCCATATAGAGGAAATAGCCATACTTGTCTGCATATCCCTATGCCCTATACGGCCTGAGTTAAACACTTTCAAAAATTAATTTAAAATAAAAAAATAAAAAAGCGCCTTTTTTTTTGTGTTCATTAAAGCTCAGACAACATATGCTTAAATGTTTATCAATTTTAGCACTGTTTTATGAAACTGCAAAGGGTTTCCTGTAAAATGACACAAAAATTGTGAGTTTAGCCCAAAGTATGTGGGAACAATATGCTTTTTAATTTGGGTTGGCTAAATCCAGGCGGAAATCCCCAAAAATGGCTTGGATCTTAAGAGGTTAAATATTATGGTGTGTTTGAAACAGTTCTAACAATTTTAAGGTAAAAACTCTTTAACTTGTTTTAAATGACATTTTAACATTTTTAACATCTTAAAAAGTATGTTACAAAACACAACTATTTGTCTGATATCATTTTAACACTACCACATTTTTTGATAACTTTAAGAAAATGTATACTTTTTAGCACATTGTTCTAAACTTTTGAGAAAATACACATGGGATCTTTTTGCAAACCAAAGTTTTCGTTATTTTTCAACAAAACGGTTTGTAAAAATGTAAGGTATTAATATGATTTTAAACATGTAGTTTAAATATTATGGTGTGTTTGAAAACAGTTTTGAACAATCTTACAATTACTGTGTGAAGGTAAAAACTCTAACTTGTTTACTGAAAAACGTTTTAAATTACATTTTAACATCTTAAAAAGTAACACAGCTATTTTAACAATGTCACAATTTTTGATAACTTTAAGATAAATTATACTTTTTAACACATTGTTTTGAAATGTATGAAAAGTCTTTAATAAAAAACACTAAACTCATCTCTGACTATGTCCTTATTATACATTTTCTTTAAAAAGATTGAAAACATATTGTTTTGAATGAATGTTTTTTCATCCTTTTTGAACATTTTCACATTGAGAACTAGTAATCGTGGGGTGACACCCCCCCACCCCGCCACTCTTCAGGTGTTCACACCCCTAAGGGATGGTTTGGGGATTCACACAGTCACATGACATCCTCGGAAGTGGGTGGAGAAAGGGGCCTGGTTATCGTGGGAAAATCCCACGCTGTGTGTGCAAAGCCATAAATGGGGAGGGGAGGGGTTTTATGAGCTGAACGGTCACGAGGACCCTGAGTGTGGGAATCTGTTGTTATTTTTTCTCACGCATCAACACCTGGCGTGGGTGGGGTCTAGGTGTGGGAGGGTCTAGGGGTGGAGTCTGTGTCAGGTTAGTTTGTAGTCAGTCTTGGGATTGTCTCTGGTGTGTTCGGACGTGTTTCGTGGAGCTCCCGGGAAATTACATTTACACAGCTTTTGGAATTAAAATCTCTAAACCTTCGGATATACCTTTGGGTAACCCTCTGCTGTTGGATATATCGATGGTGTTGGATTAAATCTTTAAACTGGATAACAACACAGGATGTAAAAACGTAAGTCAGTTTTGATACTGTGATTTTTAACATAAAGTTTTGATATGCTTTAATATTTGTTTGATAGAAAAAAATGCACTACACGTTGTTTTAGAAGTTTTAATGCTAAAGCGTTTTGATAACTTTTAGAAAATGCATTTTAACCTTTTACAAATGTGTAATAAACATTAAAGATATGTGTATTTTAACTTTATACAGCATTTTAATATTTTTAAACGATGTGTAATTGTGAAAAGTGCAACTTCAAATATAGTAATTAGATGTATTTGCATGATATAATTTTTGGTTTTAGACGTTTTAAGAAAACAACTATTTACTTGATATAATTTTAATATTAGCACAGTGTATGAACACAAAAGACAATAGTATCTTAATGATATAAGTTGTTTTAATAGTTTTAAGCACTGTGTGTTATTGTGAAAAACACAACTTTTTTAAATGTATGATAGAAAATAGTTGTAAATGTATGATAGAAATAGTTTTAATACAACCGATTTTAGATGTTTTAAGAACTAAAACACTTTGATAACTTTAAGAAATGCAGTTTAAACTTTTTCATTAATGTTTTAACTGTATGAACACTGAAGACATATTAGATCTATTTGTTTGATGTAATTTTAATACAAGCGATGTTAGATGTTTTAAGAAAACATAAATATTTGCATGATATAATTTTAATACACACTGTTTTAGATGTTTTTAATGCTAACGCATTTTGATAACTTTAAGAAAACACTTTTAAACTTTTTTCATGTGTATGAACACTAAAGACATAGTATCTTAATGATATAAATTGTTTTAATAGTTTTAAGCACCATGTGTTATTGTGAAAAACACACCTTGTTTAAATGTAGATAGAACTATTGTTTGATGTAATTTTAATACAGGCTCTTTTAGATGTTTTAAGAAAACATAAGTATTTACTTGATATAATTTAAACACCCACTGTTTTAGTTATTATTGTGATTGCAAACACTTTTTTAAAACATATGGTTTATGTAAAATGGAACATTTTACTAAATAATGTGTAAAGGTAAAGGCCTAGAGTGTGTTTTAAGGATATAAAAATGACTTAATGGTTTTTAATCACTGAGTGTTATGTGAAAAGTACACCTTTTTTAAATGTATGATAAAAATAGAACTATTGTTTGATGTAATTTTAATACAATCGCCTTTAGATGTTTTAAGAAAACAACTATTTACATGATATAATTTTATTACACGGTGTTTTAGTTATTATTGTGATTGAAAACACTTTTTTAAAACAGATGTTTTATGTAAAATGGAACATTTTACAAAATAATGTGTGAACGCTAAAGACGTATGGTTTTTAATGATATAAATGGTTTTAATCACCACGTGAACACTAAACCTATCTCTGTTTTCTGTCATCCTTCTTAAAAAAGATTGAAAATGTATTGTTTTGAATGTTTTCCATCATTTTGAACATTTTTACATTGATCAAGTCAGATACCCGTAACAGGTGTACAGCAGGTGTTCCGACCGGAACCGGACCGGATGGGCGGGGTTCCAGAACCAGAACCGGATCGGATGGGAGGGGTTCCGTACCGTGGGGGAATTCCCACAGTCACATGACAGACCGGAAGTGGGAGGGATGGGGGCGGGTCTAGCGTGGGAAAAGGGGGCGGGACTAAGCGTAGGGAAAAGGGGCGGGGCTAAGCGTGGGGGAAAGGGGCGTGGTCAATCATAGGGCCATAAATCACTCAAAGTGACAGAAGCCGCCCTATATAGTCTCTCTAACAACGTAGTGTTTTACAGTCTGTGAAGTAAAAAAAAAAGGATGATACTAACTTTCAGGTGAATTTTCAATTATAATTATGTCTTTAATAAAAGAAGAGATGCATTTGTAATGTTGTTGTAAGTGAAGAGTGGAAGTCTGGAACTCCGTAATGTAGATAGATAATTTAGAAGAAGAAAAAAATGTGCTTTTGGGCATTAAGTTGGGCAACTTAAAGTAGTATTTTACGTAATGATGAAATGTATTTCAACTTTTAGTATTTTACGTAATGTTGAAATGTACATGAACTTAAAGTAGTATTTGACGTAATGCTGAAATGTACATCAACTTAAAGTAGTATTTTACAGTCTGTTAAGTAAAAAATTGGATGATACTAAGTTTGAAGTGAATTTTTATAAATTTAGCAGCCATTACCGGGGCCGAGTGCAAGAAGCGGCAACAGATGCCATCATGGGTGGGAGTGGCAGACCAACTGCAGCAAGGAGCAATTAAAGACATTTTAAGAGAACTTTGGATAAATGGCAAAAAAATCATATATACAGTAACTTGAGATAATTTAATGGTTTATCACTTTCGACAAATAGGTGGTGCAGTTACGAAATTGATGTGATGTGGTCAGAGTGAGGTGAAAATGACACATACAAAGTTTAGTGTCAAAATGTCAATGCATTGCAGAGATAAAGACTTAATAGTCATTTTGGCTTGGCAGCATGCCTCATATGCTGCTGCGGTATACGAAAACGGTTTCGTCTATCATCACGAAATCCATAACTTTTAGTTGCCATGGTCTGGAGATGATATGATTCGATTTTGGTGAAAATCGGACCAATGGTCTAGGAGGAGTTTGAAAAAGAAGGTTTTAAAAGTAAATAAAGATGGCGGACAGTAAGTTCGCCCAAATATGTCAAACTTGGTATCTATGTTCTCGGCATGACCTAATGAATTTAATAAGACCAGTGGCATTACAATAGGCATATTTATTCAAAAGTTATTAGCATTTTTAGAAATTGAATTATAACTTTTGACCAACAGGTGGCGCTATCTCGAAATCTTTTGAGTACCTTCAGGGGATGGTGCTGATGGCAAATTATTTTTAGAATTATTTTTATTATTAATAATAAATTATTATTAGAAAGTATCATAATGGTACAGCAATGCATATTTGTTAAGTATAGCATTTTACATCACAAAACTGTATTGAAGTCAATGGGAATTTCATCTTTTGTTCTATTATAGCGCCACCAAGAGGCAAAATCCCACAATTTTTTTCATGTGTCCTCAGAAGGAGCCCATACATGTGTGTCAATTCTGGTGTAAATATTTTAATTCACTTCGGAGTTATAGACATTTATATGAAAAAACACATAAAAAATGACTGACATGTGACTTTGATTGAATTTTACTACCCCTTACTATCAATATTTTGGGATTTGGGCATTGGCGTGACGCCAGCGACCTATGTTTCCAAACTTCTGACGGTGGTTTCGTCTCAGTCGGACTAACGGTTTCTTTTTTAAGCGCTAAATCACAACGCTACATAAACCGTAAGACGAAACCTAGCATGACTCCCGTGAAAACAAGTCAACCACACCCAGAGTTATAATCATTTGAAAATGATTCGTACTCGTACTGATGACCGATACCGAGTTTCGTAACAATTTGTTCATGCATTCATAAAATACAGCATTTTAGCACATAATTCAAAATGGCCGACATCCAAAATGGCCGATCTGGGAAAACTGGATATCAGTCGACTCGACATGATGCCCTGAATCTAACGTGACCACATTTTTGATTTTTGGACAAACCGTTCAGAGGTTATGAGCAAAAATAGCCATTTTTCATATCTCCAGACCAGTAGGTGGCGCTGCGCCGAAACGCAGCATGTAGCCTCAGGTCATGCTTGTGATGACATGTACCAAGATTGGTCTGAATACGATTAAGCGTTGCGGAGATTCAGCCTTAAGTTTGTTTTCCCAAGCGCTACGTAAAATTATTTTGCACGGTATTCAAAAACTGTTAAAGCGAATCAACTTGAATCCCATAACTTGTCAGCACTGCCTGGAGATGATCTGGTGCAATTTTGGTGAAAATAGGACAAACCGTCTAGGACGAGTTCGCAAAAGTATGTTTTTTGGAAAATTCAAAATGGCGGCCATCATTTTATGACCGAAAATGACGTCATAGGGTGCATTCGAATCGTCATGAGCTCAGGAATCAGAGAAACAAAGAGTCCCTCCATCACTCCACCTGTTCTTATGAGTCCCTCCATAACTCCACCGGCCCATATGAGTCCCTCCATCACTCCACCGGCCCTTATGAGTCCCTCCATCACTCCACCGGCCCTTATGGGTCCCTCCATCACTCCACCGGCCCTTATGAGTCCCTCCATCACTCCACCGGCCCTTATGGGTCCCTCCATCACTCTATCTGCCCTTATGAGGCCCTCCATCACTCCATCTGCCCTTATGAGTCCCCCCATCACTCCATCTGCCCTTATGAGGCCCTCCATCACTCCATCTGCCCTTATGAGGCCCTCCATCACTCCATCTGCCCTTATGAGTCCCCCGATCACTCCATCTGCCCTTATGAGTCCCTCCATCACTCCACCGGCCCTTATGGGTCCCTCCATCACTCCACCGGCCCTTATGAGTCCCTCCATCACTCCACCGGCCCTTATGAGTCCCTCCATCACTCCACCGGCCCTTATGAGTCCCTCCATCACTCCACCGGCCCTTATGGGTCCCTCCATCACTCCACCGGCCCTTATGAGTCCCTTCACTCCACCGGCCCTTATGAGTCCCTCCATCACTCCACCGGCCCTTATGGGTCCCTCCATCACTCCACCGGCCCTTATGAGTCCCTCCATCACTCCACCGGCCCTTATGGGTCCCTCCATCACTCCACCGGCCCTTATGAGTCCCTCCATCACTCCACCGGCCCTTATCGCCTCAGATTGTGAAGCGCAGCACAGCAACAAGCTCCGGCACGAATAAAGCCGCAGAATGGGAACCGCTGTGTTGAGATGGCAGTATGTGGGGTTCAGCGCCTTTAAATACATGCTTGTAGTTTGAATAAAGCTTTGTTTCATTTGTCATTTGTCATTTCATTTGTCAAAAGAACAATAACGAGGCTAAATATCTTTAAATAGTTGTTCATAATACATAAAATATTCTAAGGGATCAAACGAGGTAAATTCATCACGAAAAAAAAAGGAAACAAAGGAGAAACTTTTTGGGTATAAAACAAAGAAATTAACCTCTTAACCTTCGCCAGAGCGAGGGCGCTCTGAGCGTTTTTTTTTTTTAAATCGTTCAAAGTTACTATCAGATTCAATGTTAATACCTTGACAAACTATACATCATTAAAAAGATATAAGACTGAAGGTTTAGTATTTGACCACTATTGTATTCTGAGAATCTTATAGTGACAGTTATGTCTTAATTTGTGTCTGGAGTTATGCAATCAAAAAATGAGTCGATACCTTTGATATGAATTATGAGCGTCAGCCGCTTCCATTCAGAAAAAAACTCCAGTGAGATCGTCACGACAGAGCTTGACAAAACAACGTCCATCAGGGCTTTTAGCTCAAAAGTGTACAGATTTGGAGAAATATTGATAGATTCTCATAGGTTTACATCAGATTTATATAGACAGGAATCATATTTATTGAATATCTACCCAAATGCGTCGATTTAATCATTATGAGCGCTGGAGACTCTGATGTACTGTGTTTTCAATACATACTGGCAGCCTGAGGGCGCCCTGTGCACATATGGACTCCAAATTTGGAACACGAAGAAGAATCATATCATGTGACATTTCAGGAAGTCCATCACGACGTAAACACTAACAGAGATCGCTGTAACATGCAGATAAAGATGTTTTGAAGACAATAAACATGATTGCAATGATATTTGGTTTACCTGTGTTCTTCGAGCCATGTCAGGTATTTTCATAATAATAGATTATATTTATAATGTAATGCTAATCGATATAGACTTTATCATGGTGAAGAATACTATAAAATACTATATTTTCTGTCCGATTTTTTTATCTGAAGCCAAATCAGAGCACAGAAGGTTATTTAAAACACTCGACTTTTGCTATAAAGTAAGTTTTAGAGCACAAACATGGTTTTAATCTCATAAATTGTCGTGTATTGATGGTGTGCTAAGCTAACATGCTAGCTAGCCCTTGGTGCACCTGCTACCTAGCTGTTATATTTATGAATATTTCTAAATAGGACTGCTTGCTGAAATGTTTCTTTTTTCAAGAAGGTCATTTTATATAGTTTCAAATGTAAGGTGAGAACTTTGAGAACTTTCCCTAAAAGAGATTAGGGGTTGAAACAGTGTGAATAGCCAGTCGTTAGTAATTATAATGCAGACAAAAGAAAGCATATTTAGAGCAATAACCAGAGGCTGGAAAGGTGTGAATGTGTGCAGGGGAGACTGACACTGAATGGAGATCGTTTAGACCACAACACAATAGAGAAAATAGACTGAATAGATGCTTAGAAAATGACAATAAACATCAGTTTGCTTTTTAGAGTCTAATCAAAATAAAGTCGTTTGACATGATCTTGAAAAACATTTAACTAAATAAAGAGTTTTAGACATATCATCTTCAGATTTTAAATATAACATGGTCAGACATGTGGCTTTAGCTGCAGTGCATTTCTAGATTGCTACAGGGCCAACTTCAATTTTATTTTCATGAAAATATTTCATAAAAATAAATTTCTAATAACTTGACAAAACTTTGAAGCTATTTATAACATTTATTTTTCATTATGACAATAATTAATTCTACATTTGCAATAAACTGCCAGGTGTCAGCTTTCAAATGAGATCATACTTGTGCTTTTAGAACAAATGGTTCATGAACTGTATCTGTTTCAGTTTGGGTATGCCATTTCTGGGGATTTTTCAAAATTGGGGGTGAAGCTTAACAGGTTAACAACATATTCAAGAGATGACGATGTTGGGTTTTCTTAATAAAAGGTTATATCGTTAGGCCCTATCAGTAGGGTTTAATATATAACAACTTAAATCAACCCTAAATGTATTCACAAAATAATGGACAGCTGTTTCTTCAACAATAGGCTACCACAACATGAGCAAGTTTCATCAATATCAAGATATTTACAGATAGATTAATAAAATGTGTCGTTCATATCTTTTAAGTGTGATAACGCGTCGTAGGTCACATGATAAGGTCAACATGGCGTATGATGTCTGGATCGCATTCATACTCAACGAGATTTGGCTCTAAAGTACCTACAGGGTATCCACGGGGTCTTGAAAAGTATTAAAAGGTGATAAATCAATTTTGGGAAAATTAAGACCCTTAAAAAGTATTAAAAAGTCTTATCACGGGTTTATAAAGTCTTAAATTTTGAAAGTATTTTTTCTGAATTAGCTGTCCAACAGTTTGAGTCCAAAAAACATCGTAAAAGTGAGTGAATTTAGTCATTTTTATTAAAAAAACGAACAGGTACATAAAAAACTAGGCTATTTTGGGTGCGTTCGTAAATTGCCTCTGTCATGTCAATCACTGCCTACACCAAACACTGATCCCTAAACCTACCCGTCATTGTAACCTAAACCAATGAAATCGGTTGCAGGGTGGGGAAAAAAAATCATGCGTATTACAACGAACTGAAACCGTTAAGTTAAAAGTATCACTGATGTAAATGGTTACAGCTTGAAGTGGTGGTGAGGTATTAAAAATATTGAGAAGGTCTTTAAAAAGTCTTGAAAAGTATTAAAATTAACTTCAAGATTCCTGCATATACCCTGACCTACTCTTTTAGCGCTCGTTAAGTAAGTACTCACTGAAATGAAGTACCTACTCATTGAGTATGCAGTTTCGGACGCAGCCCCCGTGTAAGCGTGTATAAATATGTGAAGTCAATGTTTGTATGTGTAACAACATTGGGTATTACATTAAATTAGCTCAAATTATATATAGGGAATTCAAATATTTAATCATGAATATGATTAATATATTGCATATTACAGTTAAATTATCGAAGTTGAAAATAGGTTGATTGTACATATGAATGATCAATCATAACGAATTATAATTCCTCATTCATATATCAATGGTCCCCTTCCAAATCGATTATATGAGATAACCTTTAATGTAATTAATGGTTATCGAACTGTTTGTCCAGCAAACGGCCGTAAGATTAACTCATCAATTTTCCAACAAAAATTATCTCTTTCTTAATAATTCCAAGAAAGCTATTTTCTGGCCATGAAAAATCACCTTCTTGTTATTATAAAAGTTAGGTTACTCAAATAGTAACAAATTGTAAAGCTTTGTAGCTAAAGATCAAACAATTCATTGACTTTGTAAAATGAGCATCTCAAAAGCAATCAAGGATATAATGGTTTTAATAAAATGAAACTACGGATACAGAATTCTACACTTAAACACGGGATACATGTATGTACAGTAAAAAGTAACACTAATGAAACAGAACGAATAACAAAAGGGAGTGAGAGAGAGAGAGAGATTGAGTGAGGGAGAGAGAGAGAGAGAGAGAGAGAGAGAGAGTAAGAGGATGAGACAGAGAGAGAGAGAGAGATAGAGAGATTGTAAGAGGATGAGAAAGTCAAGTGAAACTAAAGATCAGGATGAGAGAGATCACCCGGGGTGATCGCAGCATGACAAAAATCACAGACAACGTAACCCTTAGAGAGACACCAAGAAATCACATCAATCAAATCAAATCAATAACCTATACTTGCATATGGTTCTCTTGTGTTGCTGAGGAACGCAGAGTCGTGTGCGTGTTTGTCCATCGGTATAGGTGTGTTCTCTCGTGTCTTCCGAGGCGAGCAGACTCGCGGGAAGTTTAAAGGTTCACCGAACGTGAAGTTGCCAAGGAAATAATTCAGAGTTCATCTCCCGTGGAGGGAGAGGCGAGTATGAAAATAAAACTTAGTAAAGAAAAGAAAAACGGAGAACGCTCCTTAAAAGGGAGCCATGGGACCAGAAGCCTCTCACAGGGACATTGCTCTCAAGTTCTCAGAAGTGCTGCGAAGTGCTCAGAGAAACTTCTGTGTCAGTCTCTTATGGAGAGGAGGGGTTCACGCCTGCTTCGCATACGTGACCAATAATCTTAAGAGTGTCCCGAGCGGGAAAAGTTCTTCTTTGTCTTGTCAGGATAATTTATGATGGTATAAAATTGTATCATTTCTACACAGAAAGATTGTACACATAACAATACATTTTACTGTAATATCCTATGTATGACTGGCTCGGTCACATCACAACGGTCACACACATACCAAGAATGTCACGAAAAAGTAAAAGAAACATAAAAGTAATTCATATGCAGAATTACACACTATCAATGTTCACTCACACGACTATAAAGCCATAATACCGGCTATAATGACCTAGGAAAGATCAAATTCATGCTTATACATTTCTTAAGTGGTTATACTTATAGAAAATATAAGATTGCAGAGTTTATTCCTCTCTCTTTATCAGAATTCAAGTGGGAGCTGTGATTCCCTTGGAATTTCTTTTCTGGGTCATAAAGTTTTATGACCTAGCACGAGGGAGAGTTAAAGAAAGTAATCCTGTCTTTGAAGGGAATCTTTCTTTGGAAGTACACTTAAGAAGTTACAGACTAGTCTTCAAATTACATTTATAGAATAAGACAAAACTAATTAAATATGCATGCATACAGGAAGGTCAGATACAATTCTATGTTATATACATTAAAAGGACATTTCTATCCTAAGTTACACACAAAGGACGTTTGTGTTGCGGGTGTGTGTGTGTGTGTGTGTGTGTGTGTGTGTGTGTGTGTGTGTGTGTGTGTGTGTGTGTGTGTGTGTGTGTGTGTGTGTGTGTGTGTGTGTGTGTGTGTGTGTGTGTGTCAGAGTCTGTCCATCCGTGGTGTATACCACGTGAGGGTTAGTTCACAAATGGTTGTCTTTAAGAAGAAGGGATCTTTGTGTATATAAATCCACTTATCAGCCTAGCGGCGTAAGAAGACAATAATTGATGAGGGGGAGAAATTAGCTTGTGCGTCTGAATGGGGGCACTCTTATGCTGGTGACTGGACAAGGGTTCGTGAACAAAGGGGACCTGTTTCTTTATTGGCCGTGCGTCGTAAACTAAGTTAAAATAATGACCTGATGGTGGTCACCAAATCACATGATTCAAGGTTTTGTGAATTAAACATATATGTGTCCATATTTGTTCAGTAGTGATAGGAACACAGGATTCGCTCAGTGGCTACATATGTGTGTGTTTGTGTGGTGTCGAACATATCTCTTAAGATTAACTTATATGGTGGCAATTGATTGTTGTCTTTTTTGGGGTTATTTAGCTTTTTTGTTTTTTTAACAGCCTGAAGCTCATTTCTTCTGGGTTGACTTTTTTGGCTTGTCAACCTTTTCTGGCTTGTCAACCTTTTCTGAGGGTAGACAAGGCACTGGAAGATTTCTTTCTGTGATGTCTTCAGTAGTTTTGGTTTGGGCAGTGGAAGGCGTTTGTGGTTTGTTTGGTTGTTTTTTCAATTTTTTTTGGTTGTTGATCATCTGTAGAGAGCTTGTTCTGTGCAATGTGCTTCAATGTATGTGGAGTGTTTTCTTCAGATGTGGATGCACAAAGTTCTTCGTCACTGCTGTGGTGTTCTTCTCTGTCTTGGGTTTGGATGCTGATGGCTTTGCACAGTCCCAGCAAACACGTGACGTAACGGCGACCAAAAGTGACGTCAGTATTGGTCGTGGGTTCGTCACGTCACCAAAAGACTATGCCACGACGTTGTGGCAACTTCATCAGAAGGTAGTCTCGTGACCACAGCGCTTGGTCGCTTCCTTACCTTCCCACAACGTTGTCTAAAGACCAGCTGATGACCAATCATTTTCTAACCTCCTCACCACGTCTTAGCCACGTCATTTCTTGACTTAGAAGCAGATTTTAATGGAAGTTTTTTTTTATATAATAAATATATAATTAGAATATCATCAAAAAGTTTATTTATATCAGTAATTCCATTCAAAAAGTAAAACTATAATTTAATTATATATATATATGTATATATATATATATATATATATTATATATATATATATTAAATAAAATAATATTATATATATATATAATATTAAATATAAATATATATATATATATATAATTTAAAAATGTTACCCTATTCACCTGTAGTGTCTCACTTGAGACTCATTCAAGTCATACAGATTTCAACAATTTCCCTTCGGTACACTAGGGGGCAGTATATACAACTCAAATGATTGCAGCGAAGAGCTTCCGCTACCTCACGAACCGGAACGTGCGTGGAGTGTTTGAATTTTCACTTTTCGTATCCTTTGACCGTCTTCTAGTTGTTTATTTTACACACTTTCTTATCTTTTTAGTTACCTAACGTTACAGCAGTAGTTTAACTTATCAATTGAAGAAAGAAGAAATACACCATTCCTTCAAGGCGAAACAGGTAAGTGTAAAAAACAACCCGCCGTAAGGGTCCCACACGTTCTCTAAAGTATTTTCCTAATTTTACATTTTAACCAAGATCTCTATTTCAAATGTAGTTTAAAATGGCTTTTTAACTAGTTAGGTTTAATTGTTGAGTAGACAGTGTTGCGTCACATTTACTCAAATAGAACATGTCCGAGTGGGCCTAACGTTACTGTAGGCCTACTGTTGTTGTTTCATATGTAACATTACAGATACTGGTCATATAATTAGAATATCGTCAAAAAGTTGATTTATATCAGTGGAATGTACTGCTGTAGTCTTACTGTGGTAATTTCATTATCCTGGTAAATAGAATAGCTTATTTCAGCTTTATTTAATTGTTGTTTTGTATTATTACATATTGTTTTTCTCCCTTCCCAATTCCTAGAAACCCTGTTTTTGTCTGTAAATGTTGTATTCACACAATAGTGGTGTGGGAAACTATTAAACTCGCATCTAATTTTTTCCATTGCAGCTCTTGGTGATTGCAGATTTCTGTGATTTCCGATTTCAGTGAAGACAGTATTTTTCAGGTAAGCATGTTTTAAAAAAAGGGGATAGTATTAAATCCAGTATACAAATATTGTTATTGGGGGACTGTAAACTATTCTGTTTTTAGAACTTGACAATCCTCTAACTTACACCTTTTCAGAAACATCAATTGGCTACCATGTCCTTACTAGGGGTGTAACGGTTCACAAAATTCACGCCACGGTTCGATACGATACACTTGTGATTAATTTCTTTTCCTGTTTTTGCTGTGCATGCTTAAGCCATTTATTTTTAAAGCTGCTAAGAAAGCAAAATACATTGCATCATGTAGAATACTTGTAAATGTTTAAACTAATCCTATATTGTTTGTACTTTCCCTAATGTTCACATTTCTTTGTAGCTGACTTTAACCAGGAACTTCGGTGGTTGAGAAAGGCCAAAACATTGTCAAGGAAAGTGCATATGATGGGGCTGTGCTCTCAAAAAGGCCAGCAAAATTTGCTTACAGCAGCGATGAGGGTATTTACATTTTCATGTAGTTATTTATTACATGCTGTATCTCTGACTGGTTTGTTGACTGGAGTTTATTATATGCTTTTTAGATGAAGACTCTGCAGAACAGGTCCTCCAAACTAATAAGAAATCCAGAGGTATGATATTAAATAACTGTTCAATATTTCTCAAGAGTACCATGCTTCACAAGACTGCCCTCTATAAGAAAATTGCTAGCATGACATTTTTGGAAATCATTAGACAGGGTCCCGTAAATGAATGATTAACCAAAGTATCTTGGTAATATGTATCATCTAGGTTTGTCCCATGGACCACCAGAGGTGCCACTTTCATGGAAATCTTCTGCAGGACCAACACACCCTCCACCTCCCATCTGCATCTTTCCGCAGACAAACACTATGAACAGTAAGTTAACAATTGTTGCATAAGCTTTGTCAAGTTGTGCGGATCTATATTAAAATATACCTTATGTTGATATTTTTTATTTATTTACACAGACCTTGATCCAGTTAGTCCTATTCAGCCTGAGATGTCGGATGGTATGATTATATTTTTATTGTTGGTTTAATGACTTTGAAAATCTTGTTTATTTGTAAGTGTTACAGTTATCAACATGTTGACACAAAAAATGTAGCCTGGTGATTTGAAATTTGGTAGTTCTTGTTTTATAACATGCTGAACCTAAGTGTTGAGTTTAATCGCTTGCATTTTGTATTGCATATGTGCACACAGAAACTGCCAGCTGCTCCTCAAGTGTGTCAGACTCCATCTCCGCCTTAACCCAAACGGTTACAATAATACAAGGTATGTTAATTTTTATTGTGGGTAAATTTCAGTCATGTAATAACTCCGATGTGTTATCTTTGCACTTTGTACGTTTCTGACCTTCATTTTTATGTCTTTGAAACATTTTGTGTTTCTGAAACAGAGACACTTAAGGCAATGTTGACCCGCCAGGATGTGATGGCAAAAAACATCCAGGAGATCCTCCTCCGGTTAAACCAGACTGGAGGGGCCAGCCAGGGTCCGGAGACCCCAATAGAAATCGATGTGGCCCAGTCTTTGGAAGAAGTTGCTGTCTTGGAGGCAAATCTGAAAGAGCTTCCGGACTACAAGAAGAGATTGGTGGGTAATGGTTTAAACATAAAGCTATGTTTTATGCAGAGCTGAATATTTACCGCATTACTGATTTTTAATTTTCTGTATTACCTCTGTGTAGACACGCCATCTCAGTCTGATTGGTGGAGCCAACCCGGGAGAAGCTACAAGGCGTATCATGAGGGCTGTAGCTTCTAGCAGTGTCTGGAAGAACTACAGCCTTCATGGGAAGAAGGGGAAAAAAACGTTGCTGCATACAGCAGTGTACCAGGTTATCAAACGTGAGTTTAATATAAGTGTTACTTCTGGTAATAATTGACCCTTCGCAAAGACCCGCCCTCCTTAGTTACTGTCGCTATGTTCCGACAAGCTACGCCGCTCTCACCATGTTCTCACGCAGTGAAAAATACATCGCGGAGCAGAGAGGAGACTGACAACACGCGGACAGACAGGACAGACCAGGTTACTTTTCGGTTACTTTTGATATTAAACATATTAAACAAAGTCTTAGCTTTCAAATGTGGTCATTTTTTGAAAGAAATTTAAACAATAAATACCGTTTTGGGGCTCTTTAATGTGCCGTGACAGATCGCTGTAGAGCATCCGTTAAAGCTGCTCGTGATCCGATCATCTCTTCCTTCTAGTTCATTTATAGCATCAAATAAACATGAACGAACATAAGAAGTAATGTTGTTTTAACCGCGGAAAGGCGTCAGTATATTCATTTTACCAAGTTAAAATCCTCCTAACTCTACTGGCTGCTTTTTCGGACAAAATGGCGGATGGCGAAGTATGATTGGTTAGAACACCTGTCAATCAAGCTCCACGCGAAGGGTCAATTGTGTGGATGTTCCACAGCACAAAAAATGCATTTATGCTTGTCTAAACAGTTTCTGCTTTACAATTGGTTCATGTTCAAAATATAGCTTGCTGTTTTCAAATCTAAAAGACAATATCAATATTAAATGCCCTTCTTCATTTAATTTATATTTCAAATGAGTCCACCACTTGTTTTGTAAAACATATTGTAATTACACAAGAAATTTACAAAACATTTCTATTTTTTTATTCTACACAACAGGGGCTATCATGCTGAGTCGGTCCGGACTACAGGACAAAGCTGTGGAGGAACTTGTCACAAATGTTTTAAAACATGCGCCAGCCCACAGTAAACTACAGGTACAAATATACACTTCTTGTGAGCATTTCACTTAAAAGACTGTGGCAATCGACTATTACTTGTAGGGATGGGCCGATACCACTTTATGGAATGAGTAGCAGTACTTAGTATTTCATTTTTTGTACTTGCCGATACATACAGTGTACTTAACCCCAGCATCGGGCCCGATACTGGTATCGACCAATCCCTAGTTACTTGGTATAGTTACTCTTACAAAATGGTTAGCACTTACTTCCTTGGTTGACATTAAATCTTGAAGGTCTGTTCACTGAATTTATTTAAATTGTTTGTCTAGGTGCAGTCAGTCCCAGAAGTGGCGGTCCCACAAGAGATCAATAAACAGCACGGATTCAGTGACATGGATTAAGATACATTTGAAGACCTTTTTAAAGTGTTTTACATAGTGATGTTTATTTTTTTCATTTTTTGCTTTAATGTATAGTTGTTCATTTTTTCCCCCCATTTGTTATGATACTGTAAAGCAGCTTTGATACAATCTGTATTGTGAAAAGAGCTATATAAATATATTTGACAAATATGACAAATAAGCAAAAAATGAAAAAAATAAACAGCACGGATTCAGTGACATGGATTAAGATACATTTGAAGACCTTTTTAAAGTGTTTTACATAGTGATGTTTATTTTTTTCATTTTTTGCTTTAATGTATAGTTGTTCATTTTTTTTCCCCCATTTGTTATGATATAGTCAAGTCAAATATATTTATATAGCTCTTTTCACAATACAGATTGTATCAAAGCTGCTTTACAGTATCAATCAAAACAACTTAACAATGTTTGTTTATTACTGAATACTCAATGTTTGTTTATCCCCAACTGAGCAAGCCATATATAGTGTCTGTTAAATTATGTTAAATAAAATCTGCAAAAACACTTTTCAGTTCTTTCAATTATTCTACAATGTTTTTTAACATGTGTTTACATTGGTGAATGTTTAAACATGTTTTTACCAATTTTTTGAGTAAAATGTCAAGATTTGAACAGTAATGCTAGTTGAAACAAACTTAAATTCTGAAGTTCTGAACAAGAACCACAATTATAGATGTTGCTGTGACAGTAGTGGGAGGTAAATGCTAGTATAAATGGATGTCAATAAATCCACTGCAGAATGAATATATGAATATACGAAAAAGTCATCAAATGACCAATCGGCGACCAATAACGTTGTCACAACGTACTGGCTACTTCACAGCAACGTCATCCAAAAGACGAATCGGCGACCAAAATTAAATAACGTTTAACCTAACGTACTGAAGACGTTGTCACGACGTCGTTGTCACGACGGTTGGCGACGTCGTAGCGACCTCTTTTGGTGTTTCACTGACGGTTGTGGCGACGTCATATGCTAACGTAAGCGTGACTAAAAATGACCAGCACGTGACGTCGTCACAACGTCATATTGTTTGCTGGGGTGCTGTTATTTGGTTTTCATTTGTGTATTCAACCATGACAGGGCCTGCTGTTATCAGGGATTCTTCTATGTCTTGCGAATCCATGTTATTGAAGTCACATTGTTGTTTTAGGAATCGGTTGAGTATAGAATTGTTAATTGTAAGTCCAAGTTCTTGATTATCAATGCTGAAAGTGAGTGTGCCGTTGCATTTTGGGAGGTAGCTTTTGGTCTTTCGCAGTATTTTGCAGCTGTGGCATCTGTGGAATTGATCTTTTGTTGTGAAGTCTTTTTGTGGGGCGTGGCATTTTGGGCACAGCTTCAACAAGTTAATTACTCCACCTTCAACTTCTGCAGTCAGGTCGTTTAAGGTTGCCTTCTGGGTTGTTGCATCTGGTGGGGTAAATGCAATTTGCTTTTCCAATGGCATGATGGTGGTTTGCCGAGTAGTGGTAAGTGTTGTCTTTCCGTTGAAATGTCTTGTGTTGAGATTTGTGAATGTGTAGGACTTGTTTGTGTTCACCAAGGCAACATGATCCTCCCACAATGCCAGTTCTATATCAGCAGTTGTATCAGCAATGAAGCAGGTTTGGACTTCGCATTCTTAGTTTCGAAAAGTTATTGTGTTGCTTGAAGGTTGCATGTCGTAGACAGCAGCTTCTAGTTTGGAGATCTGCAGGTGATAAAAGATATTTTTTAACATGTTCATTGTTTATTTAACCTAATTTAACATGATAATAGGTATTTGACATAATATAAATGGTTGGTGTACATCTTTGTTGCATTTTAAATTAAAATGTATTTGTAGTGTCTAGAATATTTTTTGTCAATTGTAGTGCAATCTTGTTCTTTATTCAACAAAAAGGGAAAGTAGTAATTCAAAAATATTTTTAATCACTAAACAATTTAGTTATAATTATTGCTGATATTGAGACTTAATTGGTTATGTGTCAACAACTGTAAGAATTAGTAACATCATATATCAGGGTTTCAGTAAGTCAAATTTAAGACCTTTTTAAGACATTAAGACTATAAAGATTGAAATTCAAAGTTGACATGCCCCCACGGAAGAAAATTTTGAAAAATAACCCATGAAATTTATACATCTTATAGCACATTATAATGCAACCTAGTAGGCAAAGTTGCATTATATATTATTTTTTTATATATATTATTTTTTATATATATATATATATATTAAAAATATTGAATAGCAAAGTAGGCTTAATCAATATACAAGACTTAACCACTCAGACATATAAAAGCTATCATGATCATTTTGCCAATAATGAACCATGTATTTGTTTAGTTCATAATACGTTTTATTTTTAACTTAAACAAATACAACATAACATTCAAAACTCATCGGCTTACTGCATTTGAAGAAAAATAAACACATCCGTTTTCTGTAGCCTTGTGCAAACTTATTCAATAGAATTAGACTTCTAGAATGTTCTTTCCAGTGCAATTATTTTTATTTTTAATGTAGTAGTTTTTCTTATCATAGCCTACAAATGTCTAATTTTCCTCAATTTACTGAAGCCTGTAAAGCGCATTTGCAGCTGCACAGCCGTGTGTATATCTATGCTGCAGAGCGTCTGGCTCGCTCATAGGCTGCGCTGCGGCAAATGCATCCAATGGCGCGGGCGCCTCTGACGCACGACCAATCAGCCAACTCTACGTTAATACACGTCAGAGCCCGTCAAGGGGGCGCCAAGTCCCTGAATTTGCCATTATAGCAGAGGGTCTTCGTTCATAGTCTGTCTGTGAAGACATATTAGAAGGTATGCGTCTTTCCTGGATTTACACTGAAATGATTTTCAAAAATACGGAACAAAGTGCGTTCCGTATCAGTTCAATACGGAACAAGCCTTTTATGTGTCAAATACGGAACGATTCCGTATTTTACGGAACGGTTGGCAACCCTAACGTGACGTGAACCTCATGCTGAAAACGTGACTTGTCGCGCACACTCCCCGAGATGCAAGAAGAAATAAATATATATTTTTACTAAGGAAAATGACAAAAATAGTAACGCACAGTGACTTGGATAAGTAACTTTAATCTGATTACTGGTTTTGAAATAGTAACGCGTTAGATTACTCGTTACTGAAAAAAGTGGTCAAATTAGAGTAACGCGTTACCGGCATCACTGGCCCCAAGTCATTAAAGACATCGTTAAAATAGTCCAAGTGACTACAGTGACTCGATCTTAAGTTTATCAAGCGACGAGAATACTTTTTGAGTGCAAAAAAACAAACAAAAACAACGATTTTCTTCAAGTATTCATTTCCTTCTCTGTTTGGCCTTTAGCTTTCACTTAGTGTAATTGCGTAGAGCTTCCATGTTATACGTCACACGTAGGCTCACTATTGGCCGACGCTGGTCATGTGTGTGATGCGTGTGACGTTCAACCAGAAGCTCTGTTTTGCACTTTGATGCTGGTACTGACCTCACTCCAGAAGTATGCTGTGTGGTGCGTATATTACTGTATTACTGCACGCGGGTTTTTGTATGCGCCGAGAAGTTTCTCTACTCAAAAGACCAAGATTCCTTGCGAATAGAACATGCGCAGAACACAAATCACTATTGGGATATCCCGATATGTGTTTAAATGACCAAAAATTCGGGTTAGAAAAGGGGTACCCCAAGTATAATATACCGTTTGCGACTGGGTTATTGCTAATATCCCGGTTTTGGCTGCATGTAAACGTAGTCATTGTTATCACAGAATCCTGTTCAAAAAATACTTAATAGTACAGAATTAAGTCAATTTAACAAGTTTTATGTCGAAAAGCATCACACAACAAATTGATTAACATCAATATGCATGTTTTGTTTTCGTAAACATTAAAATACCATTAAAAATGATGGCAAGATTTTAAGTGTGTCAAAAAGTTCAAATAACTTTTGACAAAAAAAGGTGTTATACAAATTTAAACCTTATATTTCAGCCTTTAAATATTTTTTTATAAAAAAGAATGAGTCAAAAAACAATCTCTGACATTTACACATTAGCTTATATTTATTAGTAGTGTTTGTGTGCTGCCCCATTTTATGTTGAATGAGCTTTCAATGTTGTTATGGAAAGGGGTGATTGGTTGGTTCTTGTCACTTGACATGCGGTGCATTTAGGGCATTCTGGAAGGAAATCATTTGTAAAGATCAAGTATAGCAAAGGCCCAAGGCAACTACCCTGGGGCACTCCAAAATGTATTGTCTTAGTAGATGAATATTGACCATTAAAGAACACCCGCTGCTTCCTATTTTATAGGTAACTCCCCATCCATGACAGAGATGAAGGTGTAAAGCCATAGCATTCTAATTTTTGAAGCAGTATTGCTAGAAATAAAGTTGTCCAACACGCAGTGCCTTTTTCTCTCCGTCCTTTTATTGGCTGTGTGAATATCAAAATACAAAGTACAAAGGAAACCAGCGCTGGGGAAACATCAGAAATGTTCCGCCTCCTCCAAAGTGGCATAAGAATATATAGTGAAAGTTTGAGGGGAGTATCACAATTCTGACCAATAGAACTATACATTACTTCACCAGATATCATGTATATGTTATATAAGACATTGAAAGATAAGTCCATATTTGGTAATTATCTGATCAGAACTCCTCTGAATCCTGAGGATCCAGAGAGGCTTCAGCCATACACCTTATATAGAACTCACACCAACGCTCCCCCTTCTCTCTGAGTCTAAGGGTCCTAATATAAACAGATGTTTAACTCACATACATACATAGGAATGTGCAGGCAAAGCAGTTTCACTTCTGGACACAGCTCTGACCTTTTATGGACATAACTGAGATACAGAAATTACATTTCTTACAATGGCCACTTTGATAATGACTGTTATCACATAACATAATTATCACATTACATTTTTCTCGATATGTCCATTATAATAGGATATACCTGAAAACATTGTTCAACCAAACACTTCCTTCAAAATCATTATTTCTTTACATATCTGCTCATCATAGCATATTGAGAGGATACAAAAGTATTCATAGCACGATAAATCAAAATCCTGATACATGGAATAATACAGCAAACAATAAATGCAAGGATTAACAGTATAACTCCTATTGGAATTAACGCAGATACAAGCATTTGTCTCCAGCTTGCAAACCAGTCTCCAAAACCACTTCTATCACTCACTTCTCTTCTCTGTAATTCATCAGCAATTCTTGTCATATTGTTTATTCCTTCAGCTATGATATGACCATCTTCATCATTTTCTGGTATATACGTACAACAAGAAATTCCAACGATCACGCACACACCCCCGCGAGCTGCGGTAAGTTGATCTAGGACCAAACGATTCTGTAACGCCGTTAAGCGGAGTGCGCGAAGTTCTTCTTTAACACCAGCTAAGGTATCTCTTGTAGTCTTAATAAAGGAAATTAATTCATATCTTGTAACTTCTACTTCAATTTGAAGACTGGCAATTCCTATGGTTGGAAATATTCCTTCAAAGAATTTTTCCGTACCAGTCCATAATCGGTGTTCTTTCGGTACTGGATTATCTCTACCTAAACTGCTAACTGAACTTCGATCAGAGAGAGAACGTGTACTTCTTTGGTTCGTCACATTATCATGTCTTTGTGGTCTAACAATCATAGAATATTCTTCTAAAGTTACTAAGGCACATCGTCCACTCCAATTAAAAGGTAGTGAGGTATATACCATGTGCCCACATAACCAGAGCCAGTCTTTCAAAGCTCTTGTTCCTCTTACAGATGGAACATACCTGTGACAATTTTTTCCGGAGTAAAGTCCACAATACTCGTCACATATCTCTTGAACCTCTGGAGTTGCTCCTGCATAACCATTCATAGTAGATAAAGGGGTTGCAGGTCTCTTTGAACAATAGTCTAGGTCAAATTTTCCTTTTCCCATCACACAACTAAAACAACAGGCTGAGTGTCGTACTTCGCAATGACGATATATTTGCTTACATTTACTCTCAGGAATTGAACCCAATTGTTTGATTCCTACTTTTCTTTCCATACAGAACAATGAATCTGGAATGTGACCTACAGTGGCCACTTTAGCATGTACTTGTACTGCAATTTTCAAAAAACTATCACCACAAGCCCAAATTCCCGTTGAATTTTGAGGTGCAATTGCTCCAATGTTACTAATGTATAAGGGACAGAATAGTTCTTCGTCCGTCGTTGGTGATTGAACACTTACATGAGGTCCGGAAGCACTTTGTGGCATTTTTGTACAAACATAACAGTCACTCGTTTTTCCTGTAGACTTAGCAGTGTAATTGGCTAACCTCCACCACATATTGGAAGCAAACGCATGTGGTTCGTCTTCATGGCTCAGCCAAGTTTCATTACCACTGCTAATAAGCGCTTGTGTATAGATGAGCATGCTTGTCAGCACGATCAGGTGCAATAGCAACTTTACAGACATGGCTTTAATGGATTCAATGATAATTATTGCTAATCTCAATCAGCAATCTCGTTCTTCGTCTACTTCTCGTCCTCGTTCTCCTTTCGATCAATGTTGGATGTCCACCTCCGCATAGGCTTATGCGTTCCCCGGGGTTGGAGCTAACTTCACCCTGCTAGCATGGATCCACTGCGGCTGGAGGTCAGTCAGAACACCGGTCCTCGTCACAGCGATCACCGTGGCAGGCCCAAGATAGTTTGGCTCCCCAAGCCTCGTGGGCTTCAGACACCTTATCAACACCTTTACTCCTGGAACAAAAGGGTGAGTTGGCTTTTCTGAGGGAAGAGGGAGAGAGAGAGAGACATCACCATTTATGCCATTCAACGTTCTAACTAGGGAATCCACGTAATCCGCGATGATCACCTCCGTGTCACCTGTGGAAAGATTGCCAGCACGACCTCTGACCCAAGGGGTCGGAAACGGACGGCCCAAGAGAATTTCAAAGGGAGACATTTTTGTAGTGGCAGATGGAGACATTCTCATCTCGGTCAGTACGGCAGGCAACAAATCAACCCAATTTCTGCCCGTATCTAGACATGCTTTATTGAGACGTTCTTTTATCGTCTTATTCGTCCGTTCCACGTTGCCACTTGATTGCGGCGAATAGGGGATGTGGAAGTGCCAATTAATACTAAGCTCTTTGGCTAATAGTTGTGTCACTTTTGAAGCAAACGGAGTTCCATTGTCACTAGCTATAACGGTTGGAATACCGAAGCGCGGTATAATTTCTTTGGCAAGAACCTTTACTACCATCTTTGCATTTTCTTTGGCACACGGAAAAGCTTCTGGCCACTTTGAAAATCGATCGATAATCACGAGCAGGTATTTGTTATTTCCACATGGTGGCATGTGTGTAAAATCAATCTGTAAATATTGGAAAGGGAGTTCAGGATGCGGTAAAGCATCATGGGCGATTGCCTTGTGCCTGTTTGTTTGTGCACATATCAAGCAAGCATCCAACATCAACAAAGTATTCCTTCGAACATTTGCTATGCAGTATGATTGATTCAAATTTTGTATCACTTTCTCTTTTGATACATGCGATACACCATGATAATGCCTACACAGCATTACAACGGTGGATGCTGGTAGCGCGATTCTACCTTGTTTGTCTCTTAAGATACCAGCTTGATCTGGTTTTACTTCATTGGCTGCCCAGTGATTCAAATCGTTTTGAGTAGGATTAGCTTGCAGTATTTTAATGTCCAAATCATTAATCAGCGACGAACTCATCATTGGCACTTCGGTGCTCTTTTCATTTACATGTGGACTACGTATTGCTTCTTTTGCTGCCCATTTCGCTACTTCATCTGCAAATCTGTTTCCTTTGGCTTCATCAGATTCACCTGTTTTATGACCAGCTACCTTAATAACAGCAAGCTTCAATGGTTGCTGTGCTGCATTAATCAGCTCAGCCACAATGCTATGATGCGAAATTGGCTTTCCGTCGGAGGTTTTAAAATTTCTTTCCTCCCACAATTTAGCAAAATCATGTACCACGCCGTACGCGTACTTGGAGTCAGTGTATATATTGATGCACTGACCTTTTGCCAATTGACAAGCTCTCGTTAAAGCAATCAGTTCTGCAACTTGTGCTGATTTATATGGCAGCGAATACGCTTCAATTACTTTATCAGGCAACTCAACAATAGCATAACCACAAAAATATGTACTATCATTTGGTTTAAAGCAGGATCCATCGATGTACCATGCACATGCACTTCCCTCCTCCAGAACAGATGAAAAAACATCTGGTCTGCAGGCAGTCGAAGTTTGGATCCTGGTCAGGCAGTCATGGTCATCACTCTCAAATTCACCTTGTGTCAGCAACATGTGTAGATGTACAGTAGGGCCATGAATTACAGAAGTTACTTTCAACGTTAAATTAGCAGTAGCTAACAATATAGCCTCATAGCCTGAACGGCGCTGGGCAGTCATATGTTGAGTAGAAATATTATGCATTATAGCTCCGACCTGATGACAAGTGTGTACTACAAGTGGATGTGATAAAACAACCTTTTCAGCATCCTGTACCATGATAGCCGTCGCAGCCACTGCGCGCAAACAGGCAGGGAGTCCCCTAGCCACTGAATCAAGGGTTTTAGATAAATAAGCTACTGGACGAAATGTGCCCCCATGCTCTTGAGCCAGGATCCCCGCGGCTGTCCCACCACCCTCATGTACGTACAAATGAAAATCTTGTGTGTAGGATGGCAGGCCGAGGCCAGGTGGCCTTAAAAGGGAGGATTTCAAATATCTGAATGCTTGATTCATCTCATGTGTCCATACAATGTCCTCTGTATCACCCAGCGTAGCTTCTCGCAGGATTTTGTCATACATTGAACAGTTCGGCACCCACAGTCGACAGTAATTGACCAGTCCCAGAAAGCTTTGCATTTGCTTCCTTGTGGATGGATGCTTGAATGTAGCAATGGCTTTGACCCTGTCCACAGACAGACGAACTTGGCCTTGTGACAGTTCATGGCCTAAGTAGGTGACTTTTCTCTGCACCCACTGAAGTTTCTCCTTAGATGCCTTGAAACCAGCTGCAGCTAGAATGTTGCAGACAATTGTAGAGGCAGCAGCACACATCTCAGCAGAGGCACCAGTGACCAGGATATCGTCTGCATACTGGAGAAGGCAGGTGTCTGGAGGAAGTTTGACATCCTTCAAAGTATCATGCACGATAGCAGAAAAAACAGCCGGGGAATCGCGGAATCCTTGCGGGAGTCTAGTCCATTGATACTGACAGTTCTGGAAACAAAACGCAAACAGTGGCTGAGTATCATGATCAACAGGCACACTGAAAAAGGCGGAGCTTAAATCAATAACAGAAAAAAATGCATGTTCTGAAGGGATAGAATTAATTGTAGTTTGTACATCTGGTACAATGGGTGCAAGTGGTTTTATCAAATCATTAATTTTTCTGAGGTCTTGCGTTAAACGCCAAGAACCATTTGCTTTCTTAATTGGATTGATTGGTGTGTTATAAGGTGAATGAGTGCGGACCAGAATGCCTTGAACCAGGAGGTTTTCAATGAGGGGTCCAATTCCCTCCTCTTTTTCCTTTGAAAGCGGATATTGTTTTTGAAACACAGGCCTATTGGTTATTAGATTAGCCCTGTAGGGCCGGACATCTATCAACCCTACATCATCCTTGTGTTCCGCCCACAATTGAGGGTTAACGCCTGGAACTTCCTGTGTCAGCACAGTCGCAGACGAATCTTCAACGAGAGCACTTCCTGTGTCGGTTGTGATAGAAAAAGCTGCAGGAAACATCAATGTCATAGAATTATTATCAAAATTCAACTTCATACCAAGTTTATGCATTAAATCTCTTCCTAAAAGGCAGAATGGTGAATTGGTATGATTGCAAAGTCATGCATTTTAAACACTTCTGGAATCATTAAAGTAACCGTAACATGGCGTCAGTGACAACGCACAGGAACATTACCTATCCCAACAGAATTAATGTTCGTCTGTGATTGAGCCTGTGTAAACATACGTCAATGATGATAGACTAGCTCCTGTCAATTAAAAAAACATATGGTTTATAATCAACATTTAATTCAATGAATGGCAAAACATTGATTTGTTTGGTAAGACATTGAAATCATTGAGAAATTTTCACAAAAGGGCTCAGTATTCTGCGGGCAGCGTCATTGTGTCTTCCAAGCAGTGTGATATTGCTTCTGAGACTGAGAGTTGGGAGAAAACGAAGGAGGGGGCTTTGGCACGTAGCCATCCGAGCGCCGACATATCTGGTTTCCATTATTCCTATGCAGCTCTGCTCTCTGCCTGCAAAACTTGGCAGTGTGACCTGATCGGCCGCAAAAGAAGCAAATCAGTGGTTTATTTGTTTTAGGAAACGAACGGTTCTGAGCCGGCGCGGCATTCAACTGCAGCATTATGGGAGCCTTTCCCCTGGGAGATTCAAAAGCCCCAGCGGAAGAAAGCTCCCGTAATCGTTTACCCAATTCATTAATAGTGATATTACTAATGTTGGTTGTAGTGATTCGAATCAATTGTGCAGTCTCATGCAGCATGTTATTTAGAAACGTGTTCACAAACAGCAAACAATTCTCATCATCAACAGGAATGGCAGATTTGTTTATCCAAACATTTTTGAATCTATGAAAGAACGCTACAGGACTTTCTCCTGTTCTTTGCTTAGTGTTGGCTGCATGCGAAATATCCTGTTTAGCTGAAGACAGCTTCAATAAAAATGCAGTCAATTGTTTGAAAAAATCATTGAGTCTTCTTGAACTGGCCCAAACCCAATCGACATCATAATCATCATCATCATCATCCTTCACCCTAAGTCCGCGAAAAGGTTTAGATAGATCAACAGGTTCTGAATCTTTTATCACCAAGCTACGAGCTGGAGGCGCATCGTTGGCTGGGTGCAAAAGATCAACCTCATCAATTAATTCGTCTTCGGTAATCTCGGCGGGGAGAGTTTTAGTTAATATAAACCTATAATCCCGTCCCGTAAACTGGCTATACGCCGTGCACGCTTCAAAACCGAAACAAACTGATGGGGGGTTTTAGCTGGATCGGGCAATTCTTTACAGATAGCGATAACGTCAGCAAGAGGCAACGGATGCACTTTAAAACCATCTGACGTTTCCACAAAAGGAAATGCGGTCGCGGTTTTTAAATCAGGGTACAATCTGTTTTTTACGCGCTCCGACGCTACAGGAGTCTCAATACACTCGTATTTTGGAGGTTGTGATATTATTTCGGCTGTCTTTGAGGGACTTTTTTCCTCCTCTGCGAGTGCATGAGAGGGAGTGCGCTCCCCCCGCCCTGACTGCGCTCTGAGTGCAGGAATGTGTGTCTCTGCAGCCAGAGAGGGAGAAATATTTTTCTCTTTCTCCATCTCTGACTGAAAAAGAACAGCAGAAACTGCAGCGAAATCAACATTCGAAAAAATATTTTCTTTTGTCTGTTTAACTTTTTCTGGACCTCGAATCCAGTACTTTTTCATTGTGTCCCAGGTTTTATAGGACTTTTCCATGTAAGATTTGTCCCAATTTAAATCACCCCATCCACCAAATATCATGTCTTTAGCACTTTGCATATCGGATTGTTTAAATGATCCATCCCGCGGGAACAAATCCAATTGTGTTTTATCAGCTGACCAGCCAGCTAGATTTGATAGATACGGTTCAGTAAAAAATGCTTGATCATTACGAATCATAAAATCTCGAGGAGTTTCACCAATTAACGGCGGACTTATCTTATTTCCCATTTTCTTTAAGCCACACAAAAATTTCTCCTCTAATGCAGAATAAACAGATTTAAAATAGTCAAATAGAGAACAAAGAAGAAAGTCAGTAAAAAAAGGAACAGGAAAAAAGAAAGAAATCAAGAAAAACTCTGTATTTTATTCACAAGCCCAAAAAAAGGAAAAAACGGAGCTCTATGAAATATCTCGCGACAATATTTCCTTCTTACAAAAAGTAAGGATATCACCATAAAACGAAGAAAAGTGATCAAGTTTTTCCACGCTCTTCCTGTATTAAAATACAAGGTAAACTAACGATAAAAGATCACTTTCTTTTGTCGTTCTTCCCGTCTTAATTATAAACACGCCTTAATAAAAAAACACGTCATAATTAAACACGAGGTAAACCTGACGATAAAAATGATTGATCAGATCTTCTTATCGTCCTTCCCGCAATCATGCGAGGCGTATCCACCCAAAATTGGTGGCCTAACGGCACTTATTAAATTTGTTCTCTCAACAAAACTGTAAGAATCAATTCTCTCCTTTTTTTTTTTTTTTTTTTTTTTTAAAGAAAAGATTTAATCTTACCGTTTGGAGATATCCCGGACGCGGCCCCCAATTGCTAGAAATAAAGTTGTCCAACACGCAGTGCCTTTTTCTCTCCGTCCTTTTATTGGCTGTGTGAATATCAAAATACAAAGTACAAAGGAAACCAGCGCTGGGAAACATCAGAAATGTTCCGCCTCCTCCAAAGTGGCATAAGAATATATAGTGAAAGTTTGAGGGGAGTATCACAATTCTGACCAATAGAACTATACATTACTTCACCAGATATAATGTATACGTTATATAAGACATTGAAAGATAAGTCCATATTTGGTAATTATCTGATCAGAACTCCTCTGAATCCTGAGGATCCAGAGAGGCTTCAGCCATACACCTTATATAGAACTCACACCAACGCTCCCCCTTCTCTCTGAGTCTAAGGGTCCTAATATAAACAGATGTTTAACTCACATACATACATAGGAATGTGCAGGCAAAGCAGTTTCACTTCTGGACACAGCTCTGACCTTTTATGGACATAACTGAGATACAGAAATTACATTTCTTACAAGTATTTTATGATCTATAAGGGTCAAATGCTGCACTGAAATCCAACATCACTGCTCCAACTAATCTGTTTGCATCGATTTATTCTAACCAGTTATCGGTCATATGAGTTAAAGCAGTACATGTGGAGTGACCTTTTCGATATGCATGCTGGTACTTGGTGATCAGCCCATTAGAAAAAAAATATTCATAAACTTGCTCAAAAGCAATCTTTTCCATAATTTTGCTGAGTAAAGGTAATAGACGGATAGGTCGGCTGTTCTGTCCTGTAAATGTGGCTCATTTATTTTTAGGCAGTGGTATGATTTTAGCCTCCTTTCTCTGGAAATATGCCCCACAACAAACTTAAATTGACCAAATGAGCAATAGGAAAAGACAGAGCTTCTTAATCTTTTCCTGGAAGTACTCTTTTTTTCTTCTTTCTATTCATTTTGATTACTTTATTTCTAAGAGTTCGGTATTGTTTTTCATCAAATAGTTCGCAAGAAATATTAGCTTTTATTTTAGCGTTATCTCTAGACATCATTAAATTTTTAAGATTTTTGTCCAACCAAGGGTCACTTTTATTTCTCACAGCTCTTTTTCTGAGAGGTGCATGCTTGTCAACTATTTTCATTAGTATGTCCATAAATCTATTAAGGGCTAAGTCAGGGTCACGATCTTCACACACTTCTGACCAGTCCACACCTTGAATTTCACCCACATACTGCTCTTGGTTGAAATATCTAGAAGTTCTTTTATGGATTATTTTATAGCCACCTTTAGCCAATTTAGTTTTCCTTGTGACTCCTATGATATTATGGTCACTACAACCAGTAGGCAAAGAGCCTGCTTTTGAACAGTGTTGCAGATAGCACCAGTGTACTGGTAACAACCCTAGTGGGTTGGATTATGATTTGTTTTAGGCCACATATTGTCAAGTCAAGTCAAGTCACCTTTATTTATATAGCGCTTTTTACAATACAAATTGTTTCAAAGCAGTTCAATTGAAAATTAAATGTCCTCAACTAAGCAAGCCAAAAGGCGAAGGCAACAGTGGCAAGGAACCAAAACTCCATCAGGTGACAGAATGGAGAAAAAAACCTTGGGAGAACCCAGGCTCAGTCGGGGGGCCAGTCCTCCTTTGGCCAACGAATGAACAGTGTATGATTATGAGTTAGGCAGCATAATGTCAGGAGTCAGATGGGATCAGAACTTTCACAATATTATCCAGTTCATCTGGTTGGGTTGGGTCATCCGGCCGGTGAGGAGATGAGTGTGGTGAGGTGTCCATGGGCCTTCACAGCCCTGATAATGCGTGTCGTCGTGTCCATGTGATGGTCCTTCATCAGATCTGGATATGCCCTGGATCCGGCGGTCTGCGGTAAACCTCGGGATAAACAGAGAGACTAATATTAGCGTAGACGCCATCCTTCTTATGATGTACAAAGTACATCAGGAATTATGGGAAGTGTTCCCGGTTCCGGCTGATCTAATCTATGCAGCCTAACATTGAATTATAGAAATCTATAATGTGTTATGTGTATGCTAAGCCAAAGAGATGTGTTTTTAGTCTAGATTTAAACTGACAGACTGTATCTGCTTCCCGGACCGTGTTAGGAAGATTGTTCCAAAGTTTTGGTGCTAAATAGGAAAAGGATCTACCGCGAGCAGTCGATTTTGATATTCTAGGTATTATCAACTAGCCAGAATTTTGAGATCGCAATAGACGTGAAGGACTATAATGCGTTAAGAGCTCGCTCAAGTACTGGGGAGCTAAACCATTTAGTGCTTTGTAAGTAATCAGCAATATTTTAAAATTTATACGATGTTTAATAGGCAGCCAATGCAGTGTTGACAGAACCGGGCTAATATGGTCATACTTCCTGGTTCTGGTAAGAACTCTAGCGGCTGCATTTTGAACTAGCTGTAGTTTGTTTAATAAGCGTGCAGGGCAACCACCCAGTAGAGCATTACAATAATCTAGCCTTGAGGTCATGAAAGCATGAACTAATTGTTCCGCATTTGTCAGTGAGAGTATATGACGTAATTTAGATATATTTTTAAGATGGAAAAATGCGGTTTTACAGATACTAGACACGTGACTTTCAAATGAAAGATTGGTATCAAAGAGCACACCCAGGTTCCTAACTGACGTCGAAGACTTAACAGAGCAGCCATCAAGTGTTAGACAGTATTCTAGGTTATTAGGTGAGGAAGTTTTTTGTCCAATGATTAGAATCTCTGTTTTTTCAGAATTTAGTAATAGGAAATTACTGGTCATCCAATTTTTTATATCAGCTATGCATTCCGTTAATTTTGTGAATTGGTAAGTTTCGTTAGGTTTTGAAGAAATATACAGCTGAGTATCATCAGCATAACAGTGAAAGCTAATTCCATATTTCCTAATGATATCTCCTAATGGTAGCATGTACAGAGTGAAGAGCAGCGGTCCTAGTACTGAGCCTTGTGGTACGCCATACTGAACTTGTGATCGATAAGACATCTCTTCATTTACTGCTACAAACTGAAAACGGTCAGATAAGTATGATTTAAACCATGCTAGTGCAATTCCGCTAATGCCAACATAGTTTTCTAGTCTATTTAAAAGAATGTTGTGGTCGATAGTATCAAATGCAGCACTAAGATCAAGTAACACTAATAGAGAGATACAACCACGATCGGATGATAGGAGCAAATCATTTGTGACTTTAATGAGAGCAGTCTCAGTACTATGGTACGGTCTAAATCCGGACTGAAAATCCTCGCAGATATTATTTCTTTCTAAAAAGGAACACAGTTGTGAGGATACTGCTTTTTCTAGTATCTTTGACAGAAAAGGCAGATTCGAGATTGGCCTGTAATTGACTAATTCTGTAGGATCAAGTTGCGTTTTTTTAACAAGCGGTTTAATCATAGCCAACTTAAAGGTTTTTGGTACGTATCCTAATGACGATGAATTAATGATATCTAGAAGAGGATCTATGACCTCTGGAAGCATCTCTTTCAGTAGCTTAGTCGGTATAGGGTCTAGCATACAAGTTGTCGATTTAGATGAATTAACAATTTTGCAAAATTCTTCCTCTCCTATAGCAACAAATGAATCAAAATGTTCCTCACAGAGACTACAATATACTCCCTGATGCAATACTGTAGTAGACGGTTGCATAGTTATAATTTTGTCCCTGATATTATCAATCTTATAAGTGAAGAAGTTCATAAAGTCATTACTGCTGTGTTTCTTATAAACTTCTGGGCTTGAAGCTTTCTTTTTCGTTAGTTTAGTCACTTGTTCAAATAAATACCTAGGATTATGTTTATTTTCTTCTAATAGGGTTGAAAAATAATTAGTTCTAGCATCTTTTAAGGCCTCTCTGTAAGCAATCGAGCTATGAAATCCGAAATACCTCTAGTTTTGTTTTCTTCCAGTTTCGCTCCATTTTTCTGGCTGCTCTCTTAAGGGCCCGGGTGTGCTCATTGTACCACGGCGTTGGACTATTTTCTTTAATCTTCTTTAAGCGCAGCGGAGCAACTGTGTCTAAAGTGCTGGAAAAGAGAGAGTTAAAAGTTTCTGTTGCAATATCAAGTTCTTCTAAGCTATCTGGGATGCTGAGATTATGAAACTGATTTGGAAGATTATTGATAAAGCAATCTTTAGTGGCAGAAGTGATAGGTCTAACATATTTATAACACGGAGTCGGCTTTGCAGCCTTGGCTAAATGTAGTTTACACGAGACTAGATAATGATCGGAGATGTCGTCGTCGCTCTGCTGCAGAATTTCAACGCCATCAACATCTATTCCATGTGATAATATTAGATAAAGAGTATGATTACGACAATGAGTAGGTCCTGACACGTGTTGTCTCACTCCAATTGAGTTTATAATGTCTTTAAATGCCAATCCCAATGCATCTTTTACATTATCTACATGTATATTAAAATCACCAACAATTAGGACTTTATCTGCAGCCAATATTAATTCTGATAGAAAGTCAGCAAATTCTTTGATAAAATCTTTATGGTGCCCTGGTGGCCTGTATACAGTAGCCAGCAGAATTCTCAAACGTGATTTATTGTTTACACTATAAATTTTTACATTAAGCACCAACACTTCAAAAGAAGTATATTTAAAACTAGATTTCTTAGTGGTTTTGAGAATATTACTATAAATTACAGCAACACCGCCCCCTTTGCCTTTCGGACGAGGCTCATGTTTATAACAGTAATCTTGCGGAGTGGAATCATTTAAAGTAATGTAATCGTTTGGTTTTAGCCAGGTTTCTGTCAAACACAGCACATCTAGGTTATAGTCTTTAATCTTATCATTAACTATGAGCGATTTTGAATTAAGGGATCGAATATTCAGCAACCCAAGCTTTATCGTTTGCTCATCTGTATTATATCTGTTTTTTATTTGTTGAACATCAATTAGATTTTTAACCTTAGAAAGGTTTGGCAGTTTTTGGATTTCCAAATTCGGGGAACAGACACAGTCTCTATATGATGATATCTAGGTGAAAGAGTCTCTATGTGATGAGATTTATCTGACCTTGGTGACGTGAGGCGCTAGCAGACGGTCGGTTTAGCCAGTTTGTCTGCTTCCTGACCTGAGCCCCAGATTGTCATGTTTTATCTCTAAGACTATGAGCCAAATTACTAGAGAGAAGAGCAGCACCATCCCAGGTGGGATGAATACCATCTCTTTTCAACAGGTCAGGCTTGCCCCAAAAACTTTTCCAATTGTCTATGAATTCTATATTATGTTGCGGACACCAATTAGACAACCAGCCATTGAGTGAACACAATCTACTAACTATCTCATCACTCCTTCGAACAGGAAGGGGGCCAGAGCAGATTACAGTGCCTGACATCGTACTTGCGAGTTCAAACACCTCTTTAATATTAATTTTGGTGATCTCCGACTGGCGAAGTCGAACATCATTAGTGCCGACGTGAATAACAATCTTAGAGAATTTACGATTAGCATTAGCCAGCACTTTTAAATTTGATTTGATGTCAGGCGCTCTGGCTCCCGGCAAACATGTGACTATGGTGGCTGGTGTCTCTATTTTCACGTTCCGTGTAATAGAATCGCCAATTACCAGGGCACAATCAACAGCATTCTCAGTGGGTGTTTCACTGAGAGGGGCAAATCGATTTGTTATGGTAACCGGAACAGAAGAGTGGTTTTTTGATCCGCGACTAGAGCGATTTCTCACCGTCACCCATCTGCCTGGCTGCACAGGCAATAACTCAGCCGGAACCGAATCATGTAAATGGTTCACTATGCTAGGCGCATCCAAAGTAGTATCTAAAGCTCGAGCACACTTACTATCCTCAATTAAAGTTTGGATGCGTGTCTCTAATACTGAAATCTTCTCCGTCAGCCTGACTGTCTCCTTGCATTTATCACATATAAACCCTATGCCGACGGGGAAGGCTATGGTAAACATATGGCATGATGTGCAAGTGACAATAACAGGACAAGACATTACTCACCGTGTTTGTTGACTGATTCTTACTCACCTGGGCTTTTTATGAACTCAGATGCGCGGGCGCGCACGAGAAAAATAAATAAATAACTGAGCACACGGGTGGCGCCTTAACAGGCTAGCGAGATACTAGCGTGTTGTGCTAACAATAACGGAAGCTAGCGATGTTAGGTAAACTGTAATTAGTAGTATAAACAACTAGAAATGATAGTAAATGATGGTTCAAAACAGAAAGAAATGCGAGGCTTAGACGGAGCTAACAGCCTTGGAGCAAACACACTCACACAGCAGCAGGCTATTGTAGCTGTAGTTATAAGCTTCTTATACATTGGACAGTTTGGTGTCAGCCAGTCAATGTTAAAATCACCCAAAAATAAATATCTCTCTGTTTTGATCACAAACAGCATCAAACGTTTCACATATGTCATCCAAATATTGAGTATTAGCACTGGGAGGTCTGTATACACATCCTTAACATAGAATGCAACACCACCACCATGTCTATTTCTATCCCTCCTAAATAATCTATAGCCATCTATTAGGGCTGGGCGATATATCGCACGATATTGTTATGCGCATCTTGTCAGTAAAGCCGGTTCCTTGATTAGTAGTAAATCACCTTCACCTGCTTTCAGACAGAGCGGCATTTACTAGACAGCACAAACTCCAGTGTTAAATTAACACTCAAGAGTGTTAAAGTTAATGAGATAATTAAGTGATTAATTTAGTGATGTTTGAGCATTATTGAAGACACCTGGGGCCGTATTCACAAAGAATTTTAAGGCTAAAAGTAGCTCCTAACTGGCGAATTTAGGAGCAACTCCTAAAAATAATGGGCGTGTCACTCCTAACTTTAGGACTCCTAATTTTTTTCACTAAGAGTAATTCACGAAGCATTTTAGCCCTAAAAGTAGCACCTAAGTCTGGGACAGCTTAAAAGAAGTCGAGAGGACTCCTAACTCACTAAGACCTATTCGCAAAGGATTGTAGCGCACACCACCGCCTCTCGCAGTCGTCCGGGGTCCACGACACAAGCGGGAATGCTGCATTGATCTGCAAACAAATCCTCTCCCATGTGTTTTGCTTGATATCCCAGTGCCGAATTTCCCATTTATCTTTTTTTTCAGCACCTACTGAGCCAGCAGCAGTAATGGTGTGTTTCACACCGAACGCGAATTTAATTATTTGCGCGAGTAGATTACATACAAAGTCAATGCAAAGACGCGAATAGACGCATCATTCGCGCCGGGCGTTGCGAATGACGCGAATTGGCGGACGCGTTTGCCGCGAATGTCTTCCGCGCAAGTTGAAAATTTTGAACTCGAGCGAATGTTCTTGCGTCTAACTAGACGCGTATTTGACGCTCTATTCGCGTTCGGTGTGAACACAGTTCAACACACCATAACTGATCCTGCGTTATGGGCTTTCTTTTCCGTTTTAGCGAGTTCATAATCCACCATCATGCAACTATTACATTACTTCAATAGGAGAAACATTTCCTTGCTTTAGTCTATTAAGGCTAATAGGATGTCAATTAAAGTGTTAATGCAACGTGTTAATACAAGTGTCGTTTTTCATTATTAGGCAAGTGGCGGTTTTCATTAGGGTATTAGGCTACCTTGATTTAATTTAATTTAATTCACGACTTTTTTTCTCTCTCTCTGGCTTTTTAGAATTACACTTCACTGGGGCCTGCAAAAACATGATAGGCTATGCATTTCGATGACATTACTATTATTATTTTGTGTAGGACACAGACATATTTAGATGTCGTAATTCCATGATTTGTTGCGTCTGTGTTATGTTCGGCATGATGGCCCTGTCATCTAACAACCAATCACCGTGATCATTTCGAGGAAGCTCGTGCATGAGAATTGACGTCATCCATAGCAACGAAGACTCACTCTTAGTTTAGGAGTTGTCATTTTTCCTTACTAAGAGTAGGTCTGAAAGGCGTTGTGAATAACTTTTAAGAGAAAACTCCTAGCTAAAATATTTTAGTGCGATTTAGGAGTACTCCTAGTGGTAAGATAAAATTCTTTGTGAATACGGCCCCTGGGCCCAGTTTTTCAAAAGTAATCCACTAGGATTTTGGATAACGGATTGGATCAAATCTTGAAAATGGGTTTTTCAAAAGAAAAAACGGATTACATAATCGGATTAGATCACGTAATCCAATCTTGGTTTTGATCCGGATCAAATCTTTTGTTTGGGTTTTTCAGAACTGTTTTGTAGGATTTGGATCACTTTGATCCAAAAAATCTGGATTAAACTGATCCCATCAGAAGGGTGGATTCAGCGTGGATTTCATGCCCAAAATGTAATGAAAACTTTAAAAAATTATCAAATAATACTATATTTGGATCATGCAGTATCTTACAAGATATCCTATTTATTCATAAGGTTTTAATTTTATTTGTTCATCCGTCAGGCTACAGTGATTAGGTAGGCTTTAACGTATTCAGCCTTTCAGTATAGGCCTACAGCAAAGTAGAAAGCGTTTGGCCTCAGAAAATAATCCCCCAAACAGCTGTCAAAATGGACCAAAAACAATTCACTAATTGATATATATATATTCATCACAATCGAAAATATTTTTGTTTTTAGAATATTTATTAGTGATGCATGCAATGATTACAGAATAACCAAAAAAAATAAAATAAAATGCAAAGAATGGCAATCACTGATTTTTGAAATCCAAAACAAAACAGAAATAGTTTCTTGCGTCCCTATTACAAGGCATTTTAATATTTTTGCGTATTTTTTAAATGTGTGTGTTTTCATTTGAAATATATATAAACTTATATTGACCCCACACTGGCTATTCTACTTGTTGCTCTTTGCATATATATAGTTCTACATTGTGATTTCCTATCCTGTTTGAGCACTGGTTATCCAGATTTGGTGATCCTGAAAAGTTCCTATCCGGATCAGATTGATCCAATCCGATGTTGCTTTGAAAAACTGGCTCAAAAGTAAGCTGAATTACGTGATCACGGATCGCAAAAAAAAGGATTACTAAATCCGGATCAATTTGATCCGGATTAAACCTTTTGAAAAACCGGGCCCTGATGTTAACAAGCAGAATGACTGAAGGAGAAAATCACAAATTGTCACAAAAGCCGCGTTTCCACCGCAATTGCCCGGAACTATTTGTCCCAGGAACTTTTTTCCCAGGAACTTTTTTTGCCCCAGACCGGTAGCTTTCTGCGTTTACAGCGCGGTCTAAAGTACCGGGTAAACTGCGCGCGACTGCTCATTGCTTGCTTGTGACAGACAGTAGACTGTAAAAAGACAGTAATCAGTTTTGAGCGCCACATTTATAATAAATATGGAAGAGATTCACACTGTGCTGCAGTTGTTTGAGATTTATTGGTTTACTAACGAGGTCATGTACAAAACGGCAGAAAAGAGACGAGCACTGATATTAAAGCGTGTTCAGAAAGCTCGTAATGCTAACGTTAGATCTAAAATTAGACAGCGTATGTTATCAGCTATTGCGGACATGACCGTGAGACGGCTGGGACGAACGCGCAGAAAATTTGTCTCTCTTCCGCAAATACGCTTAATAAAGCCTGAATCTCTTTGTCGGTCCAGCGGCCTTTTTTATTTTTAAATTCCATATTTGCAGACAGACAACTCTTACTGCATGGAACTTTATTACTGCATGAAGCCACGAACTGCAATAGATTCTAAAAATCGCGGAGTTATCCAATCATAATGCGGCAGCGCACAAGCCTCACCCGCGAAAGTTCCTGAACTTTGAAAAAGTACTACCTCGTAAGCAGGGACTTTCGGAGGGGGAAATATCTACCCGGAACTTCATTTAGACCCTGGTTCCTATGGTGTAAACACACCGAGTACCAGCCCAAAGTTCCTAGTTCCTGGGTAAAGTTCCTGCGGTGGAAACGCGGCTAAAGTGTTTGCTTTAGTTGGCCTCTTGACCCTTTTACATTCACTTTAAATTTGTTTGTCTGCTGTTATTTAATTATAACGGTCAAATGAACAAAGAAAAGTGTGGTCTGATAGTTTTTGGTATGTTCTAGCATAATAGTGATGTTACGTTCGTGAACGAATCGTTCTTTTTGAACGAATCTTTTAGGTGAACGAATCATTCTCGTTCACGTTATCCATTGACTCATATTTCTCGTTCACTGAAATTCCTCCCTCCACCACTGCGTGCCGCTATTGCGCGCATGCGCAGCTCAATGAACCGTGTAGCTCTGTGGACCGTTTCATCTGTCAAAGACAAAGAGTGACTAAACCTCGAGCCAATAGCCTTCGAGTATGATACGAGGACTGGGCATGTGATTTGTTGAATCTAGTGAACGAATACGCCCTTTATTGAGTTGCTTTGAGTTTGAACGAGTCAAATGAACTGTTACATACATCTCGTTCGTGAATGAAAGAACCAGTCTGTTTTGAGTCTGAACGAGAGAGCGATATCCCGTTCGTGAACGAATTGAACGAACTGGTTGCTATACCCATTTCGTGTACCAGGTCGGCCATTCTGTCAATCTAGTTCATCAATCAGCAGAAAGTGAATGCAAAGCGCAGGTATCCGTACTGTGCATGCGCAATTCATATCTTACATACAGAACATAACTCCTCGTTTAACTCGTTCTGACCAAACAAATAAAATGTTAACTAGCCTGCCTAGTATGCAAACAAATTAAAAAACACTTGTGATTTGGTCATCCGAAAAGAGTGTAATTTAAAAGATAAAAAGAGTGTAAAGACTTTGATCGCTTATTTAGATTTATTTTATCCATTTAATGAGTAGGGCACCATTTTTAATAAAGTCAAATCAGTTTTTATTTTGTAACAAGTAAATACGTTAGTTTAACAACACACTTTGCCACACCTGCTGCTGACGTATTTGTGTAATATGGGGGGAAAAAAAACCCTGAACGAATCAGTGAACGAATCTGAACGAATCATTTTGGTGAACGAACTAAAAATGAACGAGTCTCTGGAAAGAATCAAAATTTCCACCACTATAGCATAATCATGTTGTGATCTGAAAATGATTCTTCTTGAGATAGTTTGGTTTAACTTATTAGCATAACTTTTATTATTCTAGAGTATTAGTATAGGTATGTCTCTTATAACCCAACATATTTATTAAACATTGTTCTGATCAAAACACTTTCACATAGATTTATTTAGAAACACAGACATCAATAATTAGCCTGTGAATCTCAACAATGTTGACAATAACAAAGCATGTTGCAGTGGCTGCTACCAATCACAACTCATTAATGGCTCCCATCATGCATTGCGGTATGAATAAATTATGATCTGAATTTTCTATGTAATTTAGTTTTCCTAATTGAATATTCTGTTCATCACCATTGTTGAGATGCATAGAATGAATCTTGAAGTATGTGTGTGCCTAAAAGAAAGATTTTGTTTTTTAGAAAACAACTTTTAATAAATCCTTTATATCTAAAATTCTGGATATTTATGAAGAATCACAGTTATGCTTTAACAAACAACATAAATCAAAAACATGAAGTTCAAATGATGATTATCATAATATAACCCACACCATCAGATCACTTTTTTTCTTTGTTCATCTGGCAGTTATAACTTTCCTATAACTTTCCTATGTAATCTCCAGTCTTACCAAATTACGTTTTTTGAATATAGGAATATTTCAGTGCTGATCATACAAAAATAACTGGTTGATCATGTTAAACAAGTCACATCATCGATCGGGTAAGGTTATAGCGTGCAATGGCTATATAAACATGCTGAAACAACAAGCACATTCAACATTTAAAACATTAAAAAGTAAAAAGTGTATTCCCATTATTCAAATGGCAAAGCAGCGCACGCTCTTCATTAAGATCTCATGACTCACTGTGATTGTAGTTACAGGCGATCGCCTCCTTCAGATAATGTTGCACAATAAAAAAAAAAAGACACATACAGTGTTTTAAATATTGACGTTTATTTGTAAGGTTCAAATGTGTTTAATTGATTGTCTAAACTGCGTCTGGCCATTATTTTCTGACAGCACGTGGGTAGACTTGAGTGGGGATTTAAATGACGTGCACCTGTGAATGCAGACACGACGGCTAGATTGCGTTTACATTACACTGAGATCCGATCACAATGCGTCCTCGACTACCTCCGAACCGGGACACGCTGATCGGATAACATTCCGATCAGACGTGCGTTTACACTCGTCTTTTCAATGTGTATGTGGACAACATCCAGATACAGGTCGCATGTTAATGCCAAGTGTAAACGCAGCCTTAATTTAAGTTTTTGCTGTGTACAAAGAGCCGTAGTTAACTGACAAGCTGAGCCATATCGCATTAATTATCACTGGCGATACGTCCGCGATATTGATGCTATATGGCTCAGCTTGTCAGTTAACTACGGCTCTTTGTAGTAAATACCGCTCCATCTGAAAGCAGGTGAAGGTGATTTCCTACTAGGGATGGGTACCGAAACCCGGTATTAAAGGGGACATATCATGCTAAATCTACTTTTTTAGCCCTTAAATGCCTTTTGTTGTATATTTGGAGTGTTTATAAGTACAGAAAAGTTGAAATTAGTCTCTTCAGGAACTTCGTTGATATCTTTATATTCTGTTTTGGTCATATTTTTCAACCGGTTTAGATTTTTCTGTAATCTATGACGTTTTGTTAACTATTACGTCACAGTATTTGCAGCGAAACTGCCAAATAAGGACATCGACTTCCGGCCAAACACTTTGGGCAATCCACCATTTTTATTTCTCGCTGCAATTTTGTAGTCCAAGTTCAAGGATGCAGAAGTTCCGAGAGGGTACGTCAAAATGTTGGGTTGTTGGATGTAGTAACCCACACGCTTCATTACACCGTCTCCCAGCATCAGAACCTCTTTGAAGTGCCTGTTTGAGTTTTATTTTTCACGGAAATGTTCCCACATCTGTGGGTAAAGTCATGTTTGTGTGCGCGAAGCACTTCATGGATAACTAATGTTACTTCAGCAACCTCCGCCAGTATAAAGAAGGATTTGCCGATAGACTTCGTCTGATTGAGGGGTCAGTTCCTTCTATCTTTGGAGACGACAAACAAAGCACTTCGGTAAGCTGTAAATAACGTACTACTTTCTTAAAACACACGGTGGTCATGGTTTAGCAGTTGTCTTGTTAGTGTGCTTGTTTTAACAAGAGAAATAATCGACTTTTCTTTAATTGTTTATAATATAACTTATATTTTGTTTTGTGAGTATTAAATAGTCGTTGTAAAACATGCAGTATTGTAGTAGTGGGCATGGATGGAGAACTTACTGTAAATACAGTAACATCATTGCGATACATCCATATGAAGACGTTGTTCTGCAGGTTCGTCGTCTTTATTTTCATCTCGCTCCGACTCTGGCTCGAACATGTACGGCTTGATGGACAAGTCTTCCGTTGTTGACATTTTGTTAATAACGTGTGAATATAAAGTTTCTGTGCCGCTAGATAATCGTATCTCTGCTATCAAACTACAAAAATGGCCGAACGGGGTGGAGTTGAACCGAGTGTCACCTCTGCGAGCTGGATTTAAAGAGACCGCACCAAAACGAGTTGCTCTCAGACGCACATCAGAAAAGGGGTAGAAAAGAGGCCTGTGGAGCTATAATAATGAGGAATTCAGACCCAAGCATTGCAGTTCTGCTTTATATAGACCACCAATGTATGATTTTTTTTATGTAAAAAGGAACGATTTAAAAGCATGATATGTACCCTTTAAACGGGCCCCGGGCTGAATTTTGAAAGACCGCAGTATCGATAAGCTCGGACGTTATCGGTTCTGCTGTTAGCACTTAAGAAATTACACGTACTATTTATTATTGCTATAAAGATGTAATCTTGAACATGTTTATCTCGCCAGCCAGTTCTATAAAAAGGCAAGGCAAGGCAAGGCAAGTTTATTTATATAGCACATTTCATACACAATGGTAATTCAAAGTGCTTTACATAGGAGAAAATAAAAGAATCAAAACAAATAAGAATAATTAAAACAGTTTAGAATAAAAAATAAAATAAAGTACAGTAAAAACAGTCGGACGAACAGTGGCACAGTGCTCATTCAGTAAATGCACAGCTAAACAGAAGTGTTTTGAGTCTGGATTTGAATGTGACTACTGTAGGAGCACATCTGATCTCTTCTGGAAGCTGGTTCCAGCTGCGGCTGGCATAGTAGCTAAAAGCAGACTCTCCTAAAATATTAAACCATTTGTCTGTGATGCAATTTTGCTATTCGCAGTCCAGAAGAGAGAGAGAGAGCGATCTCTCATGCGGAGCCACAGCGCACACAACACGACCGCCCTGCTTAATGAGTGACAATGAGGACAGAACTAAACATTCAAACGTGGTTACACTTTAGATCTGGGATATTATTCTAATTTTATTTTAGATTTCGCCTTTCAAAGATTATAAAAAGAAGATATTTGAGATGAAACCATTACAAACTAGACGCATTCTGTCTAGCGCAACTTCCTTCCCTTCACAGCGATGCGCTGTCATTTCTACCTAAAACCCAAACGTACCGTCAGAATCAGCACGATCGGTGATTGTTGTAAAATGCAGTCTCTACTGTTGCTAAATTGCGGACGCGTTTAATCATTAAAATAGCTAAAAGCACAAAAATATGCGCAAGAGACGCTGTTCACAAGGCGACGCGCACTCCGAAATGGACTGCAACCAGACAAGAAAAGTAACTTTGAGCTTCATGTGCACATCTAAACTATCAAATATACATAACAATATAAAAATGACCAGCTCTGAGATTCACTGAACACAGTTTATGTCTTAAATGGACGTACATAGTTGGTCAGTTCGTCAGATCTGCACTCGGTCTTAAAGGGGCAGCGTCTAATAAATCTGTGACGATTGAGCCATTAATGCGAATCAAACAACAGGCAGAGAAAATACTCACAGCTCTTGAATGAATAACTTAAACTTTAATAAGCATTAATCTATCTATGATAAACTATGCAGTGTTATTTTACATTTGATTACTAAATTAGATTTCTTTTCAGACAGAAACACTTACCTGAAAAGTAATTTTAGTAGACCTTCCTGAAATTAAAGCACTGTCTATATAATTTGTCTTTGTTTAATTGTATTCTTTGTTGACCATGTGTTTGTACTTGTTTTTGCTTATCGTATCCTATCTCATTTATAAAACAAAAAAACCTGTACATTGCTGCATAACAAATAGATATTTTATTTTATTTCAAAATATAAAGCAAATGTTAATTATTACCCGAATGTAAAAAAAAAAAACGAATAAAAAAACACCAAAAAGAAGTTTTCTCTCCTCTTTCCTCAGGAATGCCATCTACCATAAGGTTGTTTCTTCGTGACTGACTCTAAATCAAATCCAGCTTTATAGCCATCTTGTCCAGCTCCTCCTTTGATTTAAGTATTTCCGTTTCCAGCTTCTTCAACTTATTCATTTCCTCTTGTACTTTAGGCATTTAGTCAACTTTGTCTTGAGTAAATTCCAGGCTGATTTTGATTCCTTGAACATCCTTAAATACATCATCTAAGCGTTTGTTGGTGCCATCAATAATGCGCTGCACAAAAGATTTAAAGTTGTCCTGTTGTTGTTGTTGTAACATATCTTTGTAAAAGTCTTTCTGCTGCTCAAGCGTCTGAGTGAAGAGGCTCATTGTCACCAGTGACTCATCCTCTGATGGTATAGCCTTTGGTTGTCTGGGAGGCATGTTGTTCCTTACCCTATGCGTCCACCTGTGTCCTGGGTGGAAAACCAAGAACGTCCCCGGTAGGGCTGTGCGATTAATCGAAATCGTAATAAAATCGCGATTTGAGCATGCGCGATTTCTAAATCGCTTCATAGCACGATTTTTTTCCGCGCTCCCGGCTCCAACCTCGCAGTATGCTATCTGAACCAATCAGAATGCAGTGCGCCTAAATTGAGCGCGAGAACAGAACACTGACAGACCGGGCAGGTAGCAGAGATTCAGTGAACTGCGAACAGGTGCGCGTGCCAGAAGGGAGCGCGAGTGCATGGAAATATTAGCGCAAAGGGGCTTGCCTCACCAGTTTCTTTCTCCAGATAGTCCAAGACTTTGAAAACCGCCCGTTCGGCCATTGGGGAGTCCCTTCCCGGACGGTGGTCCGCGGACGAGCGCGCCGGGCCCCCGAAATTTTTCGGGCCCGGCCGACGGCGCCCCCCGACCCCCTCGGGGGCCCGACGGGAGGGGCCCGTAGTTTCGGGACCCCCGAGGCAGTTCCGCCAACGCCCCCTCGGTGGAGCCATCCCCGGAACGTCCCGCGAACCCACTATTCCTCCGACCGGCCACCGGTTCGACGGGGCGTCCGGCGACACCACCCCCCCCCCGGTGACCGGTCCCCGGACACCCCCCGTCCCACGAACCCACTATTTGTCCAATAACCCACTATATTTACATAACATCCCGGGGCCGCGCCCCCCCCCCCCCCCTTCCCGGGCCACGCCCCCATCCCACGAACCCACAATTTGTCCAATAACCCACTGTGTTTACATGACGTCCCGGGACCCCCCCCCCCCCCCCCCCCCCCCCACTCCCGGGCCACGCCCCCGTCCCACGAACCCACTATTTGTCCAATAACCCACTAAATTTACCAAACGTCCCTGGACCACACCCCCCCACTCCCTGGCCACGCCCCCGTCCCACGGACCCACTATTTGTCCAATAACCCACTATTATTTACCAAACGTCCTGGGACCACCCCCCACCCCCTCCCGGGCCACGCCCCCGTCCCACGAACCCACTATTTGTCCAATAACCCACTATACATCTTAGCAGTTATTATTATAGCAGCAAGTTATTCCGCAGTTCATTCGATATGCTGCAATTGGACGCGGTCCCACCGGCAATCTATTGAATGGGGATTCGTGTAGAGTTTTTGATCGACATTTTAATAAAAGTTCCTGTCATGATGAAAACCATTTTACTGCACTCAGTGGGGCCCCCTGAGTCCGTGGCACCAAGCGCCGTCCCGAAATTCCACCGTCCACGAACCCACTATGTGTCCAATAACCCACTATTTTTAAATGTACTAACCCCGGCCTTCATGCAATAAGCTGCAATTGGACATAATCCCGCCTGCAATCTACTGAATGAGGATTTGGGTTAGTGTTTTGGATGGACATTTTTTAATTAAAGTTCCAGTCATGATGAAAACCATTTTACTGCACTCAGTGGGGGCCCCTGAGTCCGTGGCACCAAGCGCCATCCCATAATTCAACTGTCCACGAACCCACTATGTGTCCAATAACCCACTATTTTCAAATGTACTAACCCCAGCCTTCATGCAATAAGCTGCAATTGGACAGAATCCTGCCTGCAATCTATTGAATGGTGATTCAGACAGTTTATTTGATGGACATTTTAATTAAAGTTCCTGTCTTGATAAAAACTATTTTACTGCACTCAGGGGGCTCCCCTGAGTCCATAGCACCAAGTCCCATCCCATAATTCCACTGTCCACGAACCCACTATTTTTATAATGGGACAAATGCTACGTGGGATCAGACAGTTTCTGTGATAGGCAATTTTTTAGAAGTTCCATTCTTGATAAAAATTATTTTACTGCACTCAGGGCCCCCCTGAGTTCATAGAACCAAGACAAATGCTACGTGGGATCTCAATATCTCAGCTCTGGGAGGGTCTAGAGCCTCCATTTTTGCACTCAGGTCTAAGTCTCATGGCCCTCTATCAGAATCCAGAGTTTCGAGAAGATCGGAGAAACTCAAAATCTCGACACCAAAAAACCGACAGGCTCTAGACCCTCCCAGAGCTGAGATAATGAGATCCCACGTAGCATTTGTCCCATTATAAAAATAGTGGGTTCGTGGACGGTGGAATTATGGGATGGCACTTGGTTCTATGGACTCAGGGGGGGCCCTGAGTGCAGTAAAATAGTTTTTATCAAGAATGGAACTTTTATTAAAATGTCCAAAAAATACACTAGCCAAATCCCCATTCAACAGATTGCAGGCGGGATGGTGTCCATTTGCAGCTTATTGCATGAAGGCAGGGGTTAGTACATTTGAAAATAGTGGGTTATTGGACAAAAAGTGGGTTTGTGGACACATGGTTTTTAAGCTTAGCTTTCAAAATTGGGGGATGAAAACTGTTTTACTGCACTCAGAGGGGCCCCCTGAGTTCGTGGCACCAAGCACCGTCCCATAATTCCACTGTCCATGAATCCACTTAGTGTCCAATAACCCACTATTTTTAAATGTACTAACCCCAGCCTTCATGCAATAAGATGCAAATGGACACAATCCCGCCTGCAATCTATCTAATGGGTTTTCAGGTAGTATATTTCAAAAACAGTTGGTTATTGGACACATTGTGGGTTTGTGGACGGTGGAATTTTGGAACGGCGCTTGGTGCCACGGACTCGGGGGGCCCCGCTGAGTGCAGATAAATGTTTTTATCCCAAAATTTTGAAAGCTAAGCTTAAAAACATTGTGTCCATGCCCACCATTTGTCCAATAACCCACTGTGCCCTTTTTCAACTTCCGACCCCCGAACGAGTCAACCAATTAGCATCCCAAAAAAACAATTGAAACTGTTGAAATATTTGTTAGAACAAGAACCCAAACAAACAAGTACAACTTTTAAAAGATTTATTGAACACACAAAAACTGATTACAAAACAACTGAACTGATTAGAAATGAACTGATTAGAAATGAACACACAAACTGATTAGAAAAAAACTGATTAGAAGAACTGATTTCAGAAGTGGACGGTTTCTCCTGGTCCTTGTCTTTGTCCGGGTCCTGGTCCTGCTCCTGATCCTGGTCCTGCTCCTGTTCCTGCTCCTGCTCCGGGGGCTGGCGGAGGGGGCCGGTCTCTTCCGTGGCCCGGACGACTTGCGATGGGAGGAGGAGGAGGCAGTGGTGGTGGTGGGGCTCTCTGGGGTCCCCGGGGTGGCATCCTCACCCTCCACGGCTGCCTCAAACACCGCCCGCTGTTCCAAGGCCTGCTTGGCGTCAAGGTTCAGGGCGTAGAACTTGTCAGCCGTGGAGGTGTCGTGGCACATGAAACGCGCCACCTTGTGCCGGTCCCCGGGGCTGATGGTGTTCTTGGCCTGTTCAGAGAGAAAAGCACAGTTGGAAACAAACACCCTTACGTCACAAGTTCACAAGGCAGAAAAACACGGGCTGGAAAACTCACGTGGGTTGCGATGGAGGTCCTGACATCTGTAAATGTCGGAGTTCCTGGCAGTTCAAGCCCAGCCCATGCCTCCTGAAAATACTGGTTGAGATTTTTGCAGGGGCTGGGCTTGGAGGTGAAAAAGAAGTAGTGGGCGTTGCCACCGCCCACTAGCTCCTCCCTCATGGCCAGGAAGTCCGTCATCCAGCTGTACTCGGTCTAGTTCACGGCCAGCTGAGCGGCCCCGAAGGCCTGGTTAGTCTTGTGGGTGGAAATCTGTGGAAACAGCAACAAACGAGCGGCGTAAGAGAAGGACAGAGACACATTAAAGAAGAGAGAGAGAGAGAGAGAGAGAGAGAGAGCATTTACCATTCAACTCACATTGATGACATAACTCCCGTCCATGGAGGTCTGGCGCGCTGCCTCCACCTCCCCAATGGTCATATTCTGAAACACCCCACCGCGATGCCCGTATATGCAGGCCAGGTATGCGGTGAGGTGCCCATAAAATGACCACTGGTCCTTCCTATCCAGGGTCACCTTCAGACGGGCTGTGAAAAAACATCAACAACAAAAAAGTGTTAAAAAGAGTGCTACGCAAAGGTTTAAGAGGTAAGAGGAGGCAAAAACTTACCAAGGATCTCAGGAATGGCGGCCCTGGTGGAGGCAACGCACTGGCGGAGAGCGGCCTTGGGGATCAAGTGGCCCTCCTTGGCCTGTTTGACCCCCACCTCGTGGACCACCACTCTCCGCCGAACCGAGCGGATCAGGCTTTTTATCTCCCGGTTCAGGCCAACCATGACGGTGCGGGAGAGGCGGCAGCTGGGCGGCGGGGTCTCCGAGATGTACCCCAAGAATTGTGACACATTTTTGAGGTACATTTGAATAGTAGGCTCCGCGATCTTGGCCTGGTTGACGGACTGGTGCCAAGACCGCATCCTCGCCGTCTGATTCAGGAATCCAAAGCTGCCCAGGTCGGTGTGCCCCGCCGCCATAAATGTAATGAAATTGCGTATACGGAAGAGCTTCGACCCCACATTGTTCACCAGCCTGGGGGTGGGGTCGGCGCCCTGTTGATGCCCGCGGAATTCCTCCAGCAGGACATCTGCAAAAAGAGAGACACAAAACACAACAACATACAGGGTCAGAGCAAAAAACACGGGGGTCAGAAAACACTGTCCGCAGACGGGAGAAGCCACAAAGTAATAATAGTAATAATACATTGATTTAAAAAAACATTTAAAAGTTGCTTTCTCAAAGCGCTTCACAGACAAACATAACAACAGAAAAGCTACACACTTTAAACGAAAAATTAAGCAAGTAAAATAAATTATCAGGTGAAAAGCAATCCTAAAATAAAATAAAGAACAAAAAATACTCAGAGCTGGCACGTGGTCAGGGAAGGGATACCTCTCCTGCTGCGGAGATGGCTGGACAAGGGCGAGAGGCTGGGGGACCCCGTCGTCCGGCTCCTCCGAAGGCCCGGCGCAGGCCTCTTCTTCCTCCTCGTCCCCGCCGCCATCTCCCTTCTCGGGGGACCGGAGGGCAGACAGGAGCCTCCCCGTCACCCTCTCTACCTGGGAAGAGGGGCTTGGCCTCGACCTCCTCCTCAGTCGCTTGTAGCGGCGGGTGACCTCCTGTAGCGCCTTGCTTAGCGTTTCCACCTGCAGGTGCTTGTCCGCCAACTGGTCCCTGACGGACAGGCAGGCGGGGTTGACGCAGGGCAGAGCAGGGGCGTCCGCCCCCTCCTCCTCCTCCTCCACAGGCCCCAGGACGTCCTCCTGGTCCAGAGTCGAGGCCATCGGCACTTCAGGGTTACTCGCCCTCAGCTTGGCCAGGTCCTCCAGGATCTTCCCCCTCTTGATCAAAGCCAACGTCTTCCTCCGAGTCAAGGCCATGAGTTCACTGTGGCATTTCAGGTGGCGGTCCATCCGGGCGGTGGTCTTGCCGCAGGCGGGCACCGGGCAAGTGCCCTTCCGGACGTCCACCCTCCCGGAAGAAAGGGCCAGCAGCAGTTTCCTCTCCTGCTTGTTCTTAACGAGGTGGGTGTTGGTCAGGTGCTGGCTCAGCTGGTGGTAGGAACGGAAGCAGATCGGGCAGTCTTCAGTCGCCATGTTGAGTTCTTGCTGTAAAGACTGAGCCGTGCAGGGCTCTTTTATACTCTTTTTGAGGCCACTTTCAACTCAAGGACTTGACAAAGTGGACTGGAAAAGGTCGTCAAATCAGCAGGGGGGTTTTTAGGCCACTTTCAACTCAAGGTCTGGCCAAAGTGGACTGGGAAAAGCCCACCCAGTCAGCAGTCTTTTTGAGGCCACTTTCAACTCAAGGTCTGGCCAAAGTGGACTGGCGTTTTTTCAGGCTAATTATGAATCATTTATGGCTGTAATGTACATCAATGTGTGGATTTCAATTAAAATACAATGGTCAAAACTAGTGTGATGTGTTCAATAGAGTGTGCTTAGTACAGTAGGTGAAAACTCCAGTCACCATTCACATTTTTCAGTCACCATCCACAATCAATGGAGGGAAAAGGTCGTTTTTTCTCAGGAGCCGCTGGCTCCACGTTCCCCAAACTCTAATAGATTACAGGGGAGGATAAGGCCTTTCAAAAGAGCCCACCCATGATGTCCAACTCACCCGGGTGCCCGAGATACGGGCGATTTTGTCCCGAGATCCGCGGCCGCCATTTTAGAATGCGGCCGCCATTTTAGAATGCACCCGACGTTTTCGGCTCATATCTCCGCCAAAACGCGGCCGAATGGGACGATATTTTTACCATTCTTTTCAGCTCAAATAGACGCATCCAAAGAGCCCATGCCTGGATCCGTTGAGTTTTCGAAAATAGAAATTCGCGTTTTAAGCTCTAGCTCTGGCCCCTGGGGGCCCACGGGGCCGTGGGTGGTCTCCCCAGAAAGGTCTCAACCCCTTCTAAACATGATACAATTTTGGTGTCCCTAGGAGCCAGTGGGGCTTCGTAATAAATTAATATGTTGCTGCTCCTTTGTCATTTTCATCAGAAAACAGACCCACTCATTACAAAGCAGATGGCAATTTGTTAACCCATTAAAGGCAAGAACACAGTGGACACACACACTGAAAGTCAGGGTCAGAACATTGTGATTGAGAAAACCACATAAAAGCACGTGTCCACGAACACACAATTTGTCCAATAACCCACGATATTTGAAAAGTACTAACCCCATCCTTCATGCAATAAGCTGCAAATGGACAGAATCCCTCCTGCAATCTATTGAATGGGCTATTTGGCTAGTGTGTTTTTTGGACATTTTTTTTTAAAGTTCCTGCCATGATAAAAAACTATTTTACTGCACTCAGAGGGGCCCCCTGAGTCCGTGGGGGCCTCCTGAGTGCAGTAAAATATATTGCCTATCAAATGGAAACCCCATTCAATAGATTGCAGCCGGGATGGTGTCCAATTGCAGCATGTTTAAAGGCAAGTGAGCATACATACACTCTGAAATTTGAACGGCTATAACTCTGTGACCGAGCCACCCAGATGCACCAAACTCGGGTCAAAGTAGGGTCCCTAGGGGGCCTCTCCAACGGGCCCTAGCCCGAGGCTCTAGCGCCCCCACGGGCCGAGATATGGGGCCCAACAGGAAAGGGGTCACTTTAGAAGGAAGGGTCCCAGAACCTCGGGACTCTGGGGTCTGAGAGGGCCCCTAAGGGCCACTCACCACCCCAAGGGACGATCCGCTGGGACTCGTCATTTCCGAGATATTGACCGAAAGTTCCTTATGTATAACGGGGCGTATCTCGGGAACCAAACCGAGTTGGAGCTCGAAACTTTGGGTGTGAGGAGGGCCCGTGGGGACCCTTCAGACCCCACCGTCCCCAGCTCCTGGGACCTTCCGGTTCCGAGATACGGCCACTTCCGGTCCAGCTTTGACCGGATGTATCTCGGAAACCAAGCCGAGTTGGAGCTCCAAACTCGGTGAGTGGGGACGTACCAACGGGCCCTCCAATACCCCAGAGTATGGCGCCCCTAGTCGGCGTGGTTCTGGACTTATTCGCGGTCAAAGATGGACCTGGTGAAGGGTCAGGATCATGCAATAAGCTGCAGGCGGGATTGTGTCCGATTGCAGCTTATTTCATGAACGCGCCGGGGTTAGTACTTTTCAAATATAGTGGGTTATTGGACAAATAGTGGGTTTGTGGACAGTGGAATTATTATTACTTTTCTGGGGGGGGAGGGGCGATTTTTTTAAAAGGCCCTAGAGATCCGCGCTTCGGGGCCCCGCGTCAGGGGCCCCTGGAGAGTCGGAATCTGTCATCTCAAGAGACCACGACCCTCCGTCTGCGTACGGGGGCCGTCCCACGGGCCATCGAAAAGGCATTGCGGTTTCGCGGACGGGCGGTGTCTTTTTCGGCCTTTCGGCCCCTGAACGAGGTCCCAGGGCCCCCAAACTTTTCCGCCCGCACCAGGGGGCCGTGGCGAGTCGGAAAACGGCGCCCCCTAGTCGATCGGGCATTGCGACGTGGGTTATTGGACAGATAGTGGTTTTGCGGACGACGTCCCTTTTTCGGCCTTTCGGCCCCTGAATGAGGTCCGAGGGCCCCCAAACTCTCCCGCCCGCACCGGGGGGCCGTGGCGAGTCGGAAAACGGCGCCCCCTAGCCGATAGGCCATTGCGAAGCGGCGTCCGCGAAACCACTATGGCGAATACATTCATTTAATGGGCGAGTGGGATTTTGACAGAAAGGTCCCGGGGGCCCCAAATTTTGCACGCTGACCCTTGGGCCCCACCCGAGCGACATACTGACAGCAGGGGGCGCTGGAGCAAAAGCAACCCATTTGACCCCTTTAACCCTTTTCTCTGGCCTACAGGCTCTTCCACTCATGGAACCAAAGACGTCTTGAGTGAAAGTTGGTTAAAAGTGGCCTACTTGCTACAGGAAGGTCCTAGGTTTTCACCCTTTGGGGCCGTGTGTCGGGGGCCCCTGGAGGGCCCAAATCTCAAGGCGCCACGACCTTTTGACCCCGTGCGGGGGCCGTCCCACGGACCACTTATTTCGTTGTGGTTTTGCGGACGACGTCCCTTTTTCGGCCTTTCGACCCCTGAACGAGGTCCGAGGGCCCCCAGACTTTTCCGCCCGCACCGGGGGGCCGTGGCGAGTCGGAAAACGGCGCCCCCTAGTCGATCGGTCGTTGCGACGTGGGTTATTGGACAAATAGTGGTTTTGCGGACGAGAGTCCCTTTTTCGGCCTTTCGAACCCTAAACGAGGTCCCAGGGGCCCCAAACTTTTCCGCCCGCACCGGGGGGCCGTGGTGAGTCGGAAAACGGCGCCCCCTAGTCGATAGGCCATTGCGAAGCGCCGTCCACGAAACCACTGTGGCAAAATACATTCATTTAATGGGCGAGTGGGATTTTTTTCCAAATGTCCCAGGGGCCCCAAATTCGGCACGCTGACCCCTTGGCCCTCCCCGACCGACATAACGAAAGCAGGGGGCGCTAGAGCAGAGGCAAGGCATTTTCAGCCTCTAACCCTAACCGTCACGCTAACCCGTTCTCAGGGCCCCTTTTTGGACCTTGCGACCCCTGAACGAGGTCCGAGGGCCCCCAAACTTTTCCGCCCGCACCAAAGGACCCCTCTGAGTCTTTATAAACTTGTTTCATCGAAAAAAATCGAAAGGCAAAGCTTAAACGCCAAAGTGTCCATGAACCCGCTATTTTTAAACAGCCAAACTGTAGGTGTGGCCTAATTACAAAGCCTGTTGCATGACTAATTTCACAAAACAGCTTGATTTTGCAATCACAATGGCCCTGAGAGTCAGAATAATCACATTTAAAAAAAGTTTTCATCAAGATATTCCCACAGACTGGCTTAAAAAATAGTTTCCCGCCAAAACGTGTCTTCGAGGACACTGGTTTTCGTGGCAATTAAACACTCAAACGAGTCGGGAAAACAGCGCCACGTGTTCAGCCGAGCGTGCTTAGTACGGTAGAGGTGGTTTAATCGACGGGGACCGACGCCACAAATGACGGGAGGAGGAAACACGACAGCATCCCACTTCCAACCTATTTTTTCCCGCCAAAATGTGGTTCCGCGGACACTGTTTTTTTATGCAAATTAAACATAGAAACGGCCCCCGAGCGACATACCGAAAGCACCGGGCCCTGGGGCCCAGGGAAATATTTTTTAGCCTCTGTGCAACATGTCACGCTCAAGGATGTTTCACTCTCACCACGAAAGAGCCATTCAAGCCTTGAAATGAGTCGATGACGGGGGAGGGGCGTTTTTTTGCAAAGGTCCCAGAGTTCCACAATTCGGGGCCCCGGGTCAGGGGCCCCTGGAGAGTCAGAGTCTGTAATCTCAAGAAACCACGCCCCTTCGTCCCCGTACGGGGGCCGTCCCAGGGACCACTTATTTTGCAGTGGTTTTGCGGACGAGCGTCCCTTTTTCGGCCTTTCGGCCCCTGAACGAGGTCCGAGGGCCCCCAGAGTTTTCCGCCCGCGCCGGGGGCCGTGGCGAGAAGGAAAACGGCGCCCCCTAGTCGATGGGCCGCTGCGAAGCGGTGTCCACGAAACCACTATGGCAAAATACATTCATTTAACCCTCTGAGCCCGACGGCATCGTCGACGACGCCACACATCAGCTCCGAGAAATTATGATATAACTCGACAACAGATTTATCGATTTTCTTACCGTTTTTTCCAGCAGAAAGCTAACGAGCTAGCCATCACGGGGGTGTCTTTGGTGTCTTTCTAGCCTTTACAGAAGGTTTTCTATCCAGCCTGGAACTTGTGCATCCTTTCAGAGTTTTTCAGCCATAAATCCAAACGTTTATATCCAACTTTGATACACTTGAAGTCCATAATTTATAAATATTCCGTCATATTTGCCGCTAGCTCGATGCTAGCTGCCATTTTGGATATCCACGTGATGGTTTTTGACCAATTACAGGCTGATCCGTCGTAAACATTGGGTGCGTCACTGGGTCATTGCGCTCTCTCCAAGGGAGGGAGGGAGAGAGAGTAGCACGGAGACGCAGGTTTCACAGAGAATCACAGAGAAATGGATCTAAATCGAGCGCAGAATTATGGATTTCCAGGAGAACAGAGCTTTTTGACAGATGAGGAACTAGATTACCAGGGTAGACCCAGCTGAAGTGCCATTTATTTATTTACTGTAAAAAAGTACTATAGAAGTATAAATGTAGTATAAAAGTATAAAAAGAATAGAATAAATAAATAATAAATAAAAAATAAAATATAAATGCAAAGCCTGTGATATGGCCCTCTTTGTGATTGCTGATAGGAACTGTTTTGAGGCTTGGCACCAGTGAATTTCATGAAAGCGCCTGGACTTCTTTTGGAAAAATGTCAATAGTTTTGGTTCTGTACAAGTTATAATGTTTATTCCTGTGCTCCAGGACTCCAAAGACATGAACAAACTGTTTTCCAGAGGAAATTTGCTTAGCTTTTATTTATTTGTGTGTGATTTCAATAAATATTTGAGTGATTCAATTTCCGATTTCTTTTTTCATCTGTCTTTATGGTCCCATAACTTATTTTACATTCAGGTGACATCAATGTAACACAAATATGCTGAAAGTTCAATTTGTCCTGAAAAAAAAGAGGTGTGTCAATTGTCTGTACACAAAAGGGTTGATGTTTTACAAGCTTTTTTAGTGAATAACACCAGACGGAAAAATTATTGTAAAAATACCCTTAGGTCTCTGAGGGTTAATGGGCGAGTGGGATTTTTTTCCAAATGTCCCAGGGGCCCCAAATTCGGCGTGCTGGCACCTTGGCCCTCCCTGTCCGACATACCAAAAGCAGGGGGCGCTAGAGCAAAGTCAAATTTTTCTAAAGGCCCTAGAGATCCGCGCTTCGGGGCCCCGCGCCAGGGGCCCCTGGAGGGCCAAAATCTCAAATCTCAATGTACAACGACCCTGCGTCTCCGTACGGGGGCCGTCCCGCGGACCACTTATCGCGTAGCGGTTTTGCGGACGGGGAGGTGTCTTTTTCGACCTTTCGACCCCTGAACGAGGTCCCGGGGCCTCCAAACTTTTCCGCCCGCGCCGGGGGGCCGTGGCGAGTCGGAAAACGGCGCCCCCTAGTCAATCGGCCATTGCGAAGCGGTGTCCACGAAACCACTATGGCCAATACATTAATTTAATGGGCGAGCGGGACTTTTACAGAAATGTCCCCGGGGCCCCAAATTCGGCATGCTGACCCCTTGGCCCTCCCTGACCGACATGCCGAAAGCAGGGGGCGCTAGAGCAGAGGGTTTTTTCTCAGCCTCTGTGCAGAAATCCTCTCTCAGGGCTGTTTCACTCTCAGACTGTAAAGGCCTTTTCAGGCTTTTAAAAGATTTTATGGGGAGGGGCGATTTTTTTAAAAGGCCCTAGAGATCCGCGCTTCGGGCCCCCGCGTCGGGGGCCCCTGGAGAGTCAGAATCTGTAATCTCAAGAAACCACGACCCTCCGTCTGCGTACGGGAGCCGTCCCACGGGCCATCGAAAGGCATAGTGGTTTCGCGGACGGCGGTGTCTTTTTCGGCCTTTCGACCCCTGAACGAGGTCCCGGGGCCCCCAAACTTTTCCGCCCGCACCGGGGGGCCGTGGCGAGTCGGAAAACGTCGCCCCCTTGTCAATCGGCCATTGCGAAGCGGCGTCCACGAAACCACTATGGCGAAATACATTCATTCAATGGGCGAGTGGGATTTTTTTCCAAATGTCCCCGGGGCCCCAAATTTGGGAGTGGGGGGGTGGGTGGTTTGACCATTATAGTGGGTGATTGGACAAATAGTTGGTTCGTGGGATGGGGGGGTGGTGGGGTTTCGCTCTACGGCGCCAACTATAGGCGTCCGAATCGGCCGAAATCCGTCCGTATTGGTAGAAAGGAGGTTAGTCGTAAAAGGCCCACTCATAACCGAGCTTAATGGAGAGTGGGCATCCCACGATCTCCTACGATCCCTCGTAGCCATTATGCGCCCAATGGCAGCTTTTTAACATGGGGTTTTGTCCGCGAACCCACGGTTCGGACTAACTCTGGGAAGGTAAGGGAATACCATTGGTTGGTTTACAAGTAGTTTCCTCCGCTGCGGCTGTCAGTCATTCTCCATTCAGCATCAAACAGCACGTCGCGTTCGGTTACGACAGTCAACGATGAAACTCTCTCTAAGTCAAGATGGTCATTCAATGTTAATATTATTAAACTTGATCTGTAGATAAAGCTCTATGGTTTTGCATTAAATGACTATCTTGCTGGACTGTTCGTTTCTACCGTGTGTCTGTTAGATCACAACACTAGAGTAGAGTGAGAGCACTATAATTGTTCATCACGCGCACAGTAACTGAAATTTAAAACTGTTAAAAGAAAAGGCTTAATAAACTATTGCATAAATAGATACTGTATAATACACTATGCATCGATATGTATTTCCTTTGTGCTTTGAACTTTTCAATGCGGACTCGATGCGCTGCGCGCTTTGACTGTGTTGTTTCAAGCGCATCATTCTGCGCTCGGGATGCGCATAAGCGCTTTGTGCAGCACTGTATTGGAGTCTTTCATAATCATATCATACTTTTGCTCAGTGAAAGATTATTAATAGACTTTTTTGTTCTGTTTCATCTATCATATGTTGTTGCCTCATTAAACAGCTGTGCTATACTTAATATGTCTTAATTTTATAGTAGACTATATATAAAATAATTGATCTTTTTGATTTTGAATGTATTTTACAACAATACAAAGAGCAATATGTAATGTTTTACTAGATTTGGTGCTACACGATAAAGCTCTAATTGGTTTCCTTTAGAAAATATGTTTCAAATTCACACAAAATGCATTAAAACTGTAAAGCATGTCTGTTTGTGTCAAAATCGTGATTAAAATCGAAATCGGAAAAAAAATCAAGAAATCGTGATAATTTTTTTTTGTCCATATCGCACAGCCCTAGGCTCAAGGGCTTCGGCCTACTCCACAGCTTCGGCCTACTCCAGACCTCACTCCAAACAAACAAGATTTTAAGGATATTCCAGCAATATCTTCATTTTCTCTGGCGGTTGCCTCCGTCTAATGGACCGCGGCCGGCTGGCGGCAAGCCGCTTTGAAATACAAGGATTTCTACTCTCAAAATCGACCAGCCATGGCTATTATTATTTTTTTGCTCCAAAGCTATTAGGGTTTTTAGGCTATAACAGATTTGACTCTTGATTCCATTAGCCTATAAGGTTTAGGAAATGACATTTAAATTACTTTGAAACTCTGAAGATTATACAGAATAGCCTAGGCCAGGGGTCGGCAAGTAACTTTGGCCGCGGGCCAATATTTTTTTTAGCCAGTAGATGGCGGGCCAGCTACACGGAGTAGGTCTATGGATACAAATTAAACCGCTTAAAATACCCTCTGTGGTCACCAGCTTTTTATATCCCGACCTGACGGTCCGCAAAATTTAGATCTCATTTCCAGAATCTCTCATTCAAATGTCTCTAAGAGAGAGATTAAGTAGCCTATAACAATTATAAATGCTATACAAAAATTGTGTTCGTGTCAATATAGCCTAAATATTATTTATTACTGTCAGCAGAGAAAAAAATGTCACAGAAAAAAAAATTATGAAATATAAATAACATAAATTAAATAGGGCAAAGCCTATCACTCAACTCACTCAAGCAACATACACACGGGTAACACGGGTTTAAAACAATCACATGCAAACGTAAAATAGCCTATGCATATTTTTAGGAACACATCTACAAAAATATGGCTGTATTTCAAGTTGATAAAATAATTAAAAATCCACATCAGTTTATTTGTGCCCACGCGCCACGCCCTCCCAGGACCTATAACGTTACTACTTTCACTTTTAAAAATTCCTCATAATATTGTGAAAGACTTGCTGCATGCATTTTCTTGTTGGATAGCCGCAAATGTGGAACTTCATCGCTGAGGAAGCACGCAGATAACTGTGGTAACAAAGCAGTTCTATCAAACAGTATTTTTCATATTTAACACTGTTAAAGTCCCAGTGAACCGGAAGTTGCAAACGACTTTTCTCCAGTGCTGTGACGTATTTCCGAGAGAAACGGAATACTAAATGAGGCAAAATAGTGAGCGTGGCTTTTTTTTCAACTAGCACCTGATTGGATCTAGAAAAATGCACCTCCTCGCCATCTCTCCTTTCACACGCTGTGTGCCTGTCTAATGTCAGTTGGAGGGGCGTGATTATGGATGTTAAGCAGACACCCAAACCGTCAAGCCTACGTCATCGGGCAAGGTCCTCCAGTGCAGAGGGGAGGGGCATTTTCAGAATTTGATTAAAGATTACGAAGCCAAAAAATTTTTTTGTGTGGATTGACTTGCATGGATGAATTGTTCACCACAAAACGATCAATTTAGGCAAACAAAGTAAGTATGGTCAATTTTGATTTCATGGGGACTTTAAGTATGTGTGGTTTGCAGATCAGCCGCTCATGTGAGTGTTTGAACCCTAAATTGTCAGATTTTGGCCCGCGGGCCGCCTGTTGCCGACCCCTGGCCTAGGCTATGTAAAATATATTTAATTATTTTATGCAGGTAAAAATTGTTTACATTTCTTTGATTGATGCACATTTGAGACATGCACCGATAAACCAAAAATCATTTGGCAATAAAACTTACTTGGCAATAAATATCTTTCTGATTAGGTTTTAAAATAGATATTTAATTCATGGTATGAACAATTTAGCAGATTATTTTTTTAAAGGCAATAAAAAAAAATCTAAACGCATTATAAATGTTAAAAATGTACTGCTAAAACACATTACAAAGACTGTAAACTGTGAAGTAGCCTACTGAATTGTGGAGTTAGACTGTTAAACAGTTTTGCACCATTGGTGTGTTCAGGATTTTTTGGACGGGGCTGAAACAGTGGCTCGATGACGCACTGGAGCCCCTGAGGCTGGCTCGTGGCTCGTGGCTCGCACATTGCGCATCAGTTGACGGGCTTTGGTTATGGGTTTGTTTGCCTCCGTTCAAAGCATAACACTTAAATAGCGTGGTGTTACACACTCCTGTACAGTAGCCGGCGGTATGCACCTACAAGTTGGTTACAACTTGCAATCCGGCATTAATCAAGAGAAGAAGAAGATTGCCGAAGTTACTACAGGCAACAGTTAGCTAGCTAGCAAAGTCATCGACTACCGTCGTTTAAGTAAGTATATGTTTCCCTTTTGTGTAACGCAATATTATGTTTACATTGTTTTAGTTTATCTTTTTAAAATATCTAAGTTAGTTATCTTTGTTCTTGCAGTTTGCTGCTGCTAGTCCAGTAGCTAGAGTGGCTAACGTTAGCAAGTGTTAGCTAACACATGCTGTTTTGCCTTTGTTACAGGGCACACTGATGTTAAGCAATGTTGCTAGTAACTGTTACATGTAGAAATGCAATTAGCTACTTACAGTAGTTAGCCAAAGCTTCACATCTAGAAAGACTAAGTATAACTTAAGTTTTTTCTAACAAAACATAACATAATAATGTATATAGGTTGTGTAATAAATTATTTTGTTTGTCCGAACAAGTATGCTGCTAGTTCATTTCACAATGTAGCTACAGTGGTTAATATTGGTTCTCTTTGATCACTGCAGCAAGCTTTATGGAAAAGAACATGTGACATACAACATGCATGGATTGGTTTGGTGCACCTCAGACAAGATGTCAAAAAGCATGGTGTCCTTGATAACATCTCATGCTTCCCATTTGAAAACTTCCTTGTGTGCCTGAATAAACAATGGGAGAAAGTCATCGCTCAGTTATTGGCCCTTGGACTCCCCTGGCACCTCGTGTACAGCATGAAGTTTTCTGCTATGAAGGTATATTCTAGGCCTATGTCTTAAGGCCAATTTATACTTTTGCGTCGAGTGTACGCCGTAGTGTAGGGCGTAGGCTACGCACGTAGGCGATGCCGTCGTGAGCATTTATACTTCTGCGTTTAGGTCTGCGTTGCTCTGCAGTACAGCGCCGAAACACTAGTTGGCGGCGGAGGGTTTTAATGTTCCGCTGTGTTTAGATTCCGCGCGGTTCCTAGAGAAGAAGAAGATTCCTCGCGACTGTTTTGAGTTTAGGTTACTACAAGCAATGGCGATTAAAAGAGAGCGGATCACGTTGGAGTTGGAGCTTATCGAGGTGGAAAAGCAGTAAGTTTTTAGTTTTTTTAACAGTTTCGCTGTACTTAGAATTTAAAAATGGCGGGCGGTGCAGAAGAACACGCCGGAAATGCGTAGGAGGAAAACCTGTTGCTACCAAGCCGACCAATCACAGATCTTGCGGTCCGCGTCGCCGCGACGTGTAGTTACATTTTTGAGGAGGTGCGCGTCAGGTTACGGCGAAAGGTGCGGCGCATGGAACGCGTATGTGCGTATGCTACGCCGTGCCTACCGCGCGCACCCGACGCAGAAGTATAAATTGGCCTTTAGTGTCCAGTGTTTTAACAGTATTGAAAATAGTGCCTTTATTTTTTTATTTTTTTATGTAGATTTCCAGAGACTCCAGAATGAAAAACAAGCCCTGAGGGAAAGCAATGCACCAGCAGGTGAGAACATGCACTCTTTCTTAAATTTAACTTTTTTGTGTGTGTCCAAAATTACCATATGCCTTTTATTTTGTAGCTTCAGATGACAGCGGCTCACTTCGAGAGCAGGTGAAGCAAGTTGGGACAATGTTGAAGACGTTTGCTCGCACTGCGCAATCAGGTACAACTTGCAAACAACGCAGGCGTTGGTTTAATTCCCACTGGGGCCCATCTGTACATGTAGTAGACCTAGATATAACTGTCATAATTTAGTAGTTGAGAGGCCAGGACTGACTACTTTATTCTTTTATTCTGGGAACCCCTGTAGGTGCAGATCAGACCCCAATGCTGCAACGTCTTGGAGAGTTTGGCGATGTTGTGCGTAGTATGGACAACAAAATGGACACTCTAGCCGCGTTTCCACTGCAATTACCAGGAACTATTTGTCCCAGGAACTTTTTTCATAGGAACTTTTTTTGCCCTAGACCGATTGCCTACTGCGTTTACACCGCGGTCTAAAGTACCGGGAAGATTATGATGACGTTGAACTGCATGCGACTGCTCCTCCCAGTCTGCGCGTTTGTTTTGAGTTTTAAGTATGGAGGAGATTCAAGCTGTGCTGCTTTTGTGTGCGATCTATTGGTTTACTAACGAGGTAATTAACAAAACGGCAAAAAATAGACGAGCACTAGCAGCTAATACTAAAGCGTATTCAGAAAGCTTGCAATGCTAGATATAAAAGTAGACAACATTTGTTATCAGCTATAGCGGACATTGACCGTGAAATGGATGGGACGAACGCGCGCCATCGGGCAGAAACAACAAGATTGGTAAGAAATGAATCCACCAAAATTAACAAGAGTTGTGAATAATCTTATTATCTATTACATCAAATGTGACGTGCGCTCAACCAATCAGCATGTTCAGCGCACAAGTCCCACCCCGAAAGTTCCTGAACTCTGAAAAAGTACTACCTCGCCAGCAGGGACTTTCTGGGGTGGAAATTTTTACCCGGAACTTCATTTAGACCCTGGTTCCCACGGTGTAAACACACCGAGTACCACCCCAAAGTTCCTAGTTCCTGGGGAAAGTTCCTGCGGTGGAAACGCGGCTTATGCTGCAACATTTTCAGTGCCAATGTGTCTGTTGGAGAGTTATCCCTGCCAGGAGATCCGTTACTCCCCCTAGACACCCATGAAGATTTGGCATTACTTGACAACAGTATGAGGCAGGATAAAGAGCTCCAGGAACGATTTGTAAGTGTTCTGATTTTGTTTATAACGCCATAGGGTAATCTAAAAAGTAAAATTAAGATTGTACACTGCATATTCTACAGTCTGAATCCACAGCCTGTTACATTTTAAATTTATGAGAAGCTTCAGAGAAATGTAATTTGTTACACTTTTTTTGTATTTTCAGCTTCGGTTTTTGGAAATCGCATGTGGGAGGGACCTAAAGACAACCGTGTGGCGAATACTTCAGAGTATCTTCTCTAATCACCTTTCCATCAATACAATCTGGACTGGTGTAGGGGATAAAGCATGTTTTTGAGACATGTTCCTGAAGACCATTGTTCAAAGGTCCCCAGCATCACTGACAACTGGAACCCTTTTTTTTATCCTGCAGTCAGTAACATGAAGGCCTCTAAAAGAGCCTTGTTACAGTGTTTAACTATTCTATTTTTAAATATAGCTTGTAAATCCTAGATTATACATCTAATACTTGATATCTGCACATTATCTGGTATCAAATATTCTACTAATCGTGACTTCAGTATTGGCTTATTTAATTCTGTCAGTGCTTAACGATTCTATTATAGTTTGTAAATTCTATTTTATGCCTGATATTTGATATTGCACATTAACTAGTACCAAAAATTCTACTTTCATTCCATCAGTGTGCTTAAAGGGATACTCCACTTTTTTTGGAAATAGGCTCATTTTACAACTCCCTCAGAGTTAAACAGTTGAGTTTTACCGTTTTCTAATCCATTCAGCTGATTTTCTGATATTTAGAAGAATATCAGTAACCAGACAGTTTCTAGTCCCATTGACTTCCATAGTAGGAAAACATATGCACACCTACTGGTAAATCCGGGATTCAATCACAAGACCAGTTGGATCCTCACAAGGTGCAAGCCCTCATAGGTGTTTCTGTACAACATCTTGAAGGGATATGTCAAATTTGTCAAATGTTTAATTTAGGTTTTCACTCCAATGGTATAAAAACTGATAAAGTTTAGTAGACGGATTTTTAGATTATTATTGAGTCTCCAGCAAGAGTCTCCTTTCCTGATCGTCCTGTTTTCTCACCTTTCAGCCTAGATGTTGAATCGTTAGGTTGAGTGGATTAGCTGTCGGGGAGACTTTCACCTTTTGTCTTTAAAGTCCCTGTAAAGTCAGAATTAAGTATGTGTTCTGAGTTTGTCACACCACAGAAAAATGTGTTATTAGTCACCCAGCCAAATTTGAATGATAAAAAAAGCCAGCAAGTACATAAAATAAGCTATCAAAATCTTGAAAAAATGAGCAGTAGTCTCTGCTCTCAAACGCTGGGGTGTGTCCGCTGGCTGCGCTGAAACCACGCCCACTCGCGGGAAAGCTGCCGACCGTCGCCACACTCAACTCTACAGCCGGAATGAACGCTCGCACGGTGGGCACGCACTGCCGATGATGGCACCAGTTGTCGGCGCGACGGGAGAATGAATGCCGAGGCGGGAGTCAGTTCGCCCCCATTCACCAGTAACAGCGGATTATCAGTGAATCGCAGTTGTCTCCGACGAAAGTTTATACAACTATCGTGTAAAATGATCACTTACAGAGGTGGGTTTTGGCGGTGATCCTCAGCTCTCCATCAAGGTGTCTCTTCACAAAATTAATCCACTTCTTCTTGATGTAATCGTTTTTCGGAAATTTAAATAAGGACACCGATCCGTTTGTGTGATCCGGTGATCGCATCCAGGTAGTACGCATTTCCGTGACGAAGGCATAGCTAGCTAGCTAGCAATCTGTCTGTTACTAATAATAGTACTGACAGTAACTCGCGATTGAGCAGCCTCAGCGGCTCCAGTGCGTCATCAAGTAGGGGCGTGTCCAGGAGCTCGGGGGCTCCAGTGCGTCATCGAGTCCCCGTTTTAGCCCCGCCCAGAAAATCCAGAAAATAGCAATGGTGAAAAACTGTTTAACGGTCTAACTCCACAATTCAGTACTTCACAGTTCACAGTCTTTGTAATATGTTTTAGCAATACATCTCTAACATTTATAATGTGTTTAGAATTTTTTTTTTAAATTGCCTTTACAGGGACTTTAATGGCTCTGGGATGGCTTTTTGGAACCAGAGTTCCTGGCCAATATCAGCATTTGAATAGTTATGCTGATTCCATTGGATTGGTAATGCCCTCAGAGTAGGGTGTGATCTGTTGTAGAAAATTTTAATACTGGCTGATTAATAATGAACATTGCATTGAAATACCACATAATCTCTGTATTTCTGAGTACGAGAAACGACTAAGCCTGTTTTACTATTATGATGTTTACACAGCTGTGAGGGCATGAGTAAAGACAATCAGAAGGTATGTGGGTGTCACCTCTATGAAAACCCCTTGGGCAAGGGGTGGCCAGCCCTTTTGTTTCTAAATAACAGTCATTGAAGAGTATAAAACTGCTACCCAGAACCTGGCTCTTTGTTCCCACTCAGCACACATAGCAAGCCTGTGTGTGTTTGACTGGGTTCCTATTTTCTGCAGAAAATAAATATTTCTTTTAATACAATTCTGAATCTTGTCTCTTAATCGTGATGCTCTTTATTTAATTATTAATTTTGCCTCAACAGATCCTAATTCATTTGCATGCTTTTGTTTCAGTTTCTCCCCCCCACAATGTAATCCCTCCCTCTTATAATGTATATATATATTACAATGTTTGACTCAAGAAGTCAGATGATGTTGGAATGACTGCAGCGACAAGCAATAAACTTGAACTTCTGCTTGGAAAACTTCCACCGTTTCCTGGTCTGAGCTTCTGAGTTTCTACACTGTTAAAATATATGAACTATGCATTACATGCAAAAATATTTAATTTTGACTAGGTGAAAAAAGACATACTATTAAATGTATTACAAATTTACTTAAGTATTTTTTTAGTACAATACAAATATAATTTAATGCATTTTTAATACATTTAACAGTACGTCTTTTTCACCTTCTAATACAACATCTAGGAAAATGTCAAAACATCATACTGTGTTGTAATAAAAAACGTGTTACAACTTTACAACTGTAAGCTCTGTTCCCTGAGAACAGGGAATAAGACACTGTATGGATTGTGCTATGGGGAACGCTTTCCAGGTGAACCGGTGTCTGAAAAGCTATAAAATCACGGCAATCAAATTTGGCGACAGCCTATGACTATATTAGTACGACCCAGAAGTATAACAGGGGCGCCTAGATACGCAGTGCAAGTTCCCTTTCAAAAGAGAACAGTGACTTTTTTAACAGAGGTTAATTTTGCTTTTCCCCTTTTCATAGATACTGTGATCAAACAGTTTCCGACCACGACAGTGTCTGAGGTGCGAGCACTGATTAGAAGAAAATGCAATAATGAGGCAAACTCCAAGACCAATCACTTCAATTCACTTGAAGAATGAAGGGTTTTTTGCAGCTATTGTATTTCACTTTGTTTGACTTAAAGGATTAGTTCACTTTAAAAATAATCATCATCCAAGATGTCCATGTCTTTCTTTCTTCAGTTGAAAAGAAATTAAGGTTTTTGATGAAAACTTTACAGGATTTTTCTCCATATAATGGACTTCAATGGGACCCAAACGGTTCAAGGTCCAAATGACAGTTTCAGTGCAGCTTCAAAGGGCTTTAAACGACACCAGACGATGAATAAGGGTCTTATCTAGCCAAACCATCGCTCATTTCAAAAATATATAAAACAGTTTAAGTTTTATAAGCACAAATGCTCGCCTTGCTCTGTTCTGTGATGCTCGTTCATGACGTCACGTGATACGCAATTACGTTCAGATTGCATTAAATATGTAGAATTTCCTTTCTCTTTTCCTTGTTATACAGGTATACATTACCTTTATCAAAGTCTCAATAGGCTATTAACTTTGCCAATGTCCATATGTTAACTCTCCTTATGTGATTTATGTCCATATTAAATTCTGATTGTGGATTTACTGATTATCAAATAAGTTTAACTGGAAGCTTTCCACCATCCCCTTGATAAAAACGGTCCATAACAAACTAGACATTTAAAGTGAAGGCTTAAAATAGACCCTACAGGTGAAACTGGAAAAATTAGAATATCGTTCAAAAGTTATTATTTTGATGATTAACTACAGATTATGAAAACCCCAACATTCAAAATCTCAGAAAATTAAAATGTTACATGAAATAAAAAAAATTAAAAATAATTTTAAACATTCCACATCTTTGGAATTCTCTCCCACCTCACATTCGTCACCTAGACTCTCTTCTTCAATTCAAATCTCAACTTAAAACTCATCTGTTTAGATTAGCTTATTCAACATAGATTTTCATTGGGATTTCATTTTACTTACATTTTTTGATTGTACTTATTAATTTGATTTTACAAAAGATATTATTGTTGGGCTAGTATTAATGTTCTGTTTTAAATTTGCTCTGTAAGGCGTCCTTGGGTGTCTTGAAAGGCGCCCTGAAATAAAATGTATTATTATTATTATTATTATTAAACACAGAAATGTCAGTCCTCTGAAAAGTATAAACAAAATGCACATGTTTATAGTTATATATACTAAATATATTAGTTTAATCTTTTAATTTAAATTACTGAAATACATAAGGTTTTGCACGATATTCTAATTTTTCCAGTTTCACCTGAATACTTAAATCACTATTTTTTTCCTTCTTGGACAACCAACCAATCACAGTCTTCAAAAGATTGTGTCATACATAGCAACGGGGTCAACCCTGCCTCCTCACTAAGATAAAAGTTTTTGTCTTTTCCTTACTCAGAGTTGCTCTCAGATTGATCCCAAATCGCTCTTAAGCTAAGACTCCTACGTAAAAGAGTTTTCTAAAAGGAATCTTAGATTCTTTAGGAATACGGGCCCAGGGCCCGTATTCATAAACAATCTTAATGCAAAATTAGCTCCTAGTGACACAATTCTAAGAAAATTTTTAGAAATGTGGGCATTAACTCTTAAAATTAAAGAAAAAATCCAAAATGTGGGCGTTTACTCTTAAAATAAAAGAAAAAATCCTAGTAAAGAAAAAAGTTATTCAGAAAGCATCTTAACCCTTAAAAGAGGTCTTAAGGTCCAAATTGTTAGGAGTATGGAAGAGGACTTTTAAAGCTGCAGTAGGGAGTTTTGAGAAAATGTTGACTTAGCCTGAAAATTTGAACAAGCACAACTTACAGGTCCCACCCCCTTGCTCTCTGCTGCGCTACAGCGCTCCCTCCACAGCTCGTCCTCCACAGCGGAGCCTGTCGTGAACGCGCAGGCTAGTAAACACAACGATGACGGCGGATTAAAAGTTATATGGCACATTCACTAATAGGGACTAAACATCAACAATATGCTTTACATTGACTATGGCCTGCCCATACTTCGACTACAAACTTGGTCCTAAATCATTATGTATTTTACAATACATGTAACTTTATAACGTTACACTCTTTATACTTCACTCTATACATTATAAATAGCTAGTAAGATATTTTTAATATAACGGTAACTAACGTTACAGTATGTCAGTAATTATTCTAGCGATATATAATGCTAGATAAGGTGTGCTAGTACATTATTTCAGCAACATGACAAGCCAGTGAATTAGCAGGTTTCAATTGTTGCTTAGCAGAGAGAGTGCGTGACATTTTATCTACATGTTATGTGGCTAGTGTTTTGAAACCGAGTCAATGGGCTCTGTCTAATTCTTTCTTCGCTTGTTTATCGTCATCGGTCTTTTTCCTTTTACCTCTTTGTTTTATGAGCAGGTGTCACTCGAGAATCGGCAGTTTAGGTTGTTTCTCCGTCAAAAGTACAGCTGCAGCTCGCCGGCAATCTTGAGTTTGAACGACGGTACGCGCTCGCGCTGTGCAAGAGAGGGGTGTGATCAGCACGTACACGAGCGTGATTTACACTGCCAAGACATTCCTCCTGGCTCTGATTGGTTGTTTCTGACGGGAGCGTTGTATTTCTACAAATGGCAATAGGACGACTGGGAGGAGCCAGATGAGCTTGATTTTTACACAGATTATCTGTCTCATATTCTACTGTCAGGACATAATGACAGTTTTAACAAATATGTAAAAAATATTTTTACCTACAGCAGCTTTAAGAGGCTTAAGAGTTTCTTTAGCAGAGGAGAAAATGACAGAACGATGAAGAGGGAGAAGAAATGTGATGCAGACAATAGATGACAGTGAGTTAAGAAGACGCTATAGATGAGATCGTGCAGGGATCATGTTTGTGACTGATCTTATAGAGACACGCTAATATCTTAGCACAGGAATGCCATACCGCCAGAAATGAAAGTAAACACTACTTTAAGCTATTTGGCAAATGGGAAAATGCAATAAAGCAGCAGTGATTTGGGTCTGTCACAACCTTCTGTAAGCAGTGATCACACAAACATTACAGCACTTTCAGAACCTCTTATTGTGTCGCAGTTCATTTAGTTTCCACTGGACATTCCCAGCTTGCAGGCTCAAAAAAACTGCAGTTATGAATAGCAGTCTTCACTGGTGCGCATAAGCAGGAGAATGAACCATTAATAATTTGTGCTATAAGCTCCCACGCCCGCTTCTTGCTCCATGCTGCGACACTCGTGAATTTTCCTTTAAGGATGGCCTTGTATTCATCCACTAACTGGGCTAACAGTAAACACGGTTCTTCTGACCAGTCGGGCTTTCTCGTCTTTCTTGTTTTTTAATCCATGTTTGCTATATTAAAACAAACATTCAAGCCACCACTTAAATAGACAGCAATCCGTGTAAATGGAAATAGTGGAACAATTTTTATCATTCTAAGCCAATCAAATACCTTAGGAAATTAACAGCAAGGTAAAAAAAATGATTTATATAAATATAATGTATGTGTGTGTGTGTGTGTGTGTGTGTGTGTGTGTGTGTGTGTGTAAACTCTATACTTAAAAAGGCTCTTTTTTTTCTTGGATCAACCAATCACAGTCTTCAAAAGATTGTGTCATTCATAGCAACAGGGTCAGCCCCGCCTCCTCTCTAAGATGAGAGTTTTTGTCTTTTCCTTACTCAGAGTTGCTCTCAGATCGTTCCCGAATCGCTCTTAAGCTAAGACTCCTACGTAAAAGTTTTTAAGCTAAATTAAGAGTTTTCTGAGCGGATTCTTAGAATCTTTATGAATACGGGCCCAGTTTATTAATAAACAATTAAATGTCTCCTTGCTATTTTTTACACATTCATAATCATTACTTTTACCGGTTCTTTGTGGCAAGCGTTCGTGCGCTTGAGTGCGTCTAACACTCATGATCCTGTATAGCCTATTTAAGTAATTAAAATAATATAAAGGGGCGATTTGTCCACTAATGGCTTAAATGAACAACTACTATTTGACTAGAATAAAAACTTTAGTCGGAGGCAGCTCTTATTCCACATATTCTCGAACCAGCAGGCCATTCTGTGTTGAGTGCGCGACAGCGGAGTGAGCGAGCCGAGGAATATTCAGAAATGCGCTCTCTTTCTCTGCTCACATACTCTGATCGGAACAATGGAATATCAAAATAATTAATCATTAGTTTATATCTTATACACTTCCCATACACTACCCATCCCATCATTTTAATCTCATATTTAACACAGTATGTTATGTCTATTTTATCTATTTAAAAAAAAAATCAGGTTTTTAAAGGTGCCCTAGAATGTTTTTTTTTTTAATTATTTTATAATGTTTCCTGTATTGCCCTTATAATGTTAGTATGTTTTGTAGATCAAAAATAGTCATAATTTAGAAATAAAAGGCATTTTTCCTAGCCTGATTTTAGCCTCTGATTTGAACACTCTGTTTGAAGGGGCGTGTCTGCTGTGAGAACCGGCCACTGCTGTGATTGGCTGCTGTGAGAACCGGCCACTGCTGTGATTGGCTGCTGTGAGAACCGGCCACTGCTGTGATTGGCTGACATGCTTGCATATGAACATGTGAAACTCTCTCGAATACTTTCACTACAGCTGTTATATACGTTTTAACTATTACAGCTATCGAGATTAACGAATCGTGAGATGTTTTTAAAGTATTTAAATCTATTTCCATTACATAAAATGTTGCTGTGATGAGCATTGAGCAGATGACACAGTTTGTTGATCGCGAGACAACGCAGTTTCTCTCTCTCATGCTTTCACCGATGCAAACGATGACATATAGTAAGAGCTTCGTTGTGCAGTGTAACCGCATCATTGTGCAGTGTAACAGCGTCATTGATTTCATAACGAGTTTGGCAAGAGAGATAAACTCGCGCTGTGTGGATTGTTCTTTGACCGCTTTCTGTATAGTTTATTCACTGAGAATTATTTAACGTTAGTTATGTATGCTCGTTACTTGGAGTTTGCTTTTGTTACTGTACTAGGATCTTGCGCTGGATCTAACACAGTGTAAATTATCTTTAATAAAATCACTACTTACCGGTTGCGGGAATATAGTTGGAATTAGACATGTGCCGGTATTCGGTAATGCGATAAATCGCGGAAATGAATATGCACGATATTGTTATCGCGGGCACTTCAAAATACCGTGAAAAATAATAGATCCGAATTTAGGTTTTTAGAATGCGCATTAGCTTGTTTTCCATCAACCGTTAAAAAAAACCCCACTGCGTATATGCTGCGCAAAACACGTGTGCACTCTGATGTAAACAATCCCCACATAAGCACTGTGTTCATGCGGCGCAGTGCGCGCTCTAGTCTAATGTAAACAATCCTCGCATGGAGAAGAAGCATGGCGGAAAGAGGAACGCTGCCGACGATTTATCTCCTTTCTAAAAGCAGAACTGACAACTATGAAGGTAAAAGAGTAGCTAAACTCGAGAACACGTAGATGTGAAATTGAGAACTTCATAGCATTCAGCTTGAGACTCACGCAATCAACACTTTTCACATGCCCTCACGCAGAGAAAAATCGCGGAGCAAAGAGGACACTGACACCGACAGACTAGAGAGAGCAGGTTTTACTTTTTATATGAAAAAAAATTCTCAGCTCTCAGGTTCTGTCCATTTTATTACGAAATGCAGACAATAAATACCGTTTTGGCGCTTGTAAATGTGACGTGACAGATCACTGTAGCACCTTAGTTCAAGTGAACTGATCATCTGTTACTTTTTATTTAAAGATATAGTACAACTTCCTGAAAGGTATGTCTCATACATAATAGATCAATCAGTGTTTTACAATCACGGAAAGAGGTCAATAAAACTGCAGGAGAACATTTATGTCACAGAACGTTATTTGCCTCAGGAAAGCCATTTACTTACCAGCACGTTAGTTGACTAGAAAAAATAGAGAGGAGAATTATTCGCTAAATATGTGCACTATATTACATATTTATTATATTTTTACTTATGTCATTAGGCTACATAATTGTTATTATGATGAAAACCACATTATATTTAATTTGTTAATTTTAACCTTTAATAATACCAGTTGATAGGGCTTTCTGTATGTTTACAGAATTATGTGAGATATATTTTTTCTTGAGAAAAATTTACATGTAGGCTATCTACTGTAGTAGCCTACCTAATATTTATCCAAATGAGTTAAGATTGAATCAAGATTGAAATCAAATCAAGAATTGAACTGAAATCGTGAAAATTGTGTTAAGCAATAATACAAACAGTAGCCTACCAGTCACTGTACCATGTAAACATTGTAACATGTTGTCACTAAACTTAATAAAATTCTGTTTAGTTACCAAATGTTTTGACAATCACAATTACACCTATTGTGATGCAAGTTGTTTTTTTAGACCCCCCCCCCCCCCCCCCATCCATCTGTTTCTCTTATGTAAATAAAATACCGTGATAATACCGTATACCGTGATAAAAGCTCAATCAATTAATCGCAGCATGAAAATTTGATACCGGCACATGCCTAGTTGGAATTACCCCCTTCTTCAGTTTGAGACGCTGAGAGAAGCTTGATATTGTCCGTGGTTCGAAAATAAGTCCGTGGTGAAATGGGCAGAGCAAACTAACAACTAACAACAACGAATTAAACTGTTGCGGTATCCGATTATAAACAAACATCATCCATGCCTGTTGACATTTCTTTTCTGTGGGAAGGGTATGAAAAGACCTCACATCCCCTGCACAGCCTGAAACATAGCATTTATTTCCATGATCTGCCATTTTCTCTCTGATCCTCGCTTGCTCTGATGGTTCGGCTGTGCAGAGCTTGTCATTGAGGGCTGGGATATGCAAATCTTTGGAGGCATGATCCCCGACTGTTGCGTCACAGTCGGTATTATGTGGAGATTCGCCTGTTTTTCAGGGGTGTTTTTTAAAAACGAGATTTAAATAAAAAGGAGAAAACAATGGTGTTTGAAACTCACTGTATGTCATGTCCATGTACTGAACTCTTGTTATTTAACTATGCCAACATAAATTCAATTTCACATTATAGGGCACCTTTAAAGGTGCTCTAAGCGATGTCACGCGTTTTTATGGCCAAAACATTTTTTGTCACATACAGCAAACATCTACTCACGATCCGCTAGCTGCCTGTCCCCTGAACACACTGTAAAAAAACGCGTTCTCTGCAGACACCACAGGCTCCACAAACGGCTACAAAAACAAACTCTAGCGACCCGCTCTAAGAAACATAACAAACTGTTCCAGCCAATAACCGACAAGAATGGTTTGGGGGTGGGTTTGAGGGGTTAGTGCGCGGATGAGGAGGAGGGAGGGTCTAGCTAGCCTCCGTTTTGTTTGACAATAGTTCGAACGTCAACAAGAAGTGACGTCACCCAGGATCGCTTAGAGAACCTTTAAGTAAAGGCAGAGAGCTCAGCTGTTGCTTCACTGAAAACAAAGTACAGATCTCAGCTGAACATTGAGCATGACTTTTGAGAAATTGTGCAATGCAAAACAGGCTCATTGCAGCCACTAATGCAGGGATAAATAGACATGTCAAATGGATTTCTATTATTTTCTTTTTTTAACAGATTGCAAAGTGGCACTTTTATTTCTTTTCTATTTTTGAACTTGATACAAATTTTGACACAGCAGCACTTTTATTTTCTCTATTTTTTAAAAAGACTACTTTTTTTAAACTAAAATTGACTAAAACTTGACTAAAGCCTTTTTGCGTTTTCGTCGACTAAAAACTTGACTAAAACTTTTTTTTGTTTTCGTCGACTAAAACTTGACTAAAACTATTAAGTTTTTAAGTGACTAAAATGTGACTAAAACTAAAAAGCATTTTCGTCCAAAAGACTAAGGGTGTATTCACACCTGCCTTGTTTGGTTCGATTGAATCGAACTCTAGTTCGTTTCCCCCCTTGGTGCGGACCTTTTGGGCAGGTGTGAATACAGCAATCGAACTCGGGTGTGGACCAAACAACCGAACCGAGACCCAATATAAGAGGTGGTCTCGGTACGGTTACAAACGAACTCTGGTACGGTTCCTTTACGGTGTGAACATGAACCGACCCAATTGCAAGAAAGGACTGCGCCTTTGAGTTAACAGGCTTCCGTAGTCGGAGTTGCATTATGGGAAAGTGATCTGTTGTAGCCTACTACAGTACATTCCATTCCGGCGCGCTGTCTGGCCACACGATACTGTTGCGCGTCTTTCTGCGCGTCATGTGTGCATCATTGGAATGAATGAATGAATGAATGATGGTGTGTGCATCAGGACATTCACATACAGAGCGTTCTCTTTAATCTAATCGCGCATAGATGCAAAAAAAGCTTTTGCAGTTCATATAATGTAACAATTTGCAGCACATCGTCGTCTTCTCAAAATCCAAATTACAACATCGTATAAATGACATTGTATCATATGATACTCATTCGTTTCTTCATATTGCGTTTGTACAGAATAACACAAAATTAGTAAAAGAACAAATATTGCAGTACGAAATATCTCCATGCTGAGCCTTTTTTGCACTTCCTGATTTCTACTTGAGAAACCTTGTCCAATGAATGGACGACCTTAGCACACGTGTGGTTTTGTATACAAATTTTGGTTCACTTGCAAAAAGAGCAGTGTGAAAGCGAACCGTACCAAAAAAAAAAAAAAATATTTGGTCCGGACCAAAGCAAGTGAACTATCGGACTTTCCTGGTGTGAATACACCCTAAGACTAAAACTAAAAGGGCTGCCAAAAACAACACTGGGAGTGAGTGAATGCGAACAGAAGATCAGCTTCACTGGAGACGCGATCGAAATACTTAAATCCTTCATTTTAAATATGCTGTGCTATATCCAGTGTCCCACTCTCATTTTCACTGTGTGCTGTATGTAAAATTAGAGTTACCTTGTCAAAAGTCAAAGTAAAAAAAAGTCTTTATTTGAAAAAAATATGATTATCAGTGTGCATGAAATTACTAGGGCCCGTATCCCTAAAGATTCTGAGAATCCTCTCAGAGAGCTCCTAACTTAACCTAAAAATTCCTTGCCAGGAGTTTTAGCTTAGAAGTGATTCCAGAACATTTTCAGTGAACTCTGAGCAAGGAATGGATGGAAAGTCCTATCTTAGTGAGGGGGTGTGGTTGACCCCGTTGCTAGGTATGAGTCATCATTTCAAAAGCCATGATTGGGTTGATCCTACAAGTTTGATGAAAATGAACTTTTGGTGATAATGAGCAAAGGATGTACCCTCAAATAAATAAACATAATTATACACTCTAATCTTATGCAGACTGTAATTGTAAATAATATTTCACATTCAAGAAAATATCTGGAAAATGAATAGTAAGCTGTAGGGGTTATAGCCTAACATTAGAATCTAAAATATGTGAAAACTTAAGCTCATTACACCCTGTTCAAATAATGATTTGTATCCTAGCCGGCATATTTTGTACTTTCACTCCCATATGGACCCCATTGAAAACAAGATGGCCTATCTCAAGGGGCTGTCCTTAATGAAGTAGAAATTGCAACGTTACAACTCAGTGTGGTCTTAACGAGGGTAACACGGCTCAGCTTTTATCAATGTCTGTGATTGCTGGCTGCTCTATTTATGAAGGCTTGTTAACAAATATCCTACAAACACAGAAAATGGAGAAAAAACGGAATCCTAACCCATTTTGTGCAGCTGGTTAGGGGAACTCCTAAGCCACTAAAAGTCCTCTTCCCTGCTCTTAGCAGATCTCGCTTTAGGAGCCCTTATAAGCGCTAGGAATCTTGAGGAATAGCTTTTATATTAACTGGGATTTTCGTGTCACTTTTAGGGGAAATTCTAAGAAAACGTCATGACTCTGAGAATTTTCTTAGAATTTGGCCGCTAGGAGCCACTTTTTGCACACAAATTCTTTAGGGATACGGGCCCAGATTACTGAGTGCCCTGTTACAGTGTTTACTTCCTTTTTATTCACATATTCATATATTTTTAAACAATTACTTTATTTGTAAAAAAAAAATACTGTAATAGGATTGCAGATTCAAGAAGTTGCCATCTAAAGTATGGGCCTAAACATGTTTATTTTAAAGAATTTTAAATATTTATTAAATTTATCTAATTTATTAAATATTGATTTATATAAATAATATACACACAAGTGTGTGTGTGTGTGTGTGTGTGTGTGTATATTAGGGATGGTAAGATTCACTGGTTCGCATCGGCATAAAAGCTAACGATGCGATGCATCGATTTAAATAAGTGTTCATCGGATACAAGTTGGCATTTGTATCACGATGCATCGTTTCTAACATATCTGCATCGGTAAAAAGATGCATTTCATTTATTCATATATAATTATTAGTAGATGCGTTATACTTTTAGAAAGTGACCAATCATTTGTGACCAATATTTTAGTATGTAACTGCTGCGTTCAGGAATTTTGGGTTTTCGTGAGCTGTATGCCAAAATCATCATTATTAAAACAATAAAAGACCTGAAATATTTCAGTTGGTGTGCAATGAATCTAAAATATATGAAAGTTTTATTTTTATCATTACATTATGGAAAATAATGAACTTTATCACAATATGATAATTTTTTTAGAAGGACCTGTATGTACACTTCCGGTTAAAATTAAAGTGTCACCTTAGCAACACCCAGAACACCCTACCAACCATATTAACCACCTTAGCAACCAACCCTAACACCTAAGGAACCATATTTAAACACCTTAGTTACCAAATTACCAAACAACCAGAACACCCTAGCAACCACCCACAACACCTTAGCAACAGTATTTAAACACCTTAGAAACCACTTATAAACAATTTAGCAACCACCCGGGACACCCTAGCAACCACCAGGAACACCCTAGCAACCACCCACAACACCTTAGCAACAACACTTAAACACCTTAGAAACCACTTATAAACAACTTAGCAACCACCCGGGACACCCCAGGCCGGGGCTCGCTCTCTCTGTCTGTCTCTCTGCTCGTAACGCGCCCTGTCAAGCGCAGCGGCAGCAGTCATTCTAGTCTACATCCCTCACCGATCAAAATAGGCTTTGGCGGGACAAAGAGGACTATTTGACGGTTTTTAGAAGATTAACAACCTGAAACTAAAAAACAGACTAGAGTAGGCCAACTATCTGGAGGTAAACTGCCCCCATCTGGTATGGAATATGTGGAGTATGAATTGAATTTTTGACATATGGCACCTTTAAAGAAAATAACTCACCTGGCACTCAGGGAGTAGACAAAAAAAAAAAAAAAAGGCCAAACAACATTACACTGATCTCTCACCTCAGCAATAAGTTTTACTTAACCCTCTGGGGTCTGAGATGTTTTGGGGCTCTTGAGGTGTTTTGACATGCCCTGACATTTGTGCTTATTTCTGCTACTTAAAGGTGCATAACGCAGGTCTCTGGGTTTTTGCAGAACTACGCCCCCTCTGGCGACAAGCGAAACAGCAACCAGAGGTGTGCACGCTCATGGAGCACACGCACACGCACGCTTGCACGAGCACGAGCTGTTCATAACCAAAGGAGCATCAGCCGCACACATCTTTTGTTTACAGTCATAATGTCTTCAGATGTAATAAAGTTATAAATCTGCAAGTCATTTTAAATATATGAAAGGAAAGGCATTTGAGTAAATTACACACTTGTGTGTAAGGGGAAAACGGGGGTAGAAGAAAACTTCAGTTTTTGTTTCCATCTATCTCCATGTTGAACTGTTTTATGTGTTTACTGTATCCACTTATGATTGTATTATTATGGAAACACGTTCATGAACAATATAAGTTATTACTTTGTAAAAGCTCAAAATAATAATCATGCCATATACAGTTGGTCAACAAAGTAGCTTACGTCTCCATGTAATAAACAATCAAATGACACTATAGCCGCTTTCCGACCAAGTAGTTACAGGAAATTAGTTATAGGAACTGTCCACTTCTAAACAGTTCTAAGAACGACTCTCCCCCAAACTCGGTTTTGCTGTTTGCGGTCGCACTGGCCAGTGGCCAGAACCGAGGGGTAAGGGAGGGACGCGAGCGCGGCGGCGGTGGCGGCGCCACATTCAACAACAACAACCCAGCATGGAGGAGGCTATCGCAATGTTCCCGTTCTGCCTCGCCGGGACCTTAATAACGGAGTACGAACGGCGGCGTTTAAAGACTATGCTTGAGTTCTGTACAGAGAAACAGAAGACGAAGGCTCCAGCGTAATATAATCTTAAGTAATATGCTGGAAGAAGAAGAGCAGAGTGCAGGCAAAGGACACAAGGCTAACGTTACCGGTAGGCCATACACAAAAACATAGTTATATCTTTTATGGGACATGTTTTATTTTCATGTTGTACGATTCTTCCGAAGACAATTCCTAGTTTATGAACCTGTTCACTGACAATGGTAGTAAAATCAATTCTGATTGTACATTTATCTAGCTTACGCTAAAGCATTACAATAAAGCATTTACGTATCGTCATTTGTTGTCATAGATTTGCCGTATCAGACATTAGAGACTGGGGTATATCTTACCGTTTTATCAAGATAAAAGCCGACTGAGGGTCCAGTTTGAGCCCTATAGCAGACCGGAGATCTATCCATTTGTTGAAAGCCTTCCCGATGCTGCCTTTTGGTCAATAACTAGACAAAAGTTTTCTTTTCTTTGTCTTACGTGGAGTTTGTCTTCGCTGATACGGGAATGACGGCTAACAATAACACACCTGCGAAACATCGCCTGGTGAGCGTGAACGCGCATGACGTCACGCCCAGTCTCAGATTCGAGCCTGAATCCCATTATTTTACTGTACAGGATTATAGAGGCAATCTCAGTGATCAGAGAAGGGCTCATTCATCCCATCAGGCAGTTCTTTAAGCATGTATAGGATAGAAAACGGGTATTTTTAACATGAAAAGTTGAGCAATGCACCTTTAATCAACAACATATTGTTTATTTTTGTTCAACCGAGTCCAGCAGACCAGTGCAATTGTTGCCATTAAGTGTAGCAATAGCTACACTAATAGCAATAGCGAATTCCTTGTTGCATAGCTTGCACACAACCATGCTCTTATCGACGCTTCCATCTGTTCGTTTTTTATAACAAAATTTCCCATCCCCGGGGCCAACCAAAGCGATCTAGGCGATCTATGAACATCTGAAGCGCAATCTCATCATCTTCTTCATCATGAACGCTAGTTGGTGCTCCAGTATAATCGGTCCGCCGAAACTCATCCAGTGAGAAACGTTCCGCGGTGGAAAAATAAGTGCGATTAAAATTATTTTTTGTGTAAATTAACCATTAAAGTCTGTAATTAATTAATCTTAATTAACGCGATAAAGTCCCAGCCCTAGTTTTTTTATAACAGTGAAAGCTCTTTTCATGTAGTCGCAATGTTATATTGTGTCATGTTTAACAAAATAAAATTGATACAATGTGGAACTTTATTCTTGTTCAAACAGACGCTGTATTAAGCGGTTCATGTATTGCATGAAAACGTCCCTGAAACATCTGTTTATTCGGCAAATAATGCATTTATTTCACTTCAGCTGTGGTAAAGCATGCAAACACAGCGTGAGCGTCTCTCAATTTTAATCATCCTCATTTATTTTAGTTTAGCTTACAAAAAGAGCATAATGTGCAAAGTGTTGAAGTGTTTGTGTCTCCCTACAAACCGGCCTTTCTTTTAAGTGTCGTGATCCTGTCTGCACATACTTTTTCACACCATCTTTCATTTGACAGTAGGGATGCATCGATCCGATACTCAGTATCGGTATCGGCTATCGGCTCCGATACTGCCATTTTTGCCGGATCGGGTATCGGTCAGACGAGGCCGATCCAAATCCGATATTGTGCGTATTATTCTGTGTTATTGCTAAGCCCCATAAAAGGCACAAAACATTATAAAGCACCATAAAGTTTTCGTGTAAACTTCACGTAAACTCACGTAAACCTTTTCCCTCCGCTGCGGCTGTCAGTCATTCTCCATTCAGCATCAAACAGCGCGTCGCGTTCGGTTACAACAGTCAACAACGATGAAACTCTCCAAGATGATTCATTGTTACTATTATTATACTTGATCTGTAGATAAAGGTCTATGGTTTCGCATAAAACAACTTTATATTGCTGGACTTTATTGCTGTTACTAAAGCATGTTACTTTCTGTGTTAGATCACAACACTAGAGTAGAGTCAGAGGCTCAGAGCACTATAATTGTTCTTCACATACACAGTAACTGAAATTTAAAACTGTTAAAAGAAAAGGCTCAATAAACGATTGCATAGATAGATAATGTATAATACACTACATATCGATATGTCGTCTTTGTGCTTTGAACTCTTCAATGCGGACTCGACGCGCTGGCGCTGTGACTCCGTGTTATTTCAAGCGCATCATTCTGCGCTCGGGATGCGCATAAGCTCATCATTCTGCGCTCGGGATGCGCATAAGCTCATCATTCTGCGCTCGGGATACGCATAAGCGCTGTGTGCCGCACTGTATTGGAGTCTTTCATAATCATATCATACTACTTTTGCGCAATGAAAGATTATTAATAGCCTTTCTTGTTCTGTCCTATCTATCATATGTTGCTGCCTCATCAAACAGCTGTGCTATACATTTAAAACATGTTTCAATTTTATAGTAGCCTATATAGGCTAGGCCCTATATATAACAATTTATCTTTTTCATTTTTGTTATCTTGTTTTTCATGAATGTATTTTACAACAATACATAGAGCAATGTGTAACGTTTTACCAGATTTAATGCTACACTTATTGTCTCTTATTTGTTCCCCTAAATTTTTTTCACTAAATGTTCAGATTTTATACAATTATTGTGCACTCATGATATTTCTAGACTAAATTTTACTGCTGAATTATCCACTAATCTAGTTTATAACAGCATTTTTGTCACAGATTATGATCATATATTTTTGGGATTTGTTGTTTTTCTTTAAAATGAAGTTGTCTGTATTAAGTCGATTGTGTTTAACACACAAAAGAGTGATTATCAGTTCAACACACAGAGTTATAGAAATTCTACTTGATTTAAAAAATAAACTGCACTGGTATCGGATTGGTATCGGTATCGGTCGATACTCAGAATTTTGGGATCGGATCGGATCGGTTTTGAAAAAGCGGTATCGTTGCATCCCTATTTGAAAGTCACGTGTCTAGTATCTGTAAAACCGCATTTTTCCATATATATCTAAAAATATATCTAATATATCTAAATAACGTCATATGCTCTCACTGAAAAATGCGGAACAATTAGTTCATGCTTTCATGACCTCAAGGCTAGATTATTGTAATGCTCTACTGGGTGGTTGCCCTGCACGCTTAATAAACAAACTACAGCTAGTTCAAAACGCAGCCGCTAGAGTTCTTACCAGAACCAGGAAGTATGACCATATTAGCCCGGTTCTGTCAACACTGCATTGGCTGCCTATTAAACATCGTATAAATTTTAAAATATTGCTGATTACTTACAAAGCACTAAATGGTTTAGCTCCCCAGTACTTGAGCGAGCTCTTAACGCATTATAGTCCTTCACGTCTATTGCGATCTCAAAATTCTGGCCAGTTGATAATACCTAGAATATCAAAATCGACTGCTGGCGGTAGATCCTTTTCCTATTTAGCACCAAAACTTTGGAACAATCTTCCTAACACGGTCCGGGAAGCAGACACAGTCTGTCAGTTTAAATCTAGACTAAAAACACATCTCTTTGGCTTAGCATACACATAATACATTATAGATTTCTATAATTCAATGTTAGGCTGCATAGATTAGATCAGACGGAACCGGGAACACTTCCCATAATTCCTGATGTACTTTGTACATCATAAGAAGGATGGCGTCTACGCTAATATTAGTCTCTCTGTTTATCCCGAGGTTTACCGCAGACCGCCGGATCCGAGGCATATCCAGATCTGATGAAGGGCCATCACATGGACACGACGACACGCATTATCAGGGCTGTGAAGGCCCATGGACACCTCACCACACTCATCTCCTCACCGGCCGGATGACCCTACCCAACAAGATGAACTGGATAATATCGTGAAAGTTCTGATCCCATCTGACTCCTGACATTATGCTGCCTAACTCATAATCATACACTGTTCATTCGTTGGCCAAAGGAGGACTGGCCCCCCGACTGAGCCTGGGTTCTCCCAAGGTTTTTTTCTCCATTCTGTCACCTGATGGAGTTTTGGTTCCTTGCCACTGTTGCCTTCGCCTTTTGGCTTGCTTAGTTGGGGACATTTAATTTTCAATTGAACAATCCTATTACAACATTGTTTTCCTGTTATCTCTGTAAAGCTGCTTTGAAACAATTTGTATTGTAAAAAGCGCTATATAAATAAAGGTGACTTGACTTGACATTGACTTGACCAGTCCATGTTCGCTGCTTCAAACTGCTTCAGTTCCCCATCAACCGCACAGACCAGCTGTAAGGTGGAGTGAGACAACAAACCAGATTCTGGCTAGCAGTCTTATACTGTTTCTCTTCAATGATTGTTATTTAGATAAGAGAAGCAAAAGGATTGGCCACCCTTTAGATCCCCCTCCCCAGGGGTTTTCTCATCTCTGAGGTGACACCCAACTATCTTCTGATTGTCTTTACTCACGCCCTCACAGCTGCGCAAACATCATAATAGTTAAAACAGGGTTAGTTGTTCTCATACTCAGAAATACAGAAATCAAGTGGTATTTCAATGCAATGTTCATTATTAATCAGCTAGTATTAAAATTTCTACAGCAATTCCTCCCTTTTTTATAATTCAGATTATCTAATCATAATAATAAAAAAGTCGTAAGTCGTAGCAATATGATCAGAACAACATAACATCTCTTAAAGGGATACTCCACTTTTTTTGGAAATAGGCTCATTTTACAACTCCCCAGAGTTAAACAGTTGAGTTTTACCGTTTTCTAATCCATTCAGCCGATTTTCTGATATTTAGAACAATATCAGTAACCAGACAGTTTCTGGTCCCATCGACTCCCATAGTATATTTTTTCCTACTATGGGAGTCAATGAGACCAGAAACTGTCTGGTTACTGATATTCTTCTGAATATAAGAAAATCGGCTGAATGGATTCAAAAACGGTAAAACTGTTTAACTCTGAGGGAGTTGTAAAATGACCCTATTTCCAAAAAAAGTGGAGTATCCCTTTAATGTCTGATTTCCGTATGCCTGATCACTCTACTTGAATTTTTGAAAGAATATTTTGAAAGTAATAAAAATTTGAAACATAAAAAAAGTTTGTAGTAATTAGATGAAACACTTAGATGAAACACTAATCGGGCTAAACGAGTAAGCACTGTTACCGCATTCCTGACATAAAATCAGACCCTCAGTCACCTCAGATATAAGTTACATCATAGTATGAATAAAGAAAAATAATAATTAAAAATAAAAATATAAACAAAGTAAAATCCCTCATTTCCAGAGGTGGAAAGAGTACTACAATTTTCTACTCAAGTAAAAGTACTATTACTTCAATAAAATTTTACTTAATTACAAGTAAAAGTACCAGTCTAAAAATCTACTCAAGTAAAAGTAAAAAGTAGCTCATTTAAAATGTACTCAGAGTAAAAGTTACTGAGTAACTTTAACAGCGGGGGTGGGGTGGGGTGGCAACCAACATGGGTCACCAATCTCGGTCCTGGAGGGCCGCTGTCCTGCAGAGTTTAGCTCCAACCCCAATTAAACACACCTGAACCAGCTAATCACGGTCTCACTAGCCATAATAGAAACTTTCAGGCAGGTGTGTTGGACCTGGTTGGAGCTAAACTCCAGGACATCGGCCCTCCAGGACCGAGATTGGTGACCCCTTAGAGATGAACGTCTGCACTTCGTCCACTGAACACGACGATACAGACATTTATTTTTTAGAAGGTTTTTTTTTTTTTTTTTTCAAGCAAGTAGTTTTAAAACAGGTGCTACAGCGGTGGCTGTTACTGGCTATTTAAATCTAGCGGGTTTGATGTCTCGCAAATACAATGATGCTGGTAGTGACGATTAGTACCGGTACGGTACGGTTGGAACCTCAACAGAGGTGGTACCATTTAAAGCGAGCCGAAGCGAGCCGTACCGTACCGTACCATGCAGTGGAAAAGCGCCACAAGTGAGCCATACCGAGCCGAGCCGTACCGTACCATGCAGTGGAAAAGCGCAATAAGACAACCGTCTCAGAAAATATCACGGTTTAAACTGTATTATTAAATTATGGTTATTATTAACATCAGTCAAGTCAAGTCACCTTTATTTATATAGCGCTTTTTACAATACAAATTGTTTCAAAGCAGCTTTACAGAGATAACAGGAAAACAATGTTGTAATAGTATTGTTCAATTCAAAATTAAATGTCCCCAACTAAGCAAGCCAAAAGCCAATGGCGAAAAAGGCAACAGTGGCAAGGAACCAAAACTCCATCAGGTGACAGAATGGAGAAAAAAACCTTGGGAGAACCCAGGCTCAGTCGGGGGGCCAGTCCTCCTTTGGCCAACTGTGATGGGGCGCATAGCTATCGTCACGGCAGCGATATGCTGCCCATTCTAGTACACAAGGACTGAGCGCAAATGTGACCTGTGTGTTTGTCTAGCACATTAATGTCTTCTGTTAATCTTTATACTGTTACAAACTCTTTCACTACAATATTTCATATATCCCGTAGCTTTTGTGTGCACACAATGGCTAATACTGCGGTGATTTATATGCTATAGCTAACGTTACTTATCAATACATATCTTGATGTTTTAAAGAAAATCATGTAATTTACGTTACAGTCATAAATCACGCAACACATGTTTTCAGTATGTATCCGTTTATTTAGTTTAAGAGAAACACATAGCTTTGACATACCATCTCTGTCGTGCTGGCGTCTCCGGTTTGTTTGTGTCAAGGGAAATTTGCCACGATTGTGGGGTTTAAATGACGCTATGACTTCCGGGTCAATAGTAAATGTCCCGGAGTTTGAGTTATTTATATGTAGCTGTTAAATACGACTTGTTGCTTGTCAATTGTTAGCTGAAAATATAGAAATAATATTCTGTAAATTTCTAGTTTAATAGAAGTAGTATTTCAGCTGTTTTTAAGCATTTATGTCTTTGTCATATCTGAGCCACCCCTGCACTATAATTATGTTTTGGTATGTTCCAATTCCATGGGTGACCTCAGGTCTATAAAGTGTAGTATTGTCATTCTGTCTGGGGAGCGAGAGTTGAGAGGACATACGTCTATACTCTAAAGTGACTTGTGTTAAGGTCAATTTCTGAACAGCTGTAAACATTTGATTGTTGTTGTTGTTGTTTTTTGACTCATGTCAATTTGCTTTATTTACTAAACAGTGTTTTTTTTTCTTTTTTCTTTCTTTTGTTAATTTTTTTATTGCCTTTCATTGGCCTTAACTGGGACAAATAAAAAGATCCCATCTTGACAAACTCATCCAACCTCTCCTGAGTGCTTTCATCTGCTCATGACAATTCAGTCACGTCTACCCATAACACCAACGAATGAACAGTGTATGATTATGAGTTAGGCAGCATAATGTCAGGAGTCAGATGGGACCAGAACTTTCACGATATTTATCCAGTTCATCTGGTTAGGGGTTGGGTCATTCCGCCGGTGAGGAGATGAGTGTGTTGAGGTGTCCATGGGCCTTCACAGCCCTGATAATGCGTGTCGTCGTGTCAATGTGATGGTCCTTCATCAGATCTGGATATGCCCTGGATCCGGCGGTCTGCGGTAAACCTCGGGATAAACAGAGAGACTAATATTAGCGTAGACGCCATCCTTCTTATGATGTACAAAGTACATCAGGAATTATGGGAAGTGTTCCCGGTTCCGGCTGATCTAAACTATGCAGCCTAACATTGAATTATAGAAATCTATAATGTGTAATGTGTATGCTAAGCCAAAGAGATGTGTTTTTAGTCTAGATTTAAACTGACAGACTGTATCTGCTTCCCGGACCGTGTTAGGAAGATTGTTCCAAAGTTTTGGTGCTAAATAGGAAAAGGATCTACCGCCAGCAGTCGATTTTGATATTCTAGGTATTATCAACTGGCCAGAATTTTGAGATCGCAATAGACGTGAAGGACTATAATGCGTTAAGAGCTCGCTCAAGTACTGGGGAGCTAAACCATTTAGTGCTTTGTAAGTTATCAGCAATATTTTAAAATTTATAGGATGTTTAATAGGCAGCCAATGCAGTGTTGACAGAACCGGGCTAATATGGTCATACTTCCTGGTTCTGGTAAGAACTCTAGCGGCTGCATTTTGGACCCGCTGTAGTTTGTTTATTAAGCGTGCAGGGCAACCACCCAGTAGAGCATTACAATAATCTAGCCTTGAGGTCATGAAAGCATGAACTAATTGTTCCGCATTTGTCAGTGAGAGCATATGACGTAATTTAGATATATTTTTAAGATGGAAAAATGCGGTTTTACAGATAATAGACACGTGACTTTCAAATGAAAGATTGGTGTCAAAGAGCACACCCAGGTTCCTGACTGACGACGAAGACTTAACAGAGCCGCCATCAAGTGTTAGACAGTATTCTAGGTTATTAGGTGAGGAAGTTTTTTGTCCAATGATTAGAATCTCTGTTTTTTCAGAATTTAGTAATAGGAAATTACTGGTCATCCAATTTTTTATATCAGCTATGCATTCCGTTAATTTTGTGAATTGGTAAGTTTCGTTAGGTTTTGAAGAAATATTTTTTATTTGTTGAACATCAATTAGATTTTTAACCTTGGAAAGGTTTGGCAGTTTTTTTGATTTCCAGATTCGGGGAACAGACACAGTCTCTATATGATGATATCTAGGTGAAAGAGTCTCTATGTGATGAGATTTATCTGACCTTGGTGACGCGAGGCCGCTAGCAGACGGTCGGTTTAGCCAGTCTGTCTGCTTCCTGACCTGAGCCCCAGATTGTCATGTTTTATCTCTAAGACTATGAGCCAAATTACTAGAGAAGAGCAGCACCATCCCAGGTGGAATGAATACCATCTCTTTTCAACAGGTCAGGCTTGCCCCAAAAACTTTTCCAATTGTCTATGAATTCTATATTATTTTGCGGACACCAATTAGACAACCAGCCATTGAGTGAACACAATCTACTAACTATCTCATCACTCCTTCGAACAGGAAGGGGGCCAGAGCAGATTACAGTGCCTGACATCGTACTTGCGAGTTCAAACACCTCTTTAATATTAATTTTGGTGATCTCCGACTGGCGAAGTCGAACATCATTAGTGCCGACGTGAATAACAATCTTAGAAAATTTACGATTTGCATTAGCCAGCACTTTTAAATTTGCTTTGATGTCAGGCGCTCTGGCTCCCGGCAAACATGTGACTATGGTGGCTGGTGTCTCTATTTTCACGTTCCGTGTAATAGAATCGCCAATTACCAGGGCACAATCAACAGCATTCTCAGTGGGTGTTTCACTGAGAGGGGCAAATCGATTTGTTATGGTAACCGGAACGGAAGAGTGGTTTTTTGATCCGCGACTAGAGCGATCTCTCACAGTCACCCATCTGCCTGGCTGCACAGGCAATAACTCAGCCGGAACCAAATCATGTAAATGGTTCACTATGCTGGGCGCATCCAAAGTAGTATCTAAGGCTCGAGCACACTTACTATCCTCAATTAAAGTTTGGATGCGTGTCTCTAATTCTGAAATCTTCTCCGTCAGCCTGACTGTCTCCTTGCATTTATCACATATAAACCCTATGCCGACGGGGAAGGCTATGGTAAACATATGGCATGAGGTGCAAGTGACAATAACAGGACAAGACATTACTCACCGTGTTTGTTGACTGATTCTTACTCACCTGGGCTTTTTATGAACTCAGATGCGCGGGCGGCGCACGAGAAAAATAAATAAATAACTGAGCGCACGGGTGGCGCCTTAACAGGCTAGCGAGATACTAGCGTGTTGTGCTAACAATAACAGAAGCTAGCGATGTTAGGTTAATCTGTTAGGTAAACTGTAATTAGTAGTATAAACAACTAGAAATGATAGTAAATGATGGTTCAAAACAGAAAGAACTGCGAGGCTTAGACGGAGCTAACAGCCTCGGAGCAAACACACTCACACACAGCAGGCAGCGAGGCAGACAGGAGCAATCGATCAGCGAGGCAGACAGTTAAAATGACAGTTAAATAAATTAAACATTTGTTCAATAAAACATATCTAATCAATTAATTTCAATAATTGATTATGAATTAAGTTATTTTTTATCATTAATAACTTATAAAAATGTTTAAAAATAGAGTTCTATGAAATGTTTCTTGTTCAGAATTTTTTTCTTTTTATGATTTAATACAAATATATTATCAAAAACGGTGGTAATCAAATAAAAGTTTAGCAAAGGTTTTATCCTTTTAGTTTTTGGCAAAGTGCTCCAAAACAGATTTACTCAAACCATGGACAAATAATATATATTCCTTAAATAATGTTGAAATAAATTGTAGTATTATTATTGTTGTTGTTAATATTATTATGAGAAGTACATTCTATTGTAGGCCTAAAATAGTATATCTGTCCTAAATAATTTATTCTAGTAAAACCAAACTTTTATTTTGACGGGTTGTTAAGTCCTGTTTCAGAGTGTATTTGACAATCTTTTTTCTCAAATAAAATGATGAAAATGCTCATTAGGCGTTCTCTCAGAGCAGCTCTGGAAATGTTCATGTATTCATGTCCTCGTACTGTTAGTGAGATGCTGAAAACAGCATGAGCGCGTCGCGTACTTGTGTAAGTAGACGAAACAGCACAGCTCACTCACACAGATACACGCAGAACAAGCAAATTATATATTTGCATAGCAGTCTTTTGTGCTTTTATATTCACAGATCATGTCGTGATTTGATTTATTGTACAGCTTTACTTTCGATTTATTCATCCATCTACCAGTTTGCGTGTTTCATGACATCTGCATTATACTGTAAATTCCATTTTTTTCTATATCCAAAGTATTCCCTGACCAGGGCTTCACATACCGGTATGTGTGCGAGTGAGATTTCGACAGCATTTCGCGTTCAGCTGGGTCTGCATCACTGTCTGTCTTGTCCGTCACCTTCTCCATGTTGTTTTGTGATTTTAGCGCGTCTGTTCTCCCGCCCTTCAATCGATCAATGCTGTAGTTTCCGGAGCGCGACGTCTAGAGAGTATTGAGGGCAGCTTCCATCAAAGTGACAGGTTTATTGCCCTCATAAAGCCCCTCCCCTACCCATTTATGGCCTGCGTGGGATTTTCCCACGTTAGCCCCGCCCCTTTCCCCGCCCACTTCCGGGGATGTCATGTGACCGTGGGAATTCCCTAGACCCAGCCCCCTCATCCCCCAACCCCTCCCTTAGGGGTGTAAACATCTGAAGAGTTGTGGGGTGGGGGTGTCACCCCCACGATTACTAGCTCTTAATGTGAAAATGTTCAAAAATGAGGAAAAAACATTCAAAACAATCTTTTTTAAGAAGGATGACAGAGTCAGAGATGAGTTTAGTGTTTTTTATTAAAGACTTTTTCATACACTTTAAAACAATGTGTTCAAAAGTATAATTTTTTTTCTTAAAGTAATCAAAAAATGTGTTAGTGTTATTACATCAAATAGTTGTGCTTTGTAACATGGTTAAATGTTAAATGTCATTTAAAAACGTTTTTCAGTAAAACAAGTTAAAGAGTTTTTTTTTTTACCTTAAAATGGTTAAAACTGTTTCAAACACAGCATAATATTCAAAATATATGTTTAAAACCATATTAAAAAAAAGACCTTGCGTTTTTTACAAACCGTTTTGTTGAATAAAGAACACGAGTTAACCAGTTCGCTGTTTAAAGATGTGTAAAAGTGAACAGAGTGCATCTTCTCCAAAGTTGAGAGATTTTCAAGTAACCTCCGGGGGAGCATAGCGAAAACACATCTGCTTACATGAAAGATCTGACCAGAAATGATGATCTGAAAGTGCGTTCTGAGCCACACGCAGACTCCTCCCACGACACGCCTTCCACACCGTAAGCGTGGGAAATACAACAAGCGTCACACATACGTCACACTCACGCACACACATAATGAAAGAGTCTCCACCTCCGTATCATGCCGCTGTCTATTCAAAATAAGGTTGTTAGATTATTTATCCCACGGGATAAAACTATATACAAAATGTTATACGATCGTGTTTTGTCAAATAAGAAGTTTTATTCTAGTGGTTTAATAAAATACTTTTTACAACGGTTTAATTTATAACTATGGGTGTTTAATGCTTTTTATTAACCTTTTATACATGTTTTTAATTCATGCGATCTTTAGTCTATAATTATTTGTATATCTATCTATGTAAATCATTTTCAGATGTTTCTACGCAATGTAGGTTATATAAATAAAAAATAAAAAGTTGAGCATAGCAGCGTCTATAAGAAAAACACACACACACACACACACACACACACACACACACACACACGTGCGCGTGTAGGCTATGTCTCCATAATGTCTAACCCCTGGGGTTTGAAACCGTGAGGGGTCGCTCTGCATGTGTTTCTTTTTCTCTTTTGAAGCTTGGCGGTGTGAGAATTATTTTATTGCGAAGCTTATCTACATAGATTGGCCGGATTTGTCGCGAGACTCGTATGTTTTTCTAGTTGTAAAAAACACTTATCAAAGCCACATCACAGACTATTTCACGCAGAGTTGAAAGAACTTCTTTGAAAATGAGGATGAGCATAAGCCTGTGCGTGTGACGCGGTAAGACGCTTTTTGAATAGCGAACTTTTTTAGAAGTGCAGATGTTTCACATAACAGATATCCTTCGAACGACACTAGTCTACTGAATCGAGAACCTGAAAAACATGTCTGCTAATCAAAACGGTAAGCACACTCCTCATTTTAACAAAAATAACAATATATTTTATTATAAATCGACGTGATGTTAGAACTATATATTTTTTTTTTAAATGAACATGTCTTGACAATTGCAAAACATCAGAGCTTGGATCATCGGATGTATTTGATGAAGATTTGATGCAAATCCTTAACAAGCTTTGTGAGTAAATTTCCCAAAACGTTATACATTTTATTGAAATATATGTGTTGTTAATATACATGTCTGGATTATAGATGACGAGTCCTTTCCGGAAGGTGTTTCACCTCACGATTTTTTACATGATATACATAACGATAATTCATCAGAGGTGGAGAACACTTCGACACAGGAGAGAAGCGCGCATCAGGTATCGGAGGCTGTGTGCTCCGACCCATTGGATGGCCCTAATGACACGTACGACAACGTCACTCCTTGGAGCTCCACAAGGTCTGAAAACGCACATTCGACCCGCTCTCAGACAGAGGACGAGCCTTCAACCAGTGGCGCTGTAATACAATCCAGTGTCCGTGGAGGCGGTGGCCGTGGAATAAAAAGACTTCGTGATGTTTATGGAGCGTATGATTCAGACACCGGTGAAGAATTAGAATATCCATGCGAAGGTGTGTGATAATTTTTGGTTTATCCTATTTTTATTTGTCAAATCTAAAAAATAATAAATTAATATTTTATTTTACAGAACAAAACACTCCATTTGAGTGCAGACCCACATCGACGTCAAGCCCCTGTATAAAACGCTTTCCCCGTATATACCCCGGTGGAGCCAATGGGTATAATACACCTGAGGATCACGGTAAGATTTTGTTTTTTACATTATATTTTATCTGACAAATAAATCATATAATAACAACGTATTATTATGTTTTTTCCCCAGCACAAGATTACAGCGAAAGAGATTTAGAGATTTTCTTGGAGTCCCAAGAAGCAGTGTTGGACACCATTGACTCTGAGCAGGGATCCTCAGGCGGCAGCAGCACGCGTTCCGATGCTTCACCAGGATATTTTAGACCTGCATACAGAGGCAGCGAACTGCGGGACCTGAGCCATGACATGCTACGCAGCGTTAATAGAATTTTTTTAAGGATTTTAGACGTTGTGAGCAGACCTTTATCGTTTCAACAAACCGAGGACATCGTCCACGATTCCCAAAGAGAGTTGATCTCGCTTCTACATCGTATTATAGAGCGACAGGATCTACACACAACCGACCTGAGGAGAGCTGTCGATTTTTGGGGGAATTGCCACGAACAAACTCTGAATGAAAATCGTCATTTACGTAACGAACTTATAGCCGTGCGTGGAGAGAATGCCCAGGTAAGAGAGGATCTACAGCTGCTAACTGTGGCTTTGTCCTTATTCTCTGAGAGACTAAATATAGTTCAAAGATTATTACGAGAATTACATGAAGCATTCATGAGAAGATGATGATTATCCACTTATTTTGCTTTTAAAAATTCGATTACTGTTCTTATTTTTAATTATTTTGATTATCTGTTTTAGTGTTAGCAATATTGATATTGTAATCTGTTTGTTATTGTATTCCTGTTACGACCTGTGTCTACACACATCATTATTGTTTATGTATGGTGGTAGAAGGATACGTTTTGTTTTACACAATTTTTAAATAAACCATTTCAAAATGCTTTCTAAAAGGGCACGAACCGACTCAAATTCTGACGACGATGACCGCGAAAGATCTAGGTCTCGCAATAATAACCAGCTGCGTATTTTAATAAATGAACAATTACGAATGTTAAACACAGACGGCCTATCCACAACCGAGCGATTGCGAAATATTATAGCAGAACAGCGAAATTGGGGTGAAATACCCGTACATAATGATAATGAAAACGTACAGACAGGTGCGGGGGTCACACCGCAAACGAGCTATGATCCGCGGCAGCCAGAGATGGGTTTGAGCCAGGCTGAGATACACAGACTCACGACTGAGGGAGGCAATGCTGGTGATTTCACAGTAATACCAAGACCACGTTTCAACGGGGTAGAAATTAATAGAACGCTTAACCTCTGTGAAATAGACACGAATGATTTAGCTACTTATAATATACATTTGCATAATATTTTAAATGAGATTGTAGGTTTTTCTCAATTGCTGGCCGGCGACACGGGTTATATTAATATATAGTTTACCTACGTCCATCAACACTGTTTTAACACCCGACAACAATCACGACCCCACATTATTTATCGATCAGATTGAGCAGGCGACACAGAGTAACGTGGATGTAAGCACGGACGCCGCACTGTCATTATAGGTTTCTATAGCTATGGACAAACCGGCAGGAGGGCCTCGTAGAAATATTACGACTCTCGCGATCAGTGATACTATAGAGAAGAAAAAAATGCATTTATTCAGCCCTAATAATATCGAAAATAGTATGTGTTTGAGCAATATGGCGGCTGCGGCGGTGTTGCGTGTTGCGGCTGAATGTTCCCGTACTAAACCCGAGGTTTATGAAACCTCTAATGGGAAAGTGATAGTGGAAGATGAGTTTTTACACTTCATTTCTATTAAAATCAAGACACTATCAAAGGATGAAATTGTTTTGTTAGCCTCAAACAACTTCTCCTCTGACTGGATTGAGCGTTCCAAGAAACTTCTGTTTGAACTGTGCCCGACAACGCAACGCAATGTCAAGCACAAAGGCGCTCAGAAGGACGTTAATAATATCAAGGACTGTTTGAAATTGCTCAATGAGCGCGGTGAAGACATTCCTAGGTTTGTCTCACACTTCCTGGATGAACTTCCACCTGTTGGGTTCGGCAATATGGATGCCTCGGCGTTACTCGGCAGGATAGAACGATTCAGTCGGGAAGTTTCTACTCTGAGGCGAGTTCTGGAAACGCAGGCGAATGTGAGTGAAAACCTTGGGGTGGCGACTGCGGCTCTAGATCGCCGGATGAGGGATATCGAAGAAATCCGCGGATCCCCTGGCCGGGCTATTGCTGCGTCAGGATCTCAGGAGAGAGAAACGCTGGGGTCAGCGGGTCTTGCCGGACAGGCACTGGGAGAGGCTACGAGTACCCAACCTCCGTCTACAGCAGGGATGGGCAACTCCAGTCCTCGAGGGCCACTGTCCTGCAGAGTTTAGCTCCAACCCTGACAAAAAATATTTTTTAGCAATCCTGAAAACATTGATTAGCTTGTTCAGGTGTGTTTAATTAGGGTTGGAGCTAAACTCTCCAGGACAGTGGCCCTCGAGGACCGGAGTTGCCATCCCTGGTCTACAGCATGGAAATATTGTCGTGAAAGAAGGGAGGCGTAAGCCTCAGAAGCCCCAAAATTGGCCGTGCAACTGAAACCTGGCCGTTTGCAGACCCGTTCAAAGCGAGAGAGCAAAATGGGAATAGTTGGTACCGGCACAGAAGTGAGTAACATTCCAGTAATTAGAACTAAGCTGGTAAGTGTCTTCGCAACTAGATTTTCCCCGGATCTTGATGCGGTCACTCTGCGTGATTATCTGATTGATAAACTGGGTAATTCTGTGATGTGTCGGAAAATTGAGTCTACCCGCACCAGATTCAGTTCGTTTCATGTCACTGCTGAATGTAATGAAGTTGGTGAAATTTACGAGCCACAACTTTGGCCGGCGGGGATCTATGTACGTCGCTATTTTGAGGCTCGCAGACCCAAAGTTAACAGTGATAGTGCGGCCCATAGAACAAGAGAAGAGGCTGGCCCACAGCAGCAGCGCTCTGTGTCTGTCCTTATGCCAGTAGCCCCACAGGGGAGCAGCAGTCAGGCTGCGGCCCGGGATTAGTAAGCAGTGATGAATATTAATATCGTGTCGTATAACGCACGAGGACTGCGCGTTGGGCACAGTGAAGCAGACAAATCGCGCCACCTAGTAGTGGATAAACTCTTGGAGGCCTGTGATGTACTATGTGTTCAAGAAACTTTTTTACCAAAACAGGAGTTAGAGGGGCTAAATTCCCTGCATAAAGACTTTTATGGAGCGGGTGAATATACTACTGACCTGAGTACCAGGATTGTTCATGGTAGAATACCTGGTGTTGCCCTGTTATGGCATAAAAAATATGATCAGCTGATTAAGGTGGTTAGACTGGACGTTGATTGGGCCATAGGAATTGAGTTTAATTGTGGTGATAAAAACTTCATTATCTTAAACATTTATACACCCTATGAGTGTTCTCAAAATGAGGAGGAATATCTTAATAGGCTGGCTTGTGTTATGTCTTTTATTCAAGATAATGCCTCCACATGCTTTTTTATTGTGGGTGACATGAATGCAGATGTCTCTGATGACAGCGCTTTATTTGCCAAGCATTTAATGCAGTTCTGTTATGATAATGGTCTTACTCTTTCTAGCAAAGTGCTCTTGCCTGATAGTAGCTATACCTACATCAGTGAGGCATGGCACACAACTTCATGGCTAGATCACTGCATTTGCACGGCTGATGCGCATGATTCTATAGAGGCCATAAAAATTAATTATGAATTTGCCACGACTGATCATGTGCCTTTCTCTATATCTGTAAGTCTGGGCAGTCTACCTGCTTTTGTGCCTGTAGATAACGAATGCGTGGGGAAAATAGATTGGTCAAATCTGAATGAGAAGGACCTAAAAGAATATTATATCCAGTCTGATATCCTGTTGAATAATATTGGATTGCCTAAAGTTTCTATGGTATGTTCTGACATTAACTGTAAGAACCCTCAACATGGTATTGAGCTGTGTGCCCTGTATGAGAATATTGTGAAGTCCCTCCTCGTTTCGAGTAGGCACCTGTATAAGTCACACAGATCGTACAACGTCAAGCCAGGTTGGAATGGTTATGTGGAGGAGACACATGCTGAGGCAAGAAGAGCCTTTAAGGCATGGGATGAGGCAGGTAGACATAGATGGGGTCCGTTATTCGAATACAAGAAACAGGCAAATGCAAAGTTTAAATATGCTCTACGTTTCATTAAGAGGAAGGAAAATACAATGAGGTCTGACTCTCTGGTGAGGAAGCTGCAATATAAGAGTCCTATTGAGTTCTGGAAAGAAATCAAGAGAATGAATAATTGTAAAACATCATTACCATCTAATATTGATGGGGTTAATGGCTCTGAAGAAATTACTCAGCTGTGGCAGAAACATTACAATGAGCTTTTTAACTGTGTTAAAAGTAAGACGTTTACAATGAGTGACATTGATAGTAATGAAGATACAACAGTCTTTCCTCAAGAAATATATGATGCAATTTCGATGCTAAAGGATAATAAGGCATGCGGTATGGATGAGATATCTGCGGAGCATTTGAAATTTGCAAGTAGAAAACTTTGTCCCCTAATTGCTATGTGTTTTACTGGGCTGTTAGTCCATGGTATTTTACCTGATTCTATTTTATCTGTTACATTAGTGCCTATCATTAAAGATAAAGCGGGTAAGATTAATAGCGTGGATAATTACAGGCCTATAGCTCTAGCCAGTATTTTATCCAAAGTCTTGGAGAGGATTATACTGAACAGGCTGGAACATTTTGTCTTGACCTCTGACAATCAGTTTGGTTTTAAATCTAAACATGGCACTGACATGTGTATTTTTGCCCTGAAGGAGGTTTTAGATTTGTATAACAGGCATAATTCCACAATTTTTCTGTGTTTTATTGATGCCTCTAAAGCCTTTGATAGGGTAAATCATGAGAAGCTATTCTGCAAGTTGTACAACAGAGGGGCTCCCAAATATCTAGTGAGAATCTTGGCCTTTTGGTATGCTCATCAGTCAATGTATGTGAAGTGGGGTAACTCTATGTCTGCCTCATTTAATATAAGTAATGGAGTTAGGCAGGGAAGCATTTTGTCTCCTTTTCTGTTTAATATTTATATGGATGACCTATCAAAGCTGTTGAACAGCTGTGGTACAGGCTGTAGGGTTGGGGACACCATCATCAACCACCTAATGTACGCGGATGACTTGGTTATTCTATGTCCATATAGTGCTGGTCTTCAACAGCTACTAAGGGTCTGTTCCCAATACGGCTTGGAATTTGATATTACGTTCAACTCTAAGAAGAGTAATATAATGATTGCTAGAAGCAGGGAGGACAGTAATCTCTCATTTCCTGCTTTTTATCTGTCTGGTACTGTACTTAAAGTGTGTGATGAGGTCAAGTACTTAGGACACTATATAACTGATGACCTGTCTGATGATAGGGACATTCATAGACAGTATTGTATGTTGTATGCACAAGCTAATATGCTGAATCGCAAATTTAGTATGTGTTCACTCTCTGTGAAGACTACACTTTTTAAAGCTTTTTGTACTCCGATGTACACTGCCCACTTGTGGCGGCGCTATAAAAAAAGCAGTATGCAGAAACTCAAGGTGGCATATAATGATGGTTTGAGGCTGCTGCTTAAACTGCCACAAGGGGGCAGTGCGAGCCAAATGTGTGTAAGTGTTAATGTATTCGCATGTCCTGCTGTACTCAGGAATCTCATGTACAGATGTATGTGTAGACTAGCAGAGTCACATAACAGTATCATCGCAACACTAGTGGACCCTGCATTGAGTGCAGTTAGGTTCACTTCGGGTTTGTGGAATCACTGGCGCTTTAGTCTTTATACCAATAACTGAACACTTCCTCTTGTGTATTGTGAAATTTTGACTGTGTAGTCATTTTTTAAATTTTTTTATCTTTTTTCTATTTTTGTACTTTATCTTGTATAGTGCTATGGACCATTTTATATGTAAGTCCTGAATAAAGAATGATGATGATGATATTGCCTAGCCTATTTTCTTAATCCGTCTTTTACAGATCAACAACTACAAATACAGGCGTACGAGATCCATACAAATTGTGGCTTCACACCTCATGAAAAAATAGGATTTCACGATCTGACTGCTTTCGAAAAAAAATATGATCTAAAAATCGTGGTATTTCATCGTGACTGTACAGGGAAACTGCAAGTGTACAAAAACACGGATGAAATTCATCCAAAAACTGTGAACCTGTATAATCACGAGGGACATTACCATCTAATAAAAAATTTGAAAGGTTTTATAGGGTGTAGCTACGTTTGCGAATATTGCCACAAAGGGTTCTCTGACAAAGATTGCATGCTTGCAAATATGTATGTAAAGTATGCAATACGTCAGAGTGTCGGATGCATGTTACAAAACATAGACAATGTTCAGAATGTCTCAGATTCTGTAAAAATACATCCTGCTACGAAACACACAAAAAATCACGAGTTCCTGATGAAAGATCGCAATGTGATATCTTTCGTTTTTGCTCAAAATGTCACACTGTTTATAGGGTAGCAAGAAAAGGTGATAAGACAAGCCCCCACGTCTGTTCTCCAAAGAGTTGCGTGCATTGCAGTGAGATCTTGACAGATGATGGGTGCCATGAATGTTACATTCAACCACTTAAACCTGAAAAACATGACGAGAAATACATTTATTACGATTTTGAAACCATGTTTGAAAATGGTAGACACACAGCTAATTATGTGTGTGCGATGACATACGCCGGCGAGACGTTTGAAGCAGGTGGTACGGAATGTGTAGAACTTCTAATTAAACACTTTAGGCGTCCGAAATATGCGGGGTATACATTCGTAGCCCACAATGGATCTGCTTTTGACAATTTTATTCTAGTGGAATACCTCACCAGCGAAGGGTTGACACCGAAAATTATCATGCAAGGGTGTCGTATTTTATACATGTATGATCAAGCGTTTAGACAGAGGTATATCGACTCATACCAGTTTCTGCCTCTAGCGTTAAGCAAGATACCTGCAGCGTTAAACCTAAGTGTGAGTGATAAGGGTTTTTTCCCCCATCACTTCAACAGGTCAGAGAATGCAGATTATCTGGGTCCGTACCCTCCAAAAGAGTTTTACGGTTATGAGACAATGAGTCAGGTCGATCGTACCAGATTTGATCTTTGGTATGCTGGCGTATCGGGGTTGTTTGACTTAAAAAAAGAGCTTGCTTTTTACTGTCGGAATGGTGTAATTATTCTACGTCAGGCTTGTGTAAAATATCGCGAAGAATTCATCGAATGTACAAACATTGATCCATTTAAAACTGTGACATTGGCTGGAACATGCATGAAAGTGTTCAAAACTAATTTTCTGACAAGCGACACACTGGCCCTCACCCACAGCCACGCGTACGTTAATCAGCACAAAACTTTCTCAAATTCGTCTATACAGTGGTTAGAATATTTTCAAAAAAAGCATAATGTGAATGTGCAACACGCATTGAACCATGGGGAAGCTAAGATCGGCCCTTATCATGTAGATGGATATTACCAGAGTGATGATGGTGTGAAAACAGCTTTAGAATATCTAGGATGTTTCATGCACGGTCATTCATGCAGATTTAAGGCTGAAGAAATTCAACCCTTATCAAAAATGTCTTTTGGATCTCTCAGGAGACAGACGGATGACAAACTAGAGACCCTGCGTAAAATGTATTCCTTGCGGGTGATCTCTATATGGGAATGTGAATGGCTTAATGCAAAACAATCAGATCCGGATGTTATACAATTTATGCAATCTTACGAAGCCCCTGATAGGTTGAAACCTCGTGATGCTTTATACGGTGGCCGCACAAACGCATATAAACTCTACCACAAAACCACCGATGATGAGAGGGTAGATTATTATGATTTCACATCGTTGTATCCGTACGTACAGTCATGTAAAACATATCCTATAGGACATCCTAAGATAATTTTTAAGGATTTTGAACCTATAGAGAATTATTTTGGGCTTATCAAAGCAACAGTCCTCCCCCCTCGCAAGCTGTTTCATCCTGTATTGCCTTACAGGTGTGCCGGTAAACTTATGTTTCCCTTGTGCAGATCTTGTGTAGAGAATCAGATTCAGGACCCTCAATGTACACACACGGATAAAGACAGATGTATTACATCTACGTGGGTATCCATTGAATTACAGAGAGCTATTCAACACGGATATAAAGTGTTGAAAATGGATGAAGTCTGGCATTTTGAACAGACATCCGACACGTTGTTCAGTGATTATGTAAACACCTTTCTAAAATTCAAACAGGAGGCATCAGGTTTTCCCACACATGTAGTGACAGACGAAGACAAACAGTCTTATGTTGACGATTATCTTGAAAATCAGGGTATTAGTTTGGATATTTCTAATATTTCACACAATCCCGCAAAACAATCTATTAGTAAGCTTATTCTTAACACATTATGGGGTCGGTTTAGCTTACGAAGCCATCTCCCGACTGCGGAGCTTCTTACAGATCCAGAAGAGTTCACTCAGAGGCTTTTTAGTAATGCGTATGTGAAAAAACATTTCTCATTTGTATCTGATACAGTGGCTTTAATCCAACGGTCTTATGGCGAGCAAGATCCCTCCCCCACTCGTGATGTTAACGTGTTTATCGGTGCATTCACCACAGCATACGCACGACTTGAACTCTATAATCTTTTGGATAAATTAGATAAACGTGTGCTTTATTCAGACACAGACAGCATTATCTTTGTATCGAAAAACGATGAATGGATTCCTGAAACAGGTGCATATCTGGGTCAGCTCACCAGTGAATTAGAGGCAGGCGATTTCATTTCGGTGTTTGCGGCATCGGGTCCGAAATCGTACGGCTTTGCCACAGCAAACGGACATACATGTCTCAAAGCAAAAGGCATTACGCTTCACGCCAAAAACGCTCAAATAGTTAACTTGCAGAGTCTGACTGGTCTAGTGCACTCATATGTTGAGACAGGTGTCAGCCAGCAGCTGCTAGCTAACTCGGACACCATCAAACGCAATAAGTTGCGTTTCACACTGCATAATAAATCAGTCGTGAAAAGTTTCAGAATTGTGTACAACAAGCGCGTCTTTTTACCAGACTACACAACATTGCCTTACGGATTTTAACAATATTTTGTGAATATGTGTGAAACTGATGTTTTTGACTGCAGACTGCAACATCCTTTTTCAGCTGTTATTAGCGGTCCAAGCAATAGTGGGAAAACTTTTTTTGTAAAGACTCTAATGTATAATTCAGACAAAATGTGTTCTGTGAAGTTTGATAATTATGTGTACATTTATACATGCTGGCAATCTTTATACGATGAATTGTTACATGCTTTTGATATTAAATTCATTGAAAACATCCCAAAGAAATTGGATGATGATTCATTATTCCCTCCTGGTAAGAGATCCCTATTAATTTTGGATGATGTTATGGGCCAAGCAGCGTCCAATTCTGAAGTCGAGAAGATTTTTACACAATATGTACATCATAAAAATATGAGTTGTTTGCTACTGATACAGAATCTATTTTTTCAGGGTAAATCTACCAGAACAATAGGGCTTAACTCTAATTATTTAATAATATTTAAAAACCCTCGAGATAAGCACCAGATTGGTGTTTTGGGTCGTCAGATGTTTCCCGGTAATACAAAGTTTTTTATTGAAGCCTACCAAGATGCAACTAGTCTTCCTTTCAACTACCTGCTAATAGATTATAAAACACAGACACCTGAAAGATTTAGACTCAGAACTGATTTACTGTCTGACTATCCTGTGGTCTACGTCCAGAAAGGAGTTTAAAATGAGTTCGAGGCTTTCCAGAAATCTGTACCTTTTAAAGTTATTATACAAGAGCTCACCCAAACAGCGAAAAGTTATTCTGAATTCAGCACCTGACGAGTTCATACTGGCTCTATGTGAAGTGGCCCTCAATATTCTTCACGGTAAGATCCCTATAACTGCAAAACAGCACGGCTCTTTAAAAAGGAGAAAGACGGTAATAAAATACGTTGCTAATAAAAAGATCAATATTGCAAGAAAAAGACGTATGATTAATAATAAATAATAATAATAATAATTCATTACATTTATATAGCGCTTTTCTGGACACTCAAAGCGCTTTACATAGAAGGGGGGGAATCTCCTCAACCACCACCAATGTGCAGCATCCACCTGGATGATGCGACGGCAGCCATATTGCGCCTGAACGCTCACCACACACCAGCTTACTGGTGGAGAGGAGACAGTGATGAAGCCAATCAGTATATATGGGGATGATTAGGAGGCCATGATGGACAGAGGCCAAGGGGCAAATTTGGCCAGGATGCCGGGGTTACACCCCTACTCTTTCGAAAGACATCCTGGGATTTTTTTGTGACCACAGAGAGTCAGGGCCTCGGTTTAACGTCTCATCCGAAGGACGGTGCTATTTTGACAGTATAGTGTCCCCATCACTACACTGGGGCGTTAGGACCCACACAGACCACAGGGATAGCACCCCCTGCTGGCCTATCTAACACCTCTTCCAGCAGCAACCTGGTTTTCTCAGAAGGTCTCCCATCCAGGTACTAACCAGGCTCAGCCCTGCTTAGCTTCAGTGGGGAACCAGTCTTGGGCTACAGGGTGATATGGCTGCTGACAAACCAAAAAGGAGGGTTTTTACTACCTCTTTTAACTGTAGCACTACCTTTCATAACTAGCCTGATAACTAGAAACTGAATCTGAGGAGAAAAAATGCAGCATACTGAAAAATTGTATCTTGTGCCAAAGCATCAATTAGATAGACTAAGGAATGTACCGCCGCGTGAAAATAGACATGATCTGGGCACACATGAAAAAGCAAAACTATACGCCCACATGTTACAGAGGTTTCTCTCTGTGTCAAAGCATAACGATGTGGATAGCAACACTTTAACGCTGACAGTGCCGAGTCAGGAGGGTGAAAATGAAGAGGCACCTGTCACCTCTCATAGTGTAGGTGATAGGACTGACACCGACGCTGAAGATGTAATCGTATCAGAGGTGCTAAATAATGTGTCTCGGAGAAGCTTGAAAAATGTAAAATACATTTTGGATAAAATGTCTAAGGCCAAGCAGCTGTCTTCATGGACAGACACCGGAGAATTTGTTTATAAAGGGAAAATCATTGCAGGATCTCATATGCTTTACCTGTTGAAAAGCGTAACAATGCCTCAAATGATACGCGATGAACGTAGGCCAACAGGATGGAGTGAATTTTTGGATGCGTTTTCCTCTTTAAACATACCTTACTCAACAATAAGTAACCAACATGTCAAACGAATGATTGATTCACTTAAAAGAAAAACAACAGGGGATAGTTTTGGAGATGTACCGACAAAGTCTTTGAAAAAACAAAGACGTCGTAACACATCACCACACATCCCTTCAGACACACCGGATACAGATGTATTTAAATCGCCTGCATTAGACACTAAACAATGGTTACATTTTTAGCAATTTTTTTTTGTATCGGTATAATTGGAAATGTTTATCTGTTTTACAAATATTATTGGATGTAAATCTGTGTATATCATAATTATGTAACTGTATTTTTAAGCTGTATACTAATATCTGATGTCAATAAAGAAAAGAAAACGTTTAATCTGTTTTACAAGTTTGTTTATTCATCACACACATAAACAATACATCATACCTCACATTAATACACCTGAAATGTTTTGCCAGACTGTACACACTGAATGCATTTAAATGTTTTACCGTTACAGAGACTAGGCTTCAATATTTTCACAAAGAGAGAGACCATGATGTCATTTTTTAACAAATCATTATGGTACATTTTTATAACATTCTCATATTCATAGCCTCTTGATATATAATACAGAAAAAACACACAATGTTGTCTGCAGGTGTCAGAAGCATAATCTTGAACTTGTTTGTCTGAGTACTGAACGACTGTAGAATTGTTTTTTAGAAAGTTATGAAAAGATGCAGGAAAATGATGTGCATCTGGTGTGTTACCAAAGCTGTCAAAAAAACAGCCGACGCCATCTCGACGTATGTATGCAGCGATCCAGTGCTCCCCCGGTTCGTCTGAGGCTTGTGTATTCGAAATTAGCATGCATGGTATATCCTTTAAAGGCTCTTTGGGCAGGTAATCGCTCGGTAGTACACCTAAAAAATTTGTGTTACAGGAAATTTTATCCATCAACCCCATCAGTTGCACAGTGTTCATTTCAGTAGTGATCTGCGAACACCTGTCTCCGATTTGATATCTCTATAATTGAGTCAAAGACTGAATATATTAAAATATTAACAGGATGTGGGAGGGGTACTCTGAAACGTACTTCTAATCTAATATTTCCTGATTTAATCAGCGAAACGTGTTGACCGCATTCCTCGTCGGGTGTCAGGTTAAACGCATAGAGAATGTATCCATGCAGGAAATCTTCACGATCTATGACCATAGATTGATTCTTTAGATGTCGGCCTGTGGCTGTCACTAACTGATAAAACTCTCTCACAGCAGACCCGTTATTATATTCCGGAAGGGGGCGAGAAGGGATCTGGTGTCCATCACAGGTCAACGTAAGAAATTCAAGATGAAAATGTTTAAAGGCAAAAGGGTTTTTGTCGTAAGCACCGGAAAAGGCTGTGTTTTCCGTCATGGCCAAAATGACAGATTTCGGCAGCGTCCCGAGGAAGAGATTTTCATGGTTAGATACGCGTGCACCTGCTGGTACTGAGAAATTTTTTACACACACTCTGTCTATGGGGTATTTAGCAGTGGTTGAGAGAAGAGCTTGTGCATGCCCCAAGCGCACTGCAGGGGATACGGTGACTCTTTTCACAAAAAGCGAAGCCGATAGTATATTAAGCTTATAATCGATGGCATCATTAGCAATCAGACAGAATGCGTCTTTCGCACGAGTTAAACGAACCCGTATATCCACTCCGTTCAATAACAACTTCGATTGAAAGAAGATGTCGCTGTGAATTGGTGCTAGTAGCTCTACAACGCTACTGGCGTTTGTGAATGCTGCCCTCTTTGTTAACCCGACGTTTGCCCCTCCAGGATCTGTAGCATCTATGTGAGCTGAAGAATCTTTGTAGAATAAACCTGCTGAAAAGTTACTCTCGAGAGTGTCTTTTCCGTAATTAATGAGGGCTTCAATATATTGCAGATATGCTCACTGAATATAAACCCAACAGATCACTCAGATCATTAGGATCACATCAGTTAGAAATACCAAGGGTTCACTCTAAACAAGGAAAGTCCGCTTTTAGCTACTATGCCAGCCGCAGCTGGAACCAGCTTCCAGAAGAGATCAGATGTGCTCCTACAGTAGACACATTCAAATCCAGACTCAAAACACATCTGTTTAGCTATGCATTTACTGAATGCACACTGTGCCAATATTCGTCCGACTGTTTTTACTGTACTTTATTTTATTTTTTATTCTAAATTGTTTTAATTATTCTTATTTGTTTTATTTTATTTGCTCCTATGTAAAGCACTTTGAATTACCATTGTGTATGAAATGTGCTATATAAATAAACTTGCCTTGCCTTGCCTTGCCTATGATACACCTGTAGGGATATGTGTTGGAACTTTGAGACACTAGACGGTCGCCTAAAGAGACATCGACCTGAGAGAAGATACAGGCTCCCGGATAATTAATTAGCTCCATCAGGAAGGGGATCACCGTTCGGAAGAGTTATTTTTATGCGTGTATATAGCAGAGTGTTATTCAGATCTGTGTAATCTTCACCAGCCCCTGCTATAAAGAATTCAATGGGAGACGCATCGGTCAAAGCCGACACGGGGGTTATCTCCACATATGTATTTTCTTCAATAGCTGTTTGTGTCAAAGGGAGCGTAAACAGGTCCAGCTCTGATTTAATGCATTCGTCAGACATACAGTGTAAAAGAGACATGTTTTAGAAAATAGTGATACCCCGTCTTTTTAAATTTGTAGATCTTTTCAGCCGTTTCGTGCTAGTTCTTCGCTTGCTTTTTGTAACTGAGCGTGTTTTGCTAGAGCGTCTAGTCTTCTTTACAGCAAGGGCACGCCCTCTTCTCATACGGGTACCTGGAGGTTTACGTGACATCACCATCATGCCATGGCCCTCCTGTCCATTTTCATTATTATTATAAGACTTTGTTAGAGCACTGGTGACAACATCACTCATTATGTTTTTAGCGGCTGACTTTAAATGCGGTTTTGCTATACTGAATCCCCTTCTAAAAAAAGGTAGAGCCATTCGAAAAAGACCTTTAAAAAGTCCACCGATCCCTGAAGCAAATCCGGATCCGTACATAACCCCACCCCCTGCATACCCCGGAAGCCCGTTACCGGCCTGAGCCCTGTAGGCTTTGTACGGGGCGAGATAAGCCATTTTAAAACGGTTGATGTTTCACAGGTCTAAAATGTAGTTTGGTAACAACCTTTCCGTAGGTGAAACGCACGTCCTGGTTTAAATCGTCTTTTACATCAACAGAGATTTCTGTGATACAGCTCTTATTAACCCGTACGTAATGAGCTTTGTCGTATCTGACACTGACTGTATTGTTAGTTTCACCATCTATATATATGTTGCTAATAAAGGTACATATGCATCACCAACTGATTGATAGTCTATTATGTCCGTGTATACGTATAGTGTGTAGAATCCGGCTCTTATATCAGCCTGGTATGGAGCATATGTGATGTGTGTGTCTTGATGTTCATCCGAACTGTTTACAGTTTCTATAGAAACCCCCGGTTTTAAACCTAGGATGATCGCTAGTTTGCCATAAAATGTCAACGAAGTCCTGTGAGGTGCTTTCAGAAATACCTTATTCTTATATATGGTCGTAGGCGAGACGTACCCTCTGGGGGAGAGAGACATTTATATCCCTGAGCAAAATGGGTACATCCTCAAAATACCCACATTTTAATGTATTCCGACTCGTTGATAATTTTAGAGCATTCTGAAACGTGTCCCCCCTTACATCATCCAGTTCGTAGTTATTCTGTAGTAAACGTTGTTCACAAACAATAATAAAAACAGCGTCATCCTCATTAAATGTATACCATGTCAATGGATATTCAAATTCGACCAATGCCACCTCCCACAGACCTTTTAAATTGATATTTCTAGCCAATCTAGTTCTGTAATTAGATATATTGTTATCGGGGTAGATGTTCATCGATGCGTTGCATGGGAGCGTGACGTAGAATCCTTCCTCAGCCATGGTTATTATTTAATGACATCTGTCATGAATTCTCTACAGTTTTAACGGGACCGCCTTGTATCTATCATACGCGTCACTCCATTTAAAGAACTGCATGATCTTAGAAAAAATTTCCTCCAATACGGATAGGTCTTTCCATTGAAACATAAATTTTAAATCGTAGTATTTCAAATGATCGGCCTCCACAATGGGCCATGTGCATTCTGATGCACCCGACCCGAAATCACTGCATAAAATGTATATGTAGTCGTCAGGATATTTGTTGGCATTATCCGCGAGGATCCGGTATCTCGTACCAGCTGATAATCCTTGCCACTCGCCGATGAAAAGAGGGACATCACCACCGTCTTTCAAGTCTCTCCACACTTTTATGTAAAATAGTATCCAATCCCTTTCTGTGAAAACCAAATCCGGGTCTTCAGAACACGTGAACATATCATCGTCATCAACGTTCAAGAGTCTGACTTCACGCATGTCTTTGTCAAACTCGTACGCGCACGCCCTTCCTCCAGACAGGTGAAAAGTGTACTTCACGTGGTCCGCCATCTCGTGGAGAAATCGTGTTAGTGACGGTCCATGTTTTTTTTTTCGCGGAGCCAATGTTAAATCCTCCATAACCTCATTGACGTTCCTTTCAGGAGTTTTGGGCGCTGCAGAAGCCATAGTTTCTAGATGAATAAAAAATCACAAGTATTCCCCGCAGAACGCGAGCTCCTTTTTAAATAGACCGCGGCATGATACGGAGGTGGAGACTCTTTCATTATGTGTGTGCGTGAGTGTGACGTATGTGTGACGCTTGTTGTATTTCCCACGCTTACGGTGTGGAAGGCGTGTCGTGGGAGGAGTCTGCGTGTGGCTCAGAACGCACTTTCAGATCAGATCTTTCATGTAAGCAGATGTGTTTTCGCTATGCTCCCCCGGAGGTTACTTGAAAATCTCTCAACTTTGGAGAAGATGCACACTGTTCACTTTTACACATCTTTAAACAGCGAACTGGTTAACTCATGTTCTTTATTCAACAAAACGGTTTGTAAAAAACGCAAGGTCTTTTTTTTATATGGTTTTAAACATATAGTTTGAATATTATGCTGTGTTTGAAACAGTTTTAACCATTTTAAGGTAAAAAAAAAAACTCTTTAACTTGTTTTACTGAAAAACGTTTTTAAATGACATTTAACATTTAACCATGTTACAAAGCACAACTATTTGATGTAATAACACTAACACATTTTTTGATTACTTTAAGAAAAAAAATTATACTTTTGAACACATTGTTTTTAAGTGTATGAAAAAGTCTTTAATAAAAAACACTAAACTCATCTCTGACTGTCATCTGTCATCCTTCTTAAAAAAAGCTTGAAAAAAGATTGTTTTGAATGTTTTTTCCTCATTTTTGAACATTTTCACATTAAGAGCTAGTAATCGTGGGGGTGACACCCCCACCACTCTTCACATGTTCACACCCCTAAGGGAGGGGTTGGGGGATGAGGGGGCTGGGTCTAGGGAATTCCCACGGTCACATGACATACCCGGAAAGGGGCGGGGCTAACGTGGGAAAATCCCACGCAGGCCATAAATGGGTAGGGGAGGGGCTTTATGAGGGCAATAAACCTGTCACTTTGATGGAAGCTGCCCTCAATACTCTCTCGTCTTCACCCAAAGCATTTTTTGATCTTTTTTTTACTCAGTAACGGATATGTTTTAAAATGTAGCGAATTACAATATTTCAAACAAAACATACTTAAGTAAAAGTAAAATTACAGATTTTAAAAACTACTTAAAAAAGTAGAAGTACACAAAAAAACTACTCAATTACAGTAACGCGAGTAAATGTAATTCGTTACTTTCCACCTCTGCTCATTTCAAATTTCTTTGCTTATTCTCAATCCTATATACTTTTTTTTCGGTTACCTTCCGGTGGCGCTGCTCTGCTTGCGACCCGGGCACGCTATCTACTGCGATCGTCATTTTGTTTTGTTTTGTTTGCATGTTTATGAATGTGTTGCTGCGCTGTGGGAACGTGAAGCCAACATGTCAAGAAGATTTATCCATTACACATATCTTGTGTTGATCATTGTCGGACTATGTGCACCACGTCAAAGTCATTCAGTGGGCATCCAGGCTCAGCGTCTTACTATCTACACCCGAGATGCGCTGCTGGCACTCCGATCATCCAATCTTCCACCTGTGGATTTACCAGCCTGCGTGGAGCGCTCGGCCAGCACGGTCGAGGAAAAGGGGTCGGCGCGGTGGAGCGCGTCAGCGTCTACGACAAAGAGGCAGCAGGCCTCCTTTACCTTCAATGATACTATGCAACGCAAGATCACTTCGAGCTAAAATAGACGAACTTCGGATTAATACCAGGACATGCTCTGAGTATCGCACCTCAAGTTTAATGGTGATCACGGAAACGTGGTTACACCAGGATATCCAAAACTCCCTGGTTGACATCGATGGATTTTCACTTGTCAGGGCAGACAGGGGTGAACAATCCGGAAAAACAAGAGGTGGCGGCATGGCTGTGTATGTAAGTAACAACTGGTGCAAACAGTACACAGTTAGGGAAACACTTTGCTGTCCGGATGTTGAGATTTTGCATTTGACTATGAGACCGTTTTACCTCCCAAGGGAGTTCGGAAGTGTGGCCGTGTGCGTTGTGTACATTCCCCCAAGCGGGAATGCAGCTAGGGCCGCAGCTCGCATTGCTGACTGTGTACACCAAGAACTGCAGCGCGCTCAGGGCGCCCCCGTGTTTGTAATGGTCGACTTTACTTCACTTCCGGTTGAAGGGCACGCTGGCGCGTTTGGCTGCCGCTCCTCTCTCCCACTTTTATTTTTAGTAGTTTATTTGGCTATGAGCCAGTGAAGTCTATCTGTGTTTTGTATTTTATTTTATTATTCTACCGTGATGTGGAATTATGCTTCGCACGCTGGACTACTGCTTCTATCTCTGAGTGCTGCTTACTGGAATTTACTCTTCTGTTGCTTGGCCCAGGACGTACACTGCTTACACCCCTGTGAGGCTGCTGTTGGTGTGGACCCTCCCCAAATGGCTATCAGGTACACTGCTCGCCAGTTGCTGAACCTGAACGGACATTTAGATACGGCGAATGATATACGTGCTCTCTGCAGTCATGTTGGAATACTGCGACCTAAGCGTTACATACATCGCTCTTCAAGGCGTAGTTTTTTATGCTCAACATCTAAACCGGTCGCTTATCCGAGATTTCTGCGCGAACCCTATAGACTGCCGTTTAGACCTACAGGGGTCAATTTCAATAACTTATCAGCATTTAGACGTGAGGAGGTTGCATCGGATTCATCTGCTCCCCCGCGTCTGCTGAAATCAGCACTGTTTAACGCGCGCTCTGTCAACAACAAAGCTGTCCTTTTATCTGACATTATTTTAGAAAAAAAGCTGGACCTTTTCTGTTTAACTGAAACTTGGCACAAAGAATCTGACGGTCTTCTTTTTAATGAACTGACTCCTGCTGGCTATGGACTATTTGATCTCCCGCGTTCTTCTGGTAGAGGTGGGGGTATCATTGTGTTGCACAGTCAACAGTTCAACTTGTGTCCCGTGGCTGTTCCCAAATCTGACTCATTTGAGTGTCTTGTTCTGAGTGTCTCTGCGCCCCTTTCTACTGCAGTGGCTACTGTCTACAGGCCTCCTAAGACAAATAAAGACTTTCTATCTGAATTATCAGATATGTTGTCTTTTCTCTTCCTCAGATTTGAAAGAATTCTTCTACTGGGGGATTTCAACATTCATATGGATATAAATGACTCCGCAATAACAAAAGACTTTCTGTCCATATTGGAGTGCTTTGAATTAAACCAACTAGTGGACTGTCCTACACATGACAAAGGCCACACTTTAGACCTTGTGATTTCCAATGGTTCATTTGTGTCTCAGTTGTCAACTTCTGACTTAGGTCTGTCTGATCACCGGGCTGTCTTTTTTAATTTGGAATTACCTGTCATGAACACTAACACTTCTCGCATCATAAATTATCGCAATTGGAGATCTATTGAGCCCTCTGATTTTTCTGATTTTATTGACTCTCTTTTAAACTGTGACTCTCTATCTGATGATCTGGATGACAACGTTTCTGTGCTGAATTCTGTATTGTTGTCTGGCCTGGACACGCTGGCTCCCTGGAAAACACGATCTGTTTCTTTTGCACGCTCTGCTCCTTGGTACAATGATGATCTGCATGCTATGAAGACTTTGTGTCGCAAAATGGAGTGTAGATGGCACACATCAGGTTTAACTGTTTATCGCCAGGCCTGGAAAGACAGCTTACTCAATTATAAGGCTGAAATTGTGTCAGCTAGATCTGATTATCTTTCTCAGATAATTGTCAGCAATCAGAGTAACCCTAAAAAACTGTTTCACTCAATCAACAAGCTGCTTAAAAATCACAGCCTCTCAAATGTTCCTGCTTCAACTCACCTTTGTAATATGTTTTTGGAGTTTTTTAGCACCAAAATTGACAATATACGTAACCACATTGTTGCCACCCATACCGTTTCTGCCTCCTCCTCAAATGCTTTTGCATTTTCTGGTGTCTCTCTCTCTAACTTTGCAATTCATGACTCCCAGTCACTGTGTAATACGGTTTCGAAACTAAAAACCTCAACTTCTAGAGTTGATCCGATACCATCTTGTCTTTTTAAATCATGTTTTGATTCCCTCTCTCCTGTGGTTTTGAGAATTATCAATAACTCTCTGTGCACTGGAGTTGTGCCAGCAGCACTTAAAATTGCTGCGGTCACCCCTGTACCAAAAACTAACAAAATGGACTTTGATAATCTTAATAATTTTCGTCCCATCTCTAATCTTCCATTCCTCGCCAAAATTTTAGAACAAACATTGGCTTCTCAACTACTTTTTCATCTCTCCTCTAATAATCTTTTTGAGCCACTTCAATCTGGATTTCGGAAACTGCACAGCACTGAGACAGCACTGGTCAAAGTGACTAATGATTTGTTAATGGCTTCTGATTCGGGCTGTCTATCTATACTGATTCTTCTTGATCTTAGTGCCGCTTTTGACACTATAGATCACTCTATTTTAATCAACCGCTTAGAGACCATCTTTGGAGTTTCTGATTCTGCATTAGAGTGGTTTAAGTCCTACCTCTCTGGTCGCAAGCAGTTTGTTGTGATGGGTGATTGCAAGTCTCAGGCCGGTGTGGTGCACTCTGGGGTTCCCCAGGGATCAGTTTTGGGCCCGTTACTTTTTAGTATTTACATTTTTCCACTTGGCCAACTTTTAAGAACACTTGGTCTTAACTTTCACTTTTATGCCGATGACACTCAAATCTATATACATTCAAAACCTGATGCCAATATGCCTGTGTCTTTTCTCTCTCAATGTTTTACTGAGATTAAGAAATGGATGTCTGAAAATTTTCTCTGTCTAAACAGTGATAAGACAGAAGTGATGCTTATTGGTTCACCTCATCAGTTGCGTAAAGCAGAGTCCATAAACTTAAGTGTGGATGGCTCTGCTTTAAAATTGCAAACTAAAATAAAAAATCTGGGGGTGATATTTGACGCCAATTTAACATTTGACCATCATGTTTGTAACACAGTTAAAACATCATTTTTTCATCTCAGAAACATTATTACGAGCCAAATTACGCTCTATGTTGACCTTCTCTGTGGCTGAAAAGTTTATCAACACATAGTTTTCGTATTGATTTTAAAATTCTCATGCTCACCTATAAGGCCTTGAATAACTTGGCCCCTCAATATTTATGTGAGCTCTTAACCCCCTACACTCCTACACGTGCTTTACGATCTTCTGAAGCTGGTCTTTTAACTGTCCAAACAACACGGCTAAAAACTATGGGTGATCGGGCTTTTTCTTCTTTGGCTCCTAAATTGTGGAATTCCCTGCCCTCAGAGATTAGGAATGCAGAATCCCTTATAGTTTTTAAATCGTCCCTTAAAACTTACTTTTTTAGGGCGGCTTTTATGTGATTCGTGTGATTACTGTGTTTGTCATTATATTGGCCTTCTATTTTTATTGCTTGTTTAGTTTTTACTGCTTAGACTGTTGTGCATCTTTCTAATTTCATTATTTTTATGTAAAGTGCTTTGAGATGCTACTTTTAAAGGCACTATATAAAATAAAGTTTATTATTATTATTATTTAACCACTGTAAACTTGAATTAGCACTCCCTGGGTTCGAACAATATATCAAGTGCAGCACACGTGAAAACAAGACTCTTGACAAATGTTATGGCAACGTCAAAAATGCCTATGTAGCCAAACCAAAAGCACCATTGGCCAATTCAGACCACAACGTGATTCACTTAACCCTTAGGGGTCGAAAACCGCATCCACGCGTTTTGCTGGATTTTTTCCTTATCAGTGCAAAAGAGAATCAAATTACTCTGTTGATTTTGATCTTAAATATAAGTGTTGTACATCATTAGATCCTGTTAAGTTTCTATTTTTTTTGTGGATACTCACAATAAAAACAAAGTGTTGTGCTTTTCGTCAAATAAAGGAAAATAAACATGATGCGCGTTTTAACTTGTCTCTGTCAGTTAGGTCCGTTCTGAAACGCGTCCGAAATATTAACTTTAACTCTCTCAATACTTGTCACAGAGATACGAGATATGTCTCTTTATGAAGCTGAGATTCTCTTCTTTTAAATGAAGTAATTTATTTAAAATATATATATTTACAGTTTATGTAATCCGTTTGAAACAAAGGAGAGTTACAGTTTTTTCGCTCACCCTTCATTATAGTTAATCAGGTGAGCCCGCCACACCCCCAGCGCTTTTGACATGGTAAATCTATGCATCACACGCGGCACGCCCCCCGATCAATGCCAAACACAGATTCTCATCAGAGATTCACAGATAGTTCATCGCGTTTTAGGGATGGAAGCACGCTAACGTTACTCCTTCAGAGGATTATGGACAAATGGGAATAATTCACCTTTTTCTCAGTGGAATTTGAAACTCAGACGAAGAACGTTCCATTTTGAAGAACGAATTAACCCCGAGGATTCAAGTTCGGAGTAAGTTGTTTATAGTGTTTTATAATTCCTTTTCTGATCATAGAGCTCAAATGCATTTTCATATTTTGCATAGTAATTACCTCAACACAACAGATTCGTGTAGCAGCTAGGCCTATACGCTCGTGTAAACTTTTTAAATAACTGCTTAGGTTATAATGATTTAGTGAAATATATCGATCTGCGAGTTTTGTTTGAGTTCTTCTGTGGTCTAGTGGTTAGATCACTTGCCAACCGTGTCAGAGGGTACGGGTTCGAAACTGCCTCCGGCATATTTTTTTCTCTCATCAAAACCGAATATGTTCATTAGTGGTACAGTCTATATCAAGCACACACGTATATAGGACACCCGTTTGTGTGCATTTTATTTTGTGATTTCACCGGAATGAATAGTGTCCGCAATGGCAATAGATTGAAGAGCACGTCCTAAGAGCGAGTGAAGACTGCGCGCGCGTCGCCACAAGAAACTGTATCCATGACACTGATAGCAGGACACGAGCGCTCAGCTTGAGTTCAAAAACAAAACATTTTAGCTCTAGATCTCTTATTTAAGAGCGGACTAAATGAATGCTCTGCTAGTTAACTGGGGATGTTTTATTTGTATTAGGTACAGCCGTTCATTGAGTGTATCAGTAAATGCGTGCGGTCTATATGGGCCATAAACAGATACTCGCGGTTACGCGGTCTACCCATCAATAGATGTTTCTCTGTCCATCAACAAATACATTGTGCATCTATTATCATAATTGTCCATCAGTTTACTTTGGATAATGTGCTAAGAGTTTTTTGCTTTTGTTTTGTTGTGTTTACATCGTCACCATCAGTCTTCAGAAATCATTCTGATATACTTTTTTTTTTTAAATCAATGTTGTAAACAGCTGTGCTGCTTAATTTTTTTATTTTTTTTATTTATATAACCACTATATAAGCAATATTTTTTATATATAATAAAATTATATATATATATATGTTTTTATATATAAAAAACAAGTTTGGTCTTTTTATGTTTTTTTTTTTTTTTTTTTTTTGAAAGGAAGTGTTAAGTGATATGAATGACTTTAAGTCTTTATGTTCTTAGGAAAGATTTCTATTTTGAATAAATGCTGTTCTTTTTAACTTTTTATTCATTAGTGAATCATTCTTAGTTCAGGCTGCCTCACAGCACCTTGATGGGCCATTAGACATTGGGGGAGTGTCTTTAGTCTTCCCAGGTGTAAATCTCATTAATATTCATGGGCATTAACACTCCAACGCATACAGCACTGCTGACCCAAAAACTGATGTAAGAAATTCAAATCGTTATATTGATCTTTCTGAAAGAGTGGTCAGAATGATTTTCACTTCATTTTGAAGTAAAAATTCTAGCCTACAAGAATAGTAACTCAAAAGTATTATTTACAACTATTCAGTATGTGTTAAATGGCCTTATTGCGGTGACATTTTTTTTCCCAAAACATACTAACCACGCATATTATTTTTTTTCTATAAAATGCAAACATGTACATCCATTTTGCTCACATATTATTGTAGCAGAGTTTGTGCTGAATACAGCAAATTTATATGTTGGCAAATGGTATGTTTTAAGTAGCTGAAATAAGCACAAATGTCAGGGCATATCAAAACACCGAAAGAGCCCCAAAACAGCTCAGACCCCTAAGGGTTAATTCCCATCTACAAAACCATGCTGAAACGCAGTAAGCCACAAGTGAAATCAGTCACCGTGTGGTCTGATGAGGGGATAGAAACACTAAAAGGATGCTTCTTGTGTACAGACTGGAGTGTGTTCCACGATACAGATATTGATGTCACAACAGACACAATCACAGACTATATAAATTATTGTATAGATAGCGTCCTTACAAAGAAAGAGGTTGTGGTTTATCCAAACAATAAGCCTTACGTAACCAAGGACATAAAAGAATGCATAAATCGAAAAAAGGCAGCTTTTAGAAATAATGATAGAACTGAGCTAAAAGTGGTACAAAAGAAACTGAACCAACTGCTTAATAAAGCTAGAAAACAGCAAAAGGAAGTAATTGAGAGCCACTTCACAACCATGAATTCGAGAAAACTCTGGGACTCAGTGAAAGCCATCACTAACATGGCACCAAGCAAGGTACATATAACCACTACAGATGACCGGATGAAAGCTAATGAACTTAATGACTTTTACCTTAGATTCCAAACTCAAGATTTTAGCAATGAATGCATTAGTATCCTAAACTCCATCTCACGGATTTGAACATAGGGCATGAGATAGACTGGTTACAGATACAGTCACTGTTCCAGCATCAGTGTACTAGGAAGGCTAAGGGTGCCCTATCTTTCAGAGATCACTTGACTCCCACATCATTCCAGCTCTATGGAAAAAGACTGTTATCACTCCAGTCCCAAAGAAACCTTGTCCTAAGGAGAACAATGATTTTAGACCAGTAGCATTGACATCCATTGTAATGAAATGTTTTGAGAAATATATGGTGTCTCTTTTAAAAACTGAGGTCAATAATAGGTTAGATCCTGGCAGTTTGCCTATAAACAGGGTAGGAGAACAGATGATGCTATAAGTAGCATCACCCACTTAGTCCTAAAGCACTTGGAGGACCCGAAGGCCTACGCACGCTTACTTTTTATAGATTTTAGTTCGGCCTTCAACACGATTCAGCCAGTTATTTTACTTGAGACACTTAAAAATATGGGTGTAAGCTCCTTTATCGTTGAATGTTATTACTCATTTTTAACTAATAGGACACATGTCATGATCCGGGTTCCTCCCTTCTCTGTCTCCCTCTTGTGGTCACACATTACATTCACTCTCTACACTTTCTCTTTTGTCTCATCAGGTTCAGCTGTTCCCGTTTACCTTAATCTCCCCTCACCTGTCTCTCCTTTCCTCTAATGCTTCCTACTATTTCTAACTCTCTCTTTCTCTGTGTTTTTGTCAGTTTATTGCAAACTATACGTGCAGATAACATTGCTCTTACCTCTCTCATCAAGAGTCGCGTCTTGTCCCGTACTGTCCTGTCCTGTGTGGTTCGTGTGGATGCTTCGCCTTGAGCTGGTAGATTCATCCGTTATCTTTCACGCTCACGTAACTCTGCCCTGCCGATTCAGACGCTGTGTTCCTGGCCAGACGCTGTATCCAGCCTACGTTACACTCAACGGGTCTCGTCTCTCTCTCGGCAGTCTGCACAGGGGTCTCAGCCTCGCCAAACGCGTGGCCGCGTTTCAAGTTTCCCAGTGACTATTTTCTACGTCCTGCAGTTTGTGTTCTATTTCTACAAGTGAAGATTTCTGTTTGGACTGTTACCTGTGAATCCTGAGAAGATTAATGTTCCTTATTTAATTCAGTGATTCGTGCCTCATTTCCATTAAAGACTGTTATCGTTGTGAAACTCGCTTTTGGTCCTCTGTTCTCTAAATACCGCAACAGAATAAACTGACCACCAAATGGACCAAGCGAGCAGCATTCCCTTTCAAACGGCAGTCAAACTTCAGGGTGCTATGCTGGGCAGACACGAGCTGGAGATATCCACCGCTCGCCAGGCTGTCGACTCCCTCGCTAATCAGATGGCGGACCTCTCTCATCAGGTTCATCTGGTACGCCACGAGCTATCCGCCTCTGAGACCCGTGAGGTCTCTGAACCACGCATAAACAACCCTCCTGTCTATTCCGGTGAGCCTACTCAATGCCGCTCATTCCTCACTCAATGCGAGGTAGTTTTCTCGTTACAGCCTGCCACTTACGCTCGGGAGCGAGCCAAGGTCGCCTATGTAATCTCTCTCCTCGCTGGAAGGGCCCGGGACTGGGGAGCGGCCAACTGGGAGGCAGAGGGTGATTGCGTCTTTGACTTCACGCTTTTCAAACAGGAGATGATCCGTGTCTTCGACCGGTCAGCACATGGCGAGGAGGCTTCACGACTTCTTTCGTCTCTTCGCCAGGAGGGACGTTCTGTCACTGATTTCTCCATTGAGTTCCGCACCCTATCAACATCCTGCGGGTGGAACGAGCCGGCTCTGGTTGCGCGCTTTCTGGAGGCGTTGAACTCTGACCTCAAGGACGAGATCTTCATGCGCGAGGTGCCGGCTCGACTTGACAATCTCATCGATTTGGCGATCCGGATCGAGAAGCGGTTTGACTTGCGTCACAGAGCACGTAGGTCCCAAGCCGCCCTGTTTCCATCTTCCTCCACTAACGCTTCTCCTCATGCTTCTGACACGGACCCAGAACCCATGCAGCTTGGTGGTCTCCGTATTACTTCTCGGGAGCGCGAGCGACGCATTACCAATCGTCTGTATGTACTGTGCTTCAGCCACCCACTTTGTCACTAACTGTCCGGTAAAAGCCAGAGCTCGTCAGTAGGTGGAGGGTTATTGGCGAGCGTGATGTCTAGGAACTCTCCATCCAAGTCATGTACTACCCTTCCGGGACTCCTTCGGTGGCCCGTCTCATCTGTCTCCTGCGAGGTTCTCATTGACTCAGGGGCGGAGGGGAATTTCCTCGATGAGGTGTGGGCTCAGAAACAGGGTATTCCTCTCATAGACTTAAAAGACACTACCCCTCTCTATGCCCTAGATGGTAGCTTCCTTCCCAGGATAAAGCAGAAGACTATCCCTCTGACGCTTACCGTCTCGGGTAACCATAAAGAGACAATTTCTTTTTTAATTTTTCGTTCTCCCTTTTCTCCTGTGGTACTTGGTCATCCGTGGCTAGTACAACATAATCCCCACGTCAACTGGTCCGACGGATCCATTCTGTCATGGAAATTGTCTTGTCATGTTGAGTGTTTAACCTCTGCTGTCCCTCCTGTTTCCTCTGTCTCTGTTTTTCAGGAGGAGCCCGGTGATTTGTCTGGAGTTCCGGAGGGTTATCACGATCTGCGGGAGGTCTTTAGTCGTGCCCGGGCCACTTCTCTCCCTCCCCATCGTCCGTACGATTGTAGTATCGACCTTCTTCCAGGGGCTACGCCCCCGCGCGGCAGACTATATTCTCTATCGACTCCCGAGAGGAAGGCGCTAGAGAACTATCTGTCCGATTCTCTTAATGCCGGTACCATTGTTCCTTCCTCGTCACCCGCCGGAGCAGGTTTCTTTTTTGTCAAAAAGAAAGACGGTTCGTTACGTCCCTGTATCGATTATCGAGGGCTGAACGAGATTACGGTCAAGAACCGTTATCCCTTGCCTTTAATGTCGTCAGCCTTTGAGATCCTACAGGGAGCTAAGATTTTCACCAAACTTGATCTTCGTAACGCTTATCATCTTGTTCGTATAAAGGAGGGTGACGAGTGGAAGACCGCTTTTAACACGCCCCTCGGTCACTTTGAATACCGGGTTCTACCGTTCGGTCTGGTCAACGCTCCTGCCGTGTTCCAAGCCCTTATCAATGATGTCTTACGAGATATGCTAAATATATTTGTATTTGTCTATCTCGATGACATTCTCATTTTCTCTCCCTCACTTCAAGTTCATGTCCAGCACGTTCGTCGAGTCCTTCAGCGTCTGTTAGAGAATCGACTCTTTGTCAAGGCGGAGAAATGTTCGTTTCATGTCGCGTCGGTTACGTTTCTGGGCTCAGTCATTTCGGCAGAGGGAATTAGTATGGATCCTGCTAAAGTCCGGGCGGTCACTGAATGGCCCGTTCCTGACTCTCGGGTTGCGCTTCAACGCTTTCTTGGTTTCGCCAATTTTTACCGTCGATTCATACAAGGCTTCAGCCAAGTAGCCGCGCCCCTCACTGCGCTGACGTCTGTTAAGTCCCGCTTTAGATGGTCAGAGGCTGCTCACGCGGCTTTTGTCCAACTAAAGACCCTTTTCACCTCCGCTCCTATCTTAGTCTCTCCCGACGTCTCGGAACCATTTATTGTTGAGGTCGATGCCTCGGAGGTCGGGGTCGGGGCCGTCCTTTCTCAGCGCTCTTCTACGGACGGAAGGGTACATCCCTGCGCGTTTTATTCTCATCGCCTCACTCCCGCCGAACGAAATTATGATGTTGGCAACCGTGAACTGCTCGCCGTTCGTTTGGCGCTGGGCGAATGGAGACACTGGTTGGAGGGCTCCTCTGTTCCTTTCGTCGTTTGGACAGATCATCGAAATTTAGAATACATCCGTTCGGCTAAGAGACTCAATGCCCGTCAAGCCCGCTGGGCTCTGTTTTTTACACGTTTTGACTTTTCCATCTCATTTCGCCCAGGTTCTAAGAATGTCAAACCTGATGCCCTTTCTCGCCTCTTTGAGTCCCCCACCGCAGCCGTTATCCCTGAGGTTATTATTCCTCCTGGTCGTGTCGTGGGTACTGCCGTGTGGGGAGTCGAGAGGTTAGTCAAACGCGCTCTATCTCAGGTTTCCGTGCCGCGTAACTGTCCTAAGGATCTCCTTTTTGTTCCCATGCCCGTTCGCCGCGCTGTTCTTCAATGGGGACATGCGTCCAAATTGTCTGCCCATCCCGGCGTTCGGGGCTCTCTTGCTTTTATCCGCCAGCGCTTCTGGTGGCCCACTATGGGACCCGATACACGTCGCTTTATCGCCTCTTGTATAACCTGCGCACAAACCAAGACCAGCAATTCTCCCCCAGCTGGTTTGCTTCGACCGCTCCCTGTTCCAGCTCGACCCTGGTCTCATATAGCTCTTGATTTCATTACCGGGCTTCCTTCGTCGGCTGGCAATACGGTTATCTTAACTGTTGTCGATCGCTTTTCAAAATCCGCACGTTTCATCCCACTCGCTAAACTCCCATCTGCCAAAGAGACAGCCCAGATAATGGTTGATCATGTTTTCAAAATACATGGTTTACCTACCGACGTGGTTTCTGATAGAGGTCCGCAATTCTCCGCTTTCTTCTGGAAAGAATTCTGCCGTCTCATTGGGGCTACTGCCAGCCTCTCGTCGGGTTTTCATCCCCAAACCAATGGGCAAGCCGAACGCGCCAATCAGATTGTTGTCCGCATTCTCCGCAGCCTTGCTCATCGTTGTCCCACGTCATGGTCTGAGCAACTGGCCTGGGCAGAGTATGCGCATAATTCCCTCCCATCCTCTGCTACGGGTCTTTCACCTTTCCACTGTTGCCTCGGTTACCAGCCTCCTTTATTTTCGTCTCAGGAGACTGTATCCAATTCACCGTCGGCTCAGGCCTATATTGACCGTTGTAAAAGCACTTGGAGGAGGGTGAGAACTGCACTTCGTCGCTCTAACACTCGCATGAGCATCACCGCCAATAGGCGTCGGGTTAAGAGTCCGCGCTACGTTCGTGGCCAGCGTGTGTGGCTTTCCACCGCAAATTTGCCCTTACATTCTGAGTCCCGTAAGTTGGCGTCCCGTTTTATCGGGCCATTTCGTATTATTAAGATCATTAATCCTGTCGCGGTACGACTTCGCCTTCCACCCTATCTCCGTCGGGTCCATCCTGTTTTCCATGTTTCACATATTAAACCCATCGTTCGCGCGCCCTCTCGTCCTGTTTGTCCACCTGTTCAGATTGATGATTCTCCCGTTTTCCGAGTTCGTCGCATCCTTGACACACGCCGCCGGGGTCGTGGTCACCAGTACTTAGTCGATTGGGAGGGGTATGGGCCGGAGGAGAGAAGCTGGGTACCCTCTCGGGACATCTTGGACCCTTCGCTTATTGATGAGTTCCTCCGTTCTCGCCAGTCCTCCTCCTCGGGAGCGCCAGGGGGCGCTCGTTGAGAAGGGGGTACTGTCATGATCCGGGTTCCTCCCTTCTCTGTCTCCCTCTTGTGGTCACACATTACATTCACTCTCTACACTTTCTCTTTTGTCTCATCAGGTTCAGCTGTTCCCGTTTACCTTAATCTCCCCTCACCTGTCTCTCCTTTCCTCTAATGCTTCCTACTATTTCTAACTCTCTCTTTCTCTGTGTTTTTGTCAGTTTATTGCAAACTATACGTGCAGATAACATTGCTCTTACCTCTCTCATCAAGAGTCGCGTCTTGTCCCGTACTGTCCTGTCCTGTGTGGTTCGTGTGGATGCTTCGCCTTGAGCTGGTAGATTCATCCGTTATCTTTCACGCTCACGTAACTCTGCCCTGCCGATTCAGACGCTGTGTTCCTGGCCAGACGCTGTATCCAGCCTACGTTACACTCAACGGGTCTCGTCTCTCTCTCGGCAGTCTGCACAGGGGTCTCAGCCTCGCCAAACGCGTGGCCGCGTTTCAAGTTTCCCAGTGACTATTTTCTACGTCCTGCAGTTTGTGTTCTATTTCTACAAGTGAAGATTTCTGTTTGGACTGTTACCTGTGAATCCTGAGAAGATTAATGTTCCTTATTTAATTCAGTGATTCGTGCCTCATTTCCATTAAAGACTGTTATCGTTGTGAAACTCGCTTTTGGTCCTCTGTTCTCTAAATACCGCAACAACACAATATGTTAAAGGACACCAGGCAGTCTCAGACCCCAAATCCATCAGCACGGGGGCACCACATGGGTGTGTGAGCTCCCCTGTCCTTTTTACTATTTATACCAATGAATGTGTGAGTAAATATCCACACAATTACATTGTTAAATTTTCTGACGATACTGCTATCCTTAGCTTATTGTATCGAGACCAAGACACAGTCTCATACCATTCAGAAATAAAACAGTTTGTGGACTGGTGTGATGCTCACCATTTGATGGTTAACGTCACTAAAACAGAGGAGATGATATTTTACCCAAGATCAATCTGTGAACCTAATCCTGTACTTATTCACAATGCACCAATACGTCAGGTTACGTCATATAAGTATCTGGGTGTTTTTATCGATTGTTCCCTAAAGCCTGGTTCACACGGGACGATTTTAAAATTGTCGGCCGATTTTCCAAACCTGAGAGACCCCACACACGGCGATAAAAAATCACTGGTCTAACAGTTTTGGTCGTACAGTGTGTGGTGCGCAGCCACACGGCAAAATCAACACATCACACACGAACCGATTTGACTCCCGAGCATTCCCAGGTCAGACGGAAAATCTCGCGAAATCCCTCGAGATCAAACGTGACGTCAGAGTAAACTATTATGGCGGACAAAGAGGATGCAGTGGCGATAGTTTAAACTATTAGATAAAACATCCACCGGACTCTCTGGTGCGCCATGCCGCCGGCTGTTTTGATTTTGTTTGTTTGTCTTCCTCTGCGCCTCGTCACCTCGCTTTCTGATTGGCTACACGCCACAGTCCACAGGCTGCATGCTCGTTCGTCCTCGGGGGACACCACACACGAGGAGAAATCGGGCCAAAACAATCCAACATGTTGGATATCCCTGATTTGAGATCGGAGCGGTCCAGACGTCCTTCCGAGCAGACGAGAGCAGTCTTAACACCACACACGGCAGGAATATCTGATCAGATTATTTTACGATAATCGGAGCATCCTTAAGATGTCGGAAGGGGAAAATCGGGGCTAAAATCGGCCTAATTATCCTGCCGTGTGAACCAGGCTTTACCTGGCACATTCATGTTGAAAATCTTTGCACCAGGTTGCAACAAAGGATGTAATTTTTAAGAAGGCTAAGACTGTATGGTGTCAATAGCAAACTCCTGTTTCTGTTTTTTAAAATGATTTTAGAGAGTGTGATACGTTATAGTATGCAGACCTGGTATGGTAATCTTTCAGTTCAGCTTAAATCCAAGTTGGGGCGTCTGATCAGTACAGCTTTTAGAATTGTAGGTTACCAAGAACAGTGCAACCTACAGTCATTGTACGAAAAATCTGTGCTCAGGGAGGCAAATAAGATTCTAGATGACCGAACACACATTCTCAATAAGGAACTAGAGTTGTTACCCTCAGGTAAACGATTTAGAATGCCGAAATGCAGGTTAAAGAGGTATAAAAACTCATTCGTGCCAGCTGCTATTAAGATGCTAAACAATAACAAATGACTGTTACCCACTTGTACACCTTTTATTCCCACTGTTCTGTGCACCGTTTTTCACGGTACAGTATAATGAGGCATGGTTGTATTGTCTATACTCAGTGTATATTTTATGTGGTTTGTTGTAAGTGTGTGTCGCAGTGACTATAGCCCAAGACAAATTTCCCCCCTGGGGGACATTAAAGTATATTTTATCTTATCTTTATCTTTTATCTTTATCTATATTTATATATCCGCCCTCGGCATCGTTGTCCACACGCATTTAGTCCAAAGGTGGCACAGTCCATAGTCCAAGACATGCTTTCTGTTGTGTAGATGTCATCTCCAGACTTTTCACCCATGCTTGTTGTAATACCAGTTTGTAATACCACTGCATCTGGCAGCAAACGAATTAGACAGACAGCAAACTGGGAGCTGTCTCTCTCCGAGACATGCACTGGATATAAACTTGGGCAGCATGGATTCTGAAATTTAAAAGAGCATAGCACAACAACCAAAAAGCATACAGCATTCTTCATTGGTCAGAGGTTTGATATGGTCGGATTAAAATTTTCTTAAATTGATGTAATAATAATAATAATAACTTATACTTATATAGCGCCTTTCACGGGACCCAAGGTCGCTTTACATATAGCTACATAAGGAATAGAGAGTAAGAAAAAAAAAAAAAAAAAAAATGTAATAAAATAAAATAAGTAAATAAGTAAATAATAATAATTAATCAGTCCTGGTTAAATGCCTTCGTAAAGAGGTGGGTTTTTAGAAGGTTTTTGAAAATGTCTAGAGAGGGAGCATTTCGGATGTCTGCAGGAATGGAATTCCAGAGGGTGGGGGCTGCGACGCTGAAGGCTCTGTCCCCAAAAGTCCGCAGTCTGGTGTGGGGGACAGAGAGCAGGCCCTTGTCAATGGACCGCAGATTCCGTGAGGGGATATAGGGATGGAGAAGGTCCAGTAGATACCGGGGGGCAGTGGCATGAAGAGATTTATACGTGAGGAGCAGGATTTTGTAGGTGATGCGAAATTTGACCGGGAGCCAGTGTAGCTGGGTGAGGATTGGTGTAATGTGCTGCCAAGACCTAGTGTGTGTTAGAACCCTGGCAGCCGAGTTCTGGACGTATTGTAGTCGTTCCAGAATCTTACTGGGTACACCATACAGGACACCATTGCAATAGTCCAAGCGAGAGTTGATGAAGGCGTGAATGAGTGACTCAGCCACAGGGTCTGAGAGTGATGGTCGAAGTCTGGAAATGTTTTTGAGCTGGTAGAAGGCAGATTTAGTAATGAGTTTGATGTGTGACTGAAAGGAAAGGGTGGAGTCCAAAATGACACCAAGGTTGCGGACTTCCTTGGAAGGAGAGATGGAGCAACCATCCACTTTGAGGAGTAGACCACCTACCCTCGAGAGTAGCGGCTTGGGAGCCACAACCAATAGCTCTGTTTTGCTGCTGTTTAGCTTGAGTAAGTTAGATGACATCCAGGTCTTTATTTCATTCAGACAGTCAATAAGCGATGGTGGAGGGAGCTGAGTGGATGGTTTGGTGCTGATATACAGCTGTGTGTCATCAGCATAACAGTGGAAACTAAGACCATGGTGACGTATTATCTGGCCAAGGGGCATCATGTAAATGGTGAAAAGGAGGGGCCCAAGCACAGATCCTTGAGGCACACCTTGTTTGACTGGGGCCGGGGGTGAACTGCAGTCTCTAAAAGTAACAAACTGTTCCCTATTTGAGAGATATGACTGGAACCAGGAGAGTGCTGAGCCGGTGAGGCCAACACATTCAGATAGACGTTTAAGAAGGATAGCATGAGAAACTGTGTCAAAGGCTGCTGAGAGATCTAGAAGGATGAGGATGCTGATATGTCCAGAATCAGCGGCGATAAGGAGGTCATTGATGATTTTAATAAGGGTAGTCTCAGTGCTGTGATGGGCTCTGAAGCCAGATTGAAATGGTTCATAGAGATCATAGTGAGACATGTGATGATGGAGTTGGGCAGCAACTGCTCTTTCAAGGATTTTACTCATAAAGGGAAGGTTGGAGATCGGATGGTAGTTATTTAGGTCAGCCGGGTCCAAACTGGGCTTTTTGAGAATAGGGGTAACTACAGCTGTTTTGAAGCCAGAGGGTACCAAACCAGATACCAGAGACTTGTTTATGATATCCACCATGATGTGACAGAGAGTAGGGAGGCATGCCTTGACCAGAATAGTTGGCATGGGGTCCAGTGAACAGGTGGAGATATTGGCTCCAGTAACCAACTTAGCGACTTGAGCCGCATCCAGAATGGAAAAGGATGAGAGGCAGTGCTGTGGCAAACATGTAGTTGGGGAGTTGGCGCCATCATGAGTGTGAGTTATGGGTAGGGGATCATGAGGAGGCGGCAGTTGTTGGTGGATAGAGTCCACTTTTGCCTGAAAGAAATCCAGAAAATTAGAGCCAATATTAGGAGTGTCAAAGGGACAGGGGGCATCGTGAGGACGGAGCAGCCGGTTTATGGTGGAGAAGAGCTTTCTGGGTTGCTTTTGCTGGTTACCAATGAGAATTGAGTAGTAGTGTGTTTTGGCCTTGGAGAGAGCTTCTTTATAAGACCTCACATGGTCTTTAAAGGCCTCGAGATGGACAGTGAGGCCCGATTTTTTATAGAGCCTTTCCAGCTGGCGACCAGTGGCCTTCATGGAGCGAAGTTGGGTAGTGAACCAGGGGGCAGGACGGGAGAAAGAGACAGTTCGAGTCTTGAGGGGAGCAAGAGAGTCCAGGCTGAGAGACAACGCTGTATTATAATGTGTGACTAAGCTATCCACCCCGGGTTCTGGGGGATCTGTGGCCAGGTGGGTCCCTACAGTTCTGGATAGTGATGATGTATTAACAGACTTGATGTTCCGAAAAGTGATGGTACGTTTGAGGTGTTGCCTGGGCAGAAGTACTGGAACATGGAAGAGGACGGCACTGTGATCAGAGATAGCTAGATTAATGCATTGCAGCTGGGAGGGAGTGACACCAATGGAGCACACCAGATCCAGTGTGTGACCTTTGGTGTGAGTGGGACCTTTAACATGCTGAGTGATGTTAAGGCAGTCCAACAGTGACAGGAATTCAGCAGCAAAAGGACAGCTGCTAGAGTCCACATGAATATTGAAGTCCCCGAGCAGAAGTGTGGAAGGAGACATGGAACAGACGGAAATGAGTAGCTCTGATAGCTCGGCCATGAAGATGGTTGTTGTTTTTGGTGGGCGATAAACAAGGACCACCTGAAGCTGAGCAGGCCCAGCCAATGTAAAACAAAGACACTCAAATGAGGTGATGTTAGGCACTGCAAGTTCTTTCACTTGGATGTCAGCTCGATGTATAACAGCCAGACCACCACCATGGCCCGTCGCACGAGGCTTCTGGATGTACACATAGCCTGCTGGGGTGGCTTGGTTGAGTGTGATGAAATCCTGCTGATTTTGCCAAGTTTCTGTTAAGCAGAGAAAATCCATTTTTCTGTCAGTAATGATGTCATGTACGAGTAGTGCTTTGTTGTTTAGGGAACGAGTGTTCAATAACATGAACATTGCAGGCCTGTTAATAAGTGCTAAGGCAGGCAGTGTAGAAGAAGCAATATCAACACAAACCAGAGACCTTAGGCTTAGATTGAAAGAGCTCACGTGAGTTTTGTTGTGATGACGTCGTTTCACTGCGACAGAGCGTCAGTCTGACAGAACAGTGGGAATAGCATGATCCATGTAAACAAACTTACATCGGGAGCTTCTATGTACATAGCGGGGGCGACGCAAGAGTTTGAGTGATTTGATGGTATCAAGGCAGTTTGGTAAGATGTTACAGAAGAGATTCAGAAGTTCCAGGGAGGAGTATTTAATTAATGACATGTTGGTGCGAGGAAGCACCAGCTAGCTTCGCCACAGCGGCCGGAGAGGATGCATCCAACACTCGACCACGTCAGCAGCAAAGACAAGACAGAACAGTCTTGTCTTTGCAGTTCTGAACAGACAGAACAGAACATGTACTTCAAAATATGGTCAAGGGAGAATAAAAGATCTTACAAGCTCTTACACTGTTTCTGGAAACATTTAAATAAATTGCATTACAACAAAACAAAGCAAAACAGAATACAACTATTTGTACTTGGATGAAAATGAAAAATAATGACATGCATTTTAAATTTAACTTGGTGAGACAAATGATAACTGACAAATGATAAATGAAGTAAATTCAAAGAAAAACAAAACAAACAATTAAATAAAATTAAAATAATAAAATTGTATGTATTATCTTTTTGTGAGGCAGAATCAGATAGATGCAGATTTGACTTTGTGTGAAGATCAAATGATGTCATTATGTGGCTGAATTTAGCTGTGAATTTGTGTAAATTCATCATGCCCCAAAACAAAGGTGAGTGGGCTTTACAATTGTGATGCAAATTTGGTCCTGTTGCCGTAACAGGGAGTCAGCTTGAGAATGTGAGTATGAGGTGTGATCTGGCTCAAACTCTTCCCTCACCAATGTTTATGTTAAGAAGCATGATAAAAGTGCAAAGTACAGAGTCACTGAATCCTGTTGTGAGCAAAGCATTTTCATGGTTATGCATTGGTGATCAAAATCTGCATGCTCTGTAGAGAAAAACAAATTTTGAGTTTATACACAGTTTCTTTTCGTCCTGGCGCTTTACAGAATCAGTTCTATTTCATGCGATCCATCCTGACATCCTGTAAAATAAAAATTTTAGTTAGGCGCTGCGCAATGTTAGGCAAGGTTTGTCTGCTGTACTGCTGTACTTAAAGCCTTTGCTGCCACATCTGTTTTGGCTTTTCCTGCTGAAACAATCTTTGTTATTAGCACACTTACAGACAGACATTTTGTATAATTCTCAGCAGTTAGTGTGATGCCTTTCAGCAAACCCCTCCCCTCTTTTGATGCACAATTCTACTTGTGTATCAATTTTATCATAATGGTTTGTCATCAACCCTAAACCAATCATTCTCTTTCAGTCATCTTTCCTCCAGACATCTTTCTCTGTCTCTGGAAAAATTATTTTTAAAGCCACAATCTCATCTTCTTATCAAAGTATTTTAATGTCACTGTTAGTCTTAGATCGTATCCTCTTTTTCAGACCTGTTGTTCGGCTCTTAAGCCAGTCATACTTCATCAATTCTTTTCTCTAAAAAGATTTTCCATTTTAAATTATATTTTGAATCTTACTTTTCCCTGTAGTTTTTATCTATTTTTTTTTTGTATGGCCTCATAACCAGCTTCAAAGCTTTTGAAGGTTCATTACTCATTTGATTTTAGAAAAGTCAGCTGTGTTGTTTTTGATTCATTATCATTAGATTCTCAGCTTCTTTGTCTGAATGAAAACAGAAAGACAGAATACCCCCTTCCTTCACTCCAGCAGTCTCTCTCACCTTAAATGAATAATTTTTTCAACAGCCGCCTATGACTGTAATTTAGACAGAGTAAATTACTTACACTAACCTTTGACCATTGTCATTCCGACTTTTGAGTTGTCCTTATCTTTAAGCCGCCACCATGTCTCTGTCCCGATAGCCTGACATCTCTGCATTTTAAGAGAAACGTCCTTGCCCTTAAGGCAACTAACATCATAAAGACTTTTCTTACTGCCTCCACATCAGGGGCCGTATTCACAAAGAATTTTAAGGCTAAAAGTAGCTCCTAACTGGCGAATTTAGGAGCAACTCCTAAAAATAATGGGCGTGTCACTCCTAACCACAAAGCATTTTAGGCCTAAAAGTAGCACCTAAGTCTGGGACAGCTTAAAAGAAGTCGAGAGGACTCCTAACTCACTAAGACCTATTCACAAAGGATTGTAGCGCATATCACCGCCTCTCGCTGTCGTCCGGGGTCCGCAGCACAAGCGGGAATGCTGCAGTTATCTGCAAAATAAATCCTCTCCCATGTGTTTTGCTTGATATCCCAGTGCCGAATTTCCCATTTATCATATTTTTTTTCAGCACCAACTGAGCCAGCAGCAGTAATGGTGTGGTTCACTCCGAACGCGAATTTAATTATACTAAGAGTAGGTCTGAAAGGCGTTGTGAATAACTTTTAAGAGAAAACTCCTAGCTAAAATATTTTAGTGCGATTTAGGAGTACTCCTAGTGGTAAGATAAAATTCTTTGTGAATACGGCCCCAGATAAATTTGTGTAGCACTTGTCTGAATTATTAGCAGTAATTTAGTAGATATTCTTTTTACTTTAGTTTTATAATAAAGATAAGATTTGAATTTCGTCAGAAGAATTAGGTATCGCTAAGGAGACAGCGGGTTGTCATGAGAAGTAACAGACAGACACAAGATTAGATTAGAAGTATAATTGGTTTCACTTTAAATAAAAAAATAGAAAATTTATCAAGTAAAAGAAAGTAAAATCACATAAGCAATAGTCAAAACAATTGACTATGAAAATTCCCACCTCGAGTGCACTCTTGTCGGTGTTTCAAATATATACTCACATAGTCAGTTTAACATTCAGAAGAAAATAGAAAATAACAAACAAGATGCAACAGAAAAGAGTATAATCTCTCTCTCTCTCTCTCTCTCTCTCTTCTAAAGACCCTTAAGTGTCTCTCGTAAAAGTTCCAATGTCTCTCAAATCTGGATTGTGGTTGACCCTCAAAAAAAAAGAAGAATAATAGTTCTTAAGATCAAATTTGTGATCGAGTACGAGTAGCACTGGAACTCAAGGAAAGGATATCAGCCTCCTCTCCACAACGTGATGTCTTCTCCCTTTCTAAAGACTGGGTTGGCTCGCCATCAAACACGGAATCTACAGGATGTCACAGAAGGTCGTGCAGTCATCACATCTCCACGATATCAAGAAGAAAGAAAAGAAAAGAAAACGGAAAAACGAAAGGAGAGAGAAAAAAAAAACTGGCCTCTGAATCAATAGCTCTCTTTCTAATACAGACACGTTGCCAACAATGGCGACGATGAACTCTTGGTGATCGTCTTTTCTTTTGCTCTCACACAGGCGCAACTACAGGCGTGCGTGCTCATAAAATGGCGTCGGTGAACAGGTAGAATGTATTCCTCTATTCAATCGACTTCTTATTCAGAATGCATCAAATTAATAAAATCTCGACTTTCTCATACTCTTTCCACAGATTCTCAATCTAAGATTTATAGAAACGGATCACGACGATCAGATTGCGTCTGCTCTTCTCAATCAAGCTCGTCTCTTCTGTCATTGCGCATGCTCGTCGACACCCATGACTCAAATGACAAAGAGCTCTCATTGGTTGATCACTGAGCTTTTATCTAGAATGAATTTGAATATTTATTCATTTTTATATTATTCATTTTTTTTCATCTCTTATCGACTTTTATTAAGGGAACAGATCACTAAATTGTGTTTAAATTAAATTACCTTTATTTGACCTGTGTTACATTTGCATTCACCTTGTGGTCTCAGCTGGCTCTTGAAGGCCCATTGTCATCAGCTCTTTATTTATAATCTTTTTTCTTCAGGGTTTTTGTCCCCTGGCATGGTTGTAGAAACTTGTCGCAATGAAAAACAAGCCATACAGCAAATGCGTTTTTTCTGGTGAGTGGTATGGAGGAGCTTTGCATTTAATGGGGCAGACCGCCGTAACTCGTCACAGCTTCATCTCCCCTGTAAAGACTAAAGGGCGGATCTAATCCGTGGGGAATTTGCATATCCTAATTAATAATTGGTAATTAATAATTATTCATACATGTTTGGATTAGATCAGTCTTACATTTAATTTAATCATCCCGGGTAGGGATGATAATCTGTTAATCTGACTCTGCATTCATGCAGGTGTATCTCGACAACCAACCACAAACTGGTTATGGTTAATTTGCATAGATCACGTTTTACAGGCAGGTAAAATTTATTAGCTCAATTGCCAGAATAATATTGTGGGGATCCACAATATCATCTTACTTTATAGGATTTCAGGAAACGCAATTCTCTGGCCAGAAGAATTGGGTTTCCCGCCCTATAAACACATACTCTTTAAAGTATCTTTAATTTGTAAAGCTTCCCAGCTAGCAGGGAACGTTCTTAGAACTTTGGCTAACATTCCCTACAAGTTTGGTTAATGTTCTAAAGAAAACATTTGAATGTAATGTCTAACTAATGTTTTAAGGATGTTTTCACATTTTTAAAAATGTTCCTATAATGTTACATGCAAACTAAGATATAACATTTTAACTGCAACATTCAAAAGATGTTTTGGGAATGTTTCTGAGGTAACCAGGTTGTACAAGGATCTCAAAATAACATTGTCCCAATGTTTCATGATAACAAGAGAAGAACATTCTTTGTGTCACATTAGGAAAATGTTTTGAGGATATCATTGAGAGATGAGATGTTGAATGTTCTTCATAAAACGTTCTTCTAATGTGACGAGTTAACACAAATATAACATTTTACTTGCAACATTTTGAGGATATTTGGGGAACGTTGTTAAAGTTAAAGTTTGTACAATGATCTCAAAATAACATTGTCCCAATGTTTCATAATAACAAGAGAAGAACATTCTTTGTGTCACATTAGGAAAATGTTTTGAGGATATCATTGAGAGATGAGATGTTGAATGTTCTTCATAAAACGTTCTTCTAATGTGACGAGTTAACACAAATATAACATTTTACTTAAAACATTTTGAGCATATTTGGGGAATGTTGTTAAAATTAAAGTTTGTACAATGATCTCAAAATAACATTGTCCCAATGTTTCATAATAACAAGAGAAGAACATTCTCTGTGTCACATTAGGAAAATGTTAGAAGGGGATCATTGAGAGATGAGATGACAGCATGTAGGCTACATTATGATGGGCCCCGAAAAACGGGGACCACTATAATCATCACCAACTTTCAACGTGATGTCACCGGGAAAGTCCTGACCGATTCAATATCTGATGAGTGGAACTGTATCGGAAGAGCCTGTGGCAGGTTAACTCTTAAGGGAACTCCTCTTGTACAACTGTTTGAAGATATCTCAGAAGGCAGTAGTTTGGGAGTTCATCTTCCTGAATTTCCATTTAGCTCATTGTTAGTATATCAGCTCACACCATGACTCCCTCTCCTTTCTGTTGTCTGACTTGGACTAGTGCTGGTCCCTCAAGATTCACTCCATAAAACCTTTAAAGAATCACTCTTCATATTTCATTAAACTTGTGACAGCTTGTGATTTTAAGTGTTGGTCATGTTTCAGACTTCCTTACCTTAGCAGTCTCTGAGAACCTAGCTTTAGGCTAGTTTTGGAGATTCTGCAGTTCTGGAATTTGGTTGCACTGGAGTCTAAAGGGTTACACTTAATTATACACTTAATTATACTAATTCTGTGATCTGTCCTTCTCAGTACGTTTTTGCGACCCTGCAAAATTAAGCCATTTAATTGTCTGATATCTTTTTAATTTGCACAATTTTTGACCTTTCATTGTCAGTTAAATCTTTTTTTTTTACCCATTTGCCAAAAGTCACAAAAAGTCCCACTGTTAAAAAAAAAAGTTAGATTAACTTAAAATTTTAAGGCAACCAGGTAACTTACTTTTTTTAGTTAATTGAATTTAAAACTTTGAGTTAATACAACAAAGGAGATTGGTTTAATAAATAGAAACTCAAAACTCAAAATATTATGTTATCTGAACTACATTAATTATCTAAGTTGATTTGTCAAAATATAACAAAAATGTGTAACATCATGAAAATATTTTTTTTACAGTGTAAGCTTGGACTTAGGTCCAGCTGCTGCCTTAACATGTATTCAAAGTATAATCAAATTGCATGCCAAATCATTTTGATTTAAATATTAAACTGACTTAAAAAAAATGTTGAAATTGTTTGAAACATTTTGATGAGTAAAAGTAATGAAAACACATTGAGCATATAAGTTTTCTTTAGTGTAGCCTATTAATTATGTCTAAAATATATATTTAAAGGGGTCATATAATGCAATTTTTGTACAAGTTAATATGAATCTTTAGGGTCTAAATGAAAAGTTTGTAATATACTTTTATTAAAAATTCTCATTAGTTTTTTAAGAAAACACTCATTTTACCTGCTCAAAAACAGCTGTTTTCAGCACTCCGTTTAAGTGTATGTGCCTTTAAATGATAATGAGCTTCGCTGACTCCGCCCCTCTGTTCTGTGGGCGGTGTAACACAACGCACGTGGAGTGTTAACTTGACAACAGTTGAGGGTTTATTATGGCAGCGGGATTCTCTCTGAGGACACATCTGTGCAACCATATCAGTTTGAACCGGAGTCGGACCCGAAACAAGATGACGGCCCCGAAGAAGTTCGACAATTAACCCTCTGAGGTCTGAGCTGTTTTGGGGCTCTTTCGGTGTTTTGGTATGCCCTGACATTTGTGCTTATTTCAGCTACTTAAAACATACCATTTGCCAACATATAAATTTGCTGTATTCAGCACAAACTCTGCTACAATAATATGTGAGCAAAATTGATGTACTTGTTTGCATTTTATAGAAAAAAAATAATATGCGTGGTTAGTACGTTTTGGAAAAAAAAATGTCACTGCAATAAGGCCATTTAACACATAATGAATAGTTGTCCACAATACTTTTGAGTTACTATTCTTGTAGGCTAGAATTTTTACTTCAAAATGAAGTGAAAATCATTCTGACCACTCTTTCAGAAACATCAATATAACGATTTGAATTTCTTACATCAGTTTTTGGGTCAGCAGTGCTGTATGCGTGGGAGTGTTAATGCCCATGAATATTAATGTGATTTACACCTGGGAAGACTAAAGACACTCCCCCAATGGCTAATGGCCCATCAAGGTGCTTTGAGGCAGCCTGAACAAAGAATGATTCACTGGTGAACAAAAAGTTAAAAAGAACAGCATTTATTCAAAATAGAATTTACGTTCTTTCCTAAGAATGTAAAGACTTAAAGTCATTACTATCACTTAACACATCCTTTCAAAAAAACAAACATAAAAATACCAAACTTGTTTTTTTTATAAAAAAAAATATTTTTATTCAAAGAATACTAAAAAAAAACTACCGCAGGTTTAAAAAACTGTTTGAATAGACTCATGGGCGAATGCGAGTCTACAGAGCTCAGTTGCGGTCCAGTTTCCCGTGCAGGAAGAAATCGCAGTGTCTGTGGAACCATGTCAACATCGGTCTCTGTTTTCCATGACAGCGTGGACTGCATGTTGCTCGTCTGCTTGTTTGCCTTGGCTCTCTTCGGAACTGGTGCTTGGACATTGTCACATCTGTTATAAAAAAAGAAGAAAGAAAAAGTGTGAGCATGCTGATAAGACAATCAAAGAAACTGTATTATTATCATTATCAATCACTAATTACCATGGATTTAAAAAAGACATATTTGTAATTTCACACAAGAATGGGAACTTTTACATTATGACGATGTAAACACAATTAGGCTACATTTCATCTGTAAAATATTACGTCTATGCACTTACTCAGTATTATTCTCGATCGCACTGAGAACTGAACGACACCTGCGTGTCCCTCTGCGAGGTGCTGGAGAAGGAGAACGTGATGCAGCCAATTTCCTAAAAAACAAAACAAAATAACTGTTAGCATACATTATGTATACAACAGAGTTATTGAATATTCTGTACTGAATATGCATCTGTTACTGAATATTCTATATAGGTATTATTGTTTTTTTTTGTATTATGTTTTGTTATTGAGTGTTAAAGCTGCCGTGACAATATAATTTCCTGCAAAGGATCAATAAAGTATCAACAACAACAACAACATCTGTTGATGGCCCATATAGAATGCATGCTGATAACACAATCAAAGAAACTGTATTATTATTACGCTTATCAATCACTAATTACCATGGATTAATTTCACACAATAATAGGAACTTTTACATTATGACGATGTAAACGATATTACGTCTATGCACTTACTCAGTATTATTCTCGATCGCACTGAGAACTCAACGAGACCTGCGTGTCCCTCTGCGAGGTGCTGGAGAAGGAGAGCATGATGCCACATTCCTAAAAACAAAACAAAATAACTGTTAGCATACATTATGTATACAACAGAGTATCTGTTGATGGCCCATATAGAACGCACGCATTTATTATGTACACTCAATGAACGGATCGTTCGCGATCGACACATCGCTACATTTCAAACATTTACACCTGTATTCACAGTGCATAAGGCAGTAAGCATGATAATTAGTGTCATAGGCTAACTAAAACTGAACATTTGCGAGTATCTATGGCCCATATAGACAGCACGCATTTAGGGATAGGCTACACAATGAACGGATTGTTCGCGAACGAACGACACATCACTAACTTACATTTCAAACATTACACCTGTATTCACAAACAAGTATTTACGCATGATGAAGTGTCATAGGCTAAAACAAAACTGAACATTTATATATAACATATTGTATTTAGACAGAATCTATCACGTTTTTACCAGAGTCTGAAATATCACATATAACCTAGCAGTTATTCCCCAAAAAATGCATTACACATAGGCTAAGGCAGTAGGCTATTTTAGCATGATAAGTCATGGGCTAACCAAAACTGAACATTTATATATAAAATATATTGTATTTAGACAGTATCACGTATTTTACCGGAGTCTGAAATATATTTATCTCAATCACATAACCTAGAAGTTATTCTCGAACAAAATGCACTACACATAAGGCAGTAGGCTATTTAGCATGATAATCAGTGTCATAAACTAATCAAAACTGAGTGAAAAATATGTATGCTATATACAAATATGTTCAGAGAATATCACATTTAAAAAGTTTACACGAGCATACAATGTTAGGGATATTGTGAGGTATTTCCTATGTCAAAAGCTAGCCAAAACTAGGCAAAATATAAAATTCATTTGAGCTCTATATGATAAGAAAACGAATTATAACACTAAAAAACTTACTCCGAACTTCTATCCTCGGTTGGATCAATTCGTTCTTGAAAATGCAGCCTTTTCGTCGTCCGAATTGCAATCTTCCTCTGAAGAAAATGTGAATTCGTCATCACTGTCCAGAATCATCTGAAGGGCCTCTCTGTCGGAGTAGCGTGCTGCTGCCATCCTCCAAACGCGATGAACTAACAGTGAATGATCTGATGAAGAAGCTTCATGTTTTTCTTGATCGCGGGGCGTGCCGCGTGTGCGATGCATAGATCACCTATTTTACCATGTGAAAAGCGCTGGGGGCGTGGCGATCTGAGCTGATTAATGATAATGAGGGGAGAACGAAACAACTGTAACTCTCCTTGGTTTCAAACGGATTACATAAACTGGAAATATAATTTTTTTTAGTAGCTTACTTCATTTAAAAGAAGAGAATCTCAGCTTCATAAAGAGACATCTCTCGTATCTCTGTGACAAGTATTAACAGAGTTACAGTTATTTTTTCGGACGCGTTTCAGAATGGACTTCACTGACGGAGAGAAGGTAAAACGCGCATCATGTTTATTATTCTTTATTTGACGAAAAGCACAACACTTTGTTTTTATTGTGAGTACCCTAAAAAAAATAGAAACTTAACAGGATCTAATGATGTACAACACTTAAATGTAAGATAAAAATCAACAGAGTAATTTGAGTCTCTTTTGCACTGATAAGGAAAAAAGTGAGCTCATCACGCCCCCGTGACGGCCGACCTCAGAGGGTTAAGGCTCGAACAGGACGTTTCTGAATGGTTGGTTAACAATGTCACTTTGATCTATTTTTGTATGTACTGGCAGGGTAACGTTAGAGTTGTGAGATACAAACGCTATGTGTTTAACGTTACTAATGTAAGTTATAGGTTAGTTCGTTGACAGATTTATGTTGAAAAACAATTTTTTTTTTGTAAATGTAGGCTTGTCAGTGATGCGTGACGTTATCTCAGTGTTAGGTAGGCCTACAACTATCGTGACTGAAACTGACGTGAGGTCATGTCAGTAATGATTCTAGCAGTAGTTGAAGGATACCTAAGAATTTGCTGTATGTTTATGTTTAGTGCAGTACGAAAATATTTTATGTTTTAAGAAAACTTTTAAGTACATCTATAGTTTTGTAACTGCATTGATATTCCTGTTAATATTCCTGTTACGTTAACTGTAACTGCGTAACTTACACAGTTTTTAATAACACAACACCTCTAACGCGTTTTTCATTATAAACGTGGGATTATGAATTATATTGAGAACGTCGTAACGTTACATAGAACATATGCCGTAATGCACCCTGAGTGTAAACATTAGCCACAATCATCGTGAAGCGTGCAAGGGATTTGCAAAGATTCATATAAAGGTTAATAAATAAAACGTTACACTCACTTCTTCTGGAGGTCCAGCAGAAACACGAATAGTTGGTACCGATTCCTTTTTCAGTAGCAGCTTCTTAGCTAAACCTGATTTATATTGACCCTCGCCTCGTTTAAAAAGCAGTCTGGTGAGAAATGATTTGCGCAAACATGAGCGCATTGACGTTGCTCGTCGTGAATATTTCCTTCATAAACAAAACTCAGCCACTGCGTCTTCAGCGGTTCGGATTTAGGAACATTAAAATGACTGCTGTGTTCCTTATTACACCCAAGAACAGAACACCACAATCGCTTAGACGGCCGCCATTCTGCTCCAGTGTAACAATGACGAACTATGATTGACATCTCACTCACGAGCGAGGGCGGGTCTGTGTTGAAACGCTGCTGTCAATCAACAGTCGTGGGAGGGGCGTGCGAGCTTGTGACGTCACAGGCTCGAACGGCTTGATTTGAGGCAGGGGAAAACATATAAGGAGATTAAAACAAAACCACTGGATGGATTTTTATCATTATATGATGGCTGTGTACAGACACTGCAACACACATTTCAGTACAATCAACTTGTAAAAGTGCAAGTACCATTATATGACCCCTTTAAAAAAATATTTTGTTTTTTTTAACCCATTACAATTTCACCACCTAAATGATTTTACAGTCTCAATAGTATGATGTGGAATTCTAGGAAAATATAGGCATATGGTCAAATCGACTTGCATTAAAACTATGCACATTCAGTAGTCTATCTGCTTTAAAAAAAAAAAAAAATAACATCAAATCATTAGTAAAATAAAGTTATATAGCCTAATAAAAAATGACAACTTAAAAATTTTGACAACTACAATATACTTTATGAACAATAATATTATCAATAATACTATTTATTAATTTTTTTTAATTTTAAATAATTTTATCGTTATAATTATTATCATTGTTGTTGTAGTTGTACATTTTGAAAACAGGACTTGGAGGTAACCACCCTACGCGAAGCGGCATTCGTGTGTGTGCTCGCGCGTTCAATGAAGGCAGCGCATTAATCTAGAACCGTGATTAAACTGACTGGACACCTTCCAACCAATCAAAATCTGTCAATGTTCCACTCGTCAGTCGTCATCCTTCGGAGAGCAAGCCTGAAAGCCGTAATCTACCTGTTTTCGTGCTGCGAAAAGGTAAGGATAACTCAAAGTTGGCTAATGTATATTATTGTAGATATTGTTTTCATTAATTAGTAGCCCTAGGCCCATCTTCCTTTTTTGTTCAAATTATGTGTAACCTGATGTGGAAGGAAAGTTAGCCTGCAAGATCATTTTATTAGCAGACATCTTGACTTAACGTTGCAGTGGGTGACTGAGGTGTTTTTAATTTTTTATGAGATCCTGACTAAAAGTATTAGTTTTGGGGAATGTGTTTTGTTAATGCTAACTTAATCTTTTGTGCATACGTAGGATAGATAATTGTGGTGCTCGTTTCGGATGATTATTAAATAATGTTAAACACTTTTAAATGAATAACATTTCTTTAATCGCTCAACTAACATATGCGACGTTGCTGTAAACGCAACATAAATGCACAAAGTCAACAACACTGTTAATTAATCCAAATCTATAGAATCCTTTCAGGAACAGAGGAACAGATTCAAATTCAGGCAGCGACCGTTAACGACAAATCGAGCTTAAATTCAAACATAAATTTGCATAATTTTGAAATACACAAAATGGCGCATAAAGAAGCGTTAAGACCTCTGATCTCTATATAGATCAGTTATTACAACACATTTCATATCAAAAAAGTTAAATTCGGCTCTTTAGCTCATTAATATAATGACACAGAGGACTGCAACTGCAACACATCTTCATTTGAATTTAGATATTTTTCCAATAATACATTATCGTGATTACACCTGTTTGCCTGTCATGTTTTTCTCTATAAAAGTCCATAGGCTATATTTAGAAATGGTTATGGGTAGGTTAGATGTAGAAGTGGGATTAGGGTGGCAAAATACCTTATTAATGCAATATTGTTACAACAATTGTCTTTTATCTACTACTTTTTGTTTGTCAATTTCATTTTATATATTATCTATAAAATGGTTATGTTTGGGGCAGGGTTACAGAATCTAAAATGTATGTGTGTATGTATATATATAAAATGGTAAACTTTATGATATAAAAGATTAAATATTTTACATTTATATGGTTATAAAAACGTAATAATGTTTAGATTAAAATATTGCCAATACGTCCCTATTGTAGGTTTCAGCGTTGTACATTTTGTACCTGTTAATGTTACGTATTAGTGATGAGACCAGGCTGGGGAAATTATATTGACTTTGGTCTTCTTCTTGTGACACTTTTCCAGGGGTGTTGTGTTATAGTTCTGCCTATTATGATCAACTTAATATGATTCACTTCACAAATGTTTACTCATGCTGCAATTTCTCTGTGTTCTTCTTTCTTTACAGTGAAAGCATCATGGATGCAATATTGTGCTCGGTATGTTTTTTTTAATCAACATTTTTCTGTTTTCCTCTTTAACTTTCATCAGTATACATTTAGTACACTGTAAAACCCAACAAGTTCAGCTAACTAATTTCTTTTGATGTAACTGATTACCTAAAATAATTTAAGTTTATTAAAAACAATAGTTATGAGTTCTCTGAACTTATTTGCATTGATTCACTAAAACAATAATAATTCTGAATACACAATAAAGTGAAGTTTTAGCTTTTAGTATTTAAATGCAGTGTAAAGTTTAATTGAGTAAAAACAGTGAAATGACAAACTTTAAATGAACTTAGAGCACTTGCAGTTACTGCTAGCTCACAACATCACACACAAAGTCAAATCCAATGAGTTAACCTAACTCATAACTTTTGATGTAACCGATTACATAAATTAATTTAAGTTTATAAAAACACAAAAGTTATGAGTTCTCAGATTTTTTTTCAGTTGAGTGATTAATTAGGTGATTAGTTAAGTGATTAGTTAAGTGATTAATCAAGTGATGGTTGAGAATTAGAGATGAACACCTGCTGTTAATCAGCAGAATCACTGAAGGAAAGATGAACACAAGCACTACAACTGACTTCCAACCACAACATTCGATGAAATCAACTGAAGATAATATGTTTAAACCACTAAAGATCTCAGCAGAGGAGGATTGAACATCTCCACAAACAGCATTACCAGCTTTACTTATTACCAACCAGAGTTTTATCATGCGTCTACAGAAGTTTTTATTGTGAATGAACAGAGGTCTGGATGAAGATGATTTATTGAGTTTTATTTAAAGACACCATGATAGTGGTCAGTGTTTGCTTTAGTTGGGCTCTTGACCCTTGTCTTTATAACACCAGTTGTTCCTCTGGCTGCTGTAACTGAGTGTTTATGACACACATTTGTTATGGCCCAAAAGCCATTGTGAGCATGTGGTTGTGTTATGACAATGATTTATGAAAGTATGAATCATCATTCAGTGTCTTGATTCTCTGATCTCTGATTAAAATTTCTCTTTATAAGTTACAGTGATTCTGCTGTAAGGTCAAATGTTGTGACAATCAGATTTTAAAAACCTCTATGGTATCATGCTGTAGAGTTGTGACGTTCGCGAACGAACCGATTCTTTTGAACGGCTCATAAACATGAACGATGGGAGCCGAGTCCCGGCTGGAGGGGAGCCGTTCTTTCTGTCGTTCTTTTTTTCCTATGCGTGTTTCACACAGATGCACACAAATTAGCTCCTCAGTTAGCTCCACCCAGCGCAGGGGTGCTACTGCCTAATGGTGTTCACACCGAACGAGAATAGAGCGTCAAATACGCGTCTAATTAGACACGTGAACATTCACTCGAGTTCAAAATTTTCAACTTGCGCAGAAGACGTTCGCGGCAAACGCACCGCCAAATTCGCGTCATTCGCGACGCCCGGCGCGAATGATGCGTCTATTCGCGTCTTTGCATTGACGTTGTATGTAATCTACTCGCGCAAATAATTAAATTCGCGTTCGGTGTGAACACACCATAACAGTCAGCATGATGATAGTTGTGCACGCGCGCGCATCCTTTACGTGAGTACTCCAGTGGGAAAAATAACCTACGTGCCTCTGTCATTCATGTTATTGTATCTACAGTATATATTTACAACTTTAAATATTTTTTGTTTTTTATCAAAATGTTCTTGTGTGATAATGTTCTTGTGTGGAAGTGTTAGTGTTTGTAGTAAAAGCTGTTTTGCACAGAAATTCATTGCAGCCGGCTGTGTTTTTGATGTTTATTTGTGAGTAGGTATTGTATGAATAACATAAGTCAACATAGCTTTACACATACACACACTTTGTACTAAAGGTAAATCCAAAATAGTGATGTCACTTTCTAAGCAGAGGGATGTTGTGAATGTGCAACCCTATGGAATATAGTCCACACATGACAAATGAGGTAATAATCAATATTTCAGAATAATTCAAATTCAGATATTGGTGTGTGATATCTGAGTTTTAATTATTTGACTACAAATCTCACCTCATTATTCCTCCCAGTGATTATTTCCCAGATAAACTGAGATGCCCCCAAGCTGGCTTCTTAAAACTGACTAAAATATTTAAAAAGAGCCAAAAGAGACGTTCTTTTGAACGGCTCTTTTGAAAGGAACGGATCGCCAAGATCCGGATCCCCTCAAAGAGCCATAAATCCCATCACTATCATGCTGACTTACACAGACATCAAGAATCAGTATATGGATCTCAACAGTGGTGACCTTTCAAAAACGATTCATGCTGCAATGAATGCTGAAAGCCGTGTATGCATTGTGATTATGGTATTACCCAGCATGCATTGCAGCATGAATTGTTTTTTCAAATGGTCACCATTCTTGAGATTCATATCCTGATTCTTGATGTCTGTGTTATCCCTCTGAGGTCGGCCGTCACGGGGGCGTGATGAGCTCACTTTTTTCCTTATCAGTGCAAAAGAGACTCAAATTACTCTGTTGATTTTTATCTTACATTTAAGTGTTGTACATCATTAGATCCTGTTTAGTTTCTATTTTTTTTGTGGGTACTCACAATAAAAACAAAGTGTTGTGCTTTTCGTCAAATAAAGAAAAATAAACATGATGCGCGTTTTACCTTCTCTCCGTCAGTGAAGTCTATTCTGAAACGCGTCCGAAAAAATAACTGTTACTCTGTCAATACTTGTCACAGAGATACGAGAGATGTCTCTTTATGAAGCTGAGATTCTCTTCTTTTAAATGAAGTAAGCTACTAAAAAAAATAATATTTCCAGTTTATGTAATCCGTTTGAAACCAAGGAGAGTTACAGTTTTTTTCTCTCTCCCTTCATTATAGATTATTAGCTGAGACCGCCACACCCCCAGAGCTTTCCACATGGTAAATAGGCGATATGCATCGCACACGCGGCACGCCCCCCGATCACTGCATAACAACAGAAGATTCTTCATCAGAGATTCACTGATAGTTCATCGCGTTTTAGGGCTGGCGCTGCTCACGCGGCGACTCGCAACAGGTGTCTGCAGTTGAGTGTGATTGTGTGTTGGTGGAGTAGGCTACGTTTCTCTTGGTTTGTTTGCAGTTCTTTTTACTTTTTATTTATATTATTAATACATTTTTTTTATATTATTCCGTGATGGCTTCAAGGAAGATGGGGATCATATTATTGCTGGTTTTAACATTTTTACTTAACTTTGCTGCTGGAACATTTCCGAACCGGATTCAATATACCCGAGATTTTCTTCTTGGACTGAATACAGGCAGTTTTGTGCCTAGGCAACTCACAAATTCCCCTCTGTTCAAGGACATTTCGGCTTACAATGATTGCCAGCTTTTTAGTGGAGACGACGGCAGGACCAGTAGAAAAACACGGAAAAGAGGCAAAAAAGGTCGTGTGAGGCAACGCATGAGAATTTTAACAAGGAAGAGACGTCTGCCACTACCCTCTATAGTACTGGCTAATGTCCAATCACTGAAAAATAAGATGGACGAACTACAAGACGAGTATCGTACACACGGGAGTTCAGAGATGCGTGTGTATTAGCCTTCACCGAGACTTGGCTGACGGCTGCAGACAGGGATCCTACAACTGACATTGAAGGATTCGGGGTACCAGTACGTCTTGATCGTGATCCATGTATGACGGGGAAGCGGCAGGGAGGTGGAGTATGCTTTTATATTAACCCAAGATGGTGTAATAATGTGACTGTACGAGAGAAAATTTGCCTACCTGACATTGAGCTATTGACAATTTCGGTGAGACCATATTATTTGCCAAGGGAATTTCCTCAAGTGTTTTTGTCAGTTGTGTATATTCAACCCAAGGCTAACTTTAAAAAAACAAATGAGGTGTTGTTTTCTGTGTTACAAAGACTTCAGTCCATCTCACCTGATGCCCCGTGTCTTGTTATGGGTGATTTTAACCACAGAAACTGCAACAAAACATTTAGCCATTTTCATCAGTACATCACTTGTCACACTCGTGGAAATAAGACTCTTGACTTATGTTATGGATCCATTCGAGGAGCATATAGATCTGCTGCTGAGTCCCCACTGGGCTCCTCTGACCACAGTGTGGTGCACCTGTTACCAAAATACAAGTCTGTACTGCGAAGGAGAGGCATAGAATCACGGACAGTCCAAGTTTGGAATGAGGATGGTATATTGGCCCTACAAGGGTGTTTCGAGTGTACGGACTGGTCTGTTTTTCATGCATTATCGGACAATATTAATGAGTTGACTGATGTGGTGGGTAGTTATATTTCATTCTGTGTTGATAATGTGATTGATACTAAGGTTATCACCTGGCATTCAAATAATAAGCCTTGGTTTAATGCAGAATTGAAAAATCTTCTTAAGAAGAAAAGTGTTGTTTTTAAAAGTGGTGATAAAGTTGCTTATTCTGTTATTAGGAAGGAAGTAAGAGCCGCCATTGTGAAGGCAAAACATAATTATAAAGAAAAAATAGAACATAAATATTTAAATGCTGATCAAAGGGCAGTTTGGGATGGAATGAAACTAATGACAGGCATACAGGAAAGTACTAGACCTACGTTATCTTTAAATGGGTATTCATCTAATGCATGTTTAGCGAATGAATTTAACATATTTTATTTAAGATTTGATGTGGATGATGATAATGTGAGGTATGACTCGTGGCAAGGTAATACGGTATTTAGTATCGATGCTCCCACGGTGGCTAGGTTTTTTAAAAGGACAAAAGTAAATAAAAGTCCTGGACCAGATAATATTAGTGGTAAGGTGTTGAGAGCATGTAGTGTACAGTTAAGTGGTATATTTACACAGATTTTTAACATTTCTATTAAAACGCAAACTGTCCCATTAATTTGGAAACATGCCATTATCATTCCTTTGGCGAAGTGTAGGAGTCCGAAGGTTTTAAATGATTTTAGACCGGTAGCCCTTACCTCCCTTGTGATGAAAACATTTGAGAAAATCATGAGAACAGAGATACTGAAGTATGTCGAAGATAATTTAGATCCTCTCCAGTTTGCATACAGAGCAGGAAGGGGTGTTGAAGATGCCATAACTACTCTTGTACATTTAGTAGCTCAACATCTGGAGACCCCAAAAACAAGGGCACGGTTAGCTTTTATTGATTTCTCATCCGCATTCAACACAATCAAGCCACATTTGTTAGCCGAAAAACTAGTCAAATTATTTAATCTTTATCTTAACCTAGTAGGATGGATTGTAAATTTCTTATCAAAAAGAACCCAGTGTGTGAGAGTCAATGGTTTGCTTTCTTCTAAGTTGTGTTCTTCTACTGGTTCGCCTCAGGGGTGAGTTCTTTCCCCTTTGCTTTTTATTTTGTATACTAATGATTGTAGGAGTACATTTGACAACAGGTATATGTTAAAGTTTGCAGATGATACTGTGATTGTGAGTCTCCTTGCAAATGAGGAGACATCTCATGGTCCAGTGGTGGAGGATTTTGTCTTTTGGTGTGCAGAGTGTAACCTAAACTTAAATATAACGAAAACCAAAGACATGATTATAGACTTTGGAAAATCGGTCATCCCTGTCTCTCCTACTGTCATAAACGGGAGGGATATTGAGTTTGTGGATGAATATCGATATCTGGGTACAATCATTGATAACAAATTAAATTTCAATGCCAATACGGATGCCATTTGTAAAAAGGTGCAGCAGCGTATGTTTTTCTTGAGGAAAATTGACACTTTTAAAGTATGCTCAGTGTTAATGACACTGTTTTATAGGAGTTTTATCGAATCCGTAATTTCTTATTGCGACATTGTATGGTTTGATTGTATTAGCCTGTCAAATAGAAACAGAATGACTAAGCTGATTAAGACTGCTTCGAAAGTGATTGGAGTCCAACAGATATTGCCTCAGGACAGTTTTAAAAAACGTGTTGTTAAAAAAGCTTTTTCAATAATCAATTGTCCATCACACCCATTACACAACGAGTTTGTTATTCTTCCATCGGGCCGCAGATATAGAGTAATGGGGGGGAGAACTAGGAGGTTCAAGAACTCATTCATACCAACTGCTATTTTAATGTTGAATAGTCTGTAACTGTGTGTTCTTTTTTGTTTTGTGAAAGTCTATGTGAGTGTTTTTTGTGACGTGTAGTACCTGTGCAAAACTAATTTCCTAAGGGATAAATAAACTAAACTGAACTGAAGGGATGGAAGCACGCTACTCCTTCAGAGGATTATAGACAGCGGGGAATAATTAACCTTTTCCTCAGTGGAATTTGAAACTCAGATGACGGTTGCATTTTGAAGAACGGATTGACCCGAGGATACAAGTGTTTTAAATAGCTGCTTAGGTTAGCCTATAATGATTTAGTGAAATATATCGATCTGCAAGATTCTTTTGAGTTCTTCTGTGGTCTAGTGGTTAGATTGTTTGCCAAGCGTGTCAGAGGTTACGAGTTCGAATCCGCCCCTAGGCAACTTTTTTTTCTCTCATCAAAACCGAATATGGTTATCAGTGGTTACAGTCTACATCAAACACACACGTATATAGGACACACGTTTGTGTGCATTTTATTTTGTGATTTCACCGGAATGAATAGTGTCCGCAATGGCATTAGATTGAAGAGCACGTCCTAAGGGCGAGTGAAGACTGCGTGCGCGTCGCCACAAGAGACTGTATCCATGACACTGATAGCAGGACACGAGCGCTCAGCTTGAGTTCAAAAACAAAACATTTTAGCTCTAGATCTCTTATTTAAGAGCGGACTAAATGAATGCTCTGCTAGTTAACTGGGGATGTTTTATTTGTATTAGGTACAGCCGTTCATTGAGTGTATCAGTAAATGCGTGCGGTCTATGGCCATAAACAGATACTCGCGGTACGCGGTCTACCATCAATAGATGTTTCTCTGTCCATCAACAAATACATTGTGCATCTATAAGCATAATTGTCCATCAGTTTACTTTGGATAATGTGCTAACAGTTTATTGCTTCTGTTTTGTTGTGTTTACATCGTCACCATCAGCCTTCCGAAATCATTCTGATATAATTTTTTTTTTAAAATCAATGTTGTAAACAGTTGTGCTGCTTAATTTTTTTTAACCTGTGATAGTTTTTTAGGATTCTTTGAATGCACTTTTTTATATATTATATATATATATATTATATATATATATATATATATATATATATATATATGCAATATTTTTATATATATATATATATATATATATATATATATATATATATATATATATTATATATATTTATATTTTTTTATATATAAAATATATATATTATATTATATATATATATATATAATATATATATATATATATATTTATATATATTTATATAAAAAAAACAAGTTTGGTCTTATGTTTTTTTTTTTTGAAAGGATGTGTTAAGTGATATGAATGACTTTAAGTCTTTATGTTCTTAGGAAAGATTTCTATTTTGAATAAATGCTGTTCTTTTTAAAAAATTTTATTCATCAGTGAATCATTCTTAGTTCAGGCTGCCTCACAGCACCTTGATGGGCCATTAGCCATTGGGGGAGTGTCTTTAGTCTTCCCAGGTGTAAATCACATTAATATTCATGGGCATTAACACTCCCATGCATACAGCACTGCTGACCCAAAAACTGATGTAAGAAATTCAAATCGTTATATTGATCTTTCTGAAAGTGTGGTCAGAATGATTTTCACTTCATTTTGAAGTAAAAATTCTAGCCTACAAGAATAGTAACTCAAAAGTATTGTGGACAACTATTCAGTATGTGTTAAATGGCCTTATTGTGGTGACATTTTTTTCCCAAAACGTACTAACCACGCATATTTTTTTTTTCTATAAAATGCAAACATGTACATCCATTTTGCTCACATATTATTGTAGCAGAGTTTGTGCTGAATACAGCAAATTTATATGTTGGCAAATGTTATGTTTTAAGTAGCTGAAATAAGCACAAATGTCAGGGCATGTCAAAACATCTCAAAAGCCTCAAAACAGCGCAGACCTCTTAGGGTTAATCATTGTATGCAATTTTTTTTTTGTGCTCAAACCAACTGTAAAATTCTTCAAATTATTTAAAACCTTGTTTATTTTTTACTATAGCATTACAGTTATGAATTGAACTAAGAACATTACCCTATTAAATAGAGCTTAGACTCTGATAGAGATCAGTCAGTCAAGTCACTACATGATGATCATCATCATCATCAATTCCTTGACCAACATCACCTTATCGTACTTTTCCTCGACCTCTCTGCCATAACACATGTGTTTTAAAACAAGTAATTACAGCAGCCAAAGAAAAGCATATGTGCGAATGTCAAGCATCAAGAGACCAACTAAAAGCAAACGCTGATCTCCATCATGGTGACCTTGTTCCTCTTTCCTTCAGTGATTCTGCTTAATAACAGCAGGTGTTCATCACTAATGCTCAATCATCTCTTAATTAGTAACTTAACTATACAATTATCATTCAATTATCATTCTGGGATCAAGAATGTTCCATAACTCATAACTTTTTGAGTTGTGTTTCAGTCTTTGTGTCCACATAGCTTTCGGTAATATTTGAGCCCAGTAAACTCAATTTATTTAGTGCAAACAACTGTTAGGTTTTACAGTGTAGCAATGTCAGATAGAAAGTACTCATCCCTTTGGAAAAGGGCAAAAAGATTAGAACAAAAATATGCAAGTGCCCAAACAGCTGCATCAGAGTTTTTGCCAACAATTGTCTCTCCTCATTGCTCTTCACTGCTTTCCCAAAAACTTACACAAGAGGAGAGTTCTTTCAAACAGAATAGTGCAGATGAGGGAGATTTGGATGATGTCCGGTCCCAGAGCAGCTATAGGGAAACTAACCTACCACTTAGACATTGCATTGCACAGTGGACAAATGAATTTCATGTAAAACACAATGCAGTGGATTCTTTGTTAAAAATTTTGATTGAAAATGGACACCCAGACCTGCCAAGGACGGCAAAAACTCTGCTTGCCACCAATGAAAGTGTTGAGTTTGAGATTAAATCAGGAATGGAATATATCTACCTTGGCTGCAAAGACCAGCTCCTGAATCATTTGAAAAAGTATCCTTTACAGGATATTTCTGAATTAGATTTCATTGACTTTTCGCTCAACATTGATGGCTTGCCGCTTTTCAAAAGTAGCAAAAATACATTGTGGCCAGTGTTGTGCAAATTGAATTTATCTCCTCCCTCAGTATTTCCGTTGGCTTTGTGTTTTGGTTTGTCAAAGCCCAAAAATCTTGACTTTCTTGATGATGTTGTTGATGACCTTCGCAGCATTATAGAAAATGGACTAGAGACAGACAGTGGTTTGATCAGGATGAGGCTGCGTTGTGTTACATGTGATGCCCCAGCCAAGGCTCTTGTGAAGTCCATTAAACTCTGTTCAGGCTATTATGGATGTGACAAATGTACACAAAAAGGAGTGTGGGATGGCCATCGGGTGATCTATCCTGAAATAAACAATCTAACATTGAGAACTGATCAAGCATTTCGAGATCAGTCTCAGGAGGAGCACCACCTCTCTTCAGTTTTGTCGCCGTTTTGCCAGCTTCCAATAAACATGATTGAACAGTTCCCTGCGGATTACATGCACCAGTGTTGCCTTGGGGTTATGCGCAAAATGATCCTCATGTGGCTGAGGGGACCACTGGGAATCAGATTGTCATCTGGCCATGTTAAGAAGGTCAATTTACAGCTTTTGAAGCTTAAACCCTGCATTCCAAATGTGTTTGCAAGGAAACCAAGAGGCTTGGAAGAGATTGATAGATGGAAGTCCACAGAGTTGAGACAGTTTGCCCTCTATACAGGGGAAATTGTGCTTAAAGGCATAATTGCAGAACAGCTCTATGAGCACTTCCTGGTTTTTAGTGTGGCATTATCCATCCTTGTTTGCCCAAGACTGTCAAAACAGTACAGTCACAATGCAGAGGAGTTGTTGGTATACTTCATTTCACAGGGAAGACATTTGTATGGGGATGAGTTTCTTGTCTACAATGTCCACAGTTTGGTACACCTGGCATCGGATGCAAACCTTTATGGCAGTCTAGATGAGTGCAGTGCTTTCCCTTTTGGGAATTACTTGCATCAGCTGAAAAGATTGGTTCGTTCTGGGCGAAATCCTCTCTCACAGATTGTGAGGCGGCTTAGGGAAGCAGACAAACTGAGGAAGATACTTTGTGAACCAAAGAAGACCGTACAAATAAAAAAACCCAACAATGTCTTCACTCTTAGTGATCTAGAGTGCTGTGAAGTTGTTGCAGTGTCTGGTGAGACAGAGCATGGGGAAAAGATGTTGCTCTGTCGTATCTATGATCGACTTGAGCCATTCTTCATGCAGCCCTGTGACTCAAGGATGATTGGAGTCTATACAGCCAGAGACAGTCACACTCGGATGAAAACATTATCTGAGAAGCATTTGGGCAGGCAGGCATTTATGACTGAGGCAGACAGTGGTTTGAGGATTGTACTTACCTTGCTCCATTCATTCTGAGTTCACAGACTTAAAGGATTAAATCACTTTAGAATAAAAATGTCCTGATTATTTACTCACCCAAAATGTTTATGTCTTGCTTTCTTCAGTTAAAAAACAATTAATTTTTTTTAAGGAAAACATTCCAAAATTTTTCTCCATAGTGGATTTCACCGGGTTCGAACTGCTTTAAGGTCCAAATCGCAGTTTTAAAGCAGCTTCAAAGGGCTCTACACAATCCCAGCCAAGGAATAAGAGTCTCATCCAGTGAAACAATCGTCATTTTCAAAAAAAAAAAATCTATTTTATATATCTAAAATATATACCGAATGTATATACCTTTAGTTTTAACCAAAAATGCCCGTCTCGCTCTAGCTCTGCGATGCACCACGCATTACGTCATTACGTTGGAAAGGTCAGGCATGACAGAGACGTAAGTACCGACCCCGTGTTTACAAAACAAACACTGTTTTTTTTTTTTTTGTAAAGGGTGATGTCGGACGATTTTGAAGTTGGAGGAGAAGATGAGAGTTTTTCAACTTACCGTACCTTTTTGAACCGGGGTACACAGACGAAATTCACGTCACCCGTGACCTTTCCAACGTGATATAGTAATGCGTGGCGCATGCATTTGTGGTTAAAAAGTAAATAAATAAATAAAAATATTTACAAAATGACTGATCGTTACACTAGATGAGACCCTTTTGCGATCATGTAATGTAACCTTCAACCCGCTGTTTGCAATTCCATTATATAGAGAAAAATCCTGGAATGTGTTCCTCAAAATCCTTAATTTCTTTTCGACTGGACATGGACATTTTGGATGACAGGGGGGTGAGTAAATTATCAGGAAGTTTTAATTCTGAAGTGAACTAATCATTTAATATGCAGTAACATATTTGGTTAGTATTATGTAGCAAACATTTTTTTCGAGCAATAGTTTTCTAATTAATATTGCCCACAGAGGACACTTTTGTCTGTGTGGCCTACAACTGCCAGTTGCCATTTTTTTGTGCTGCAAACCACCCCAGATTTTATTTTAATATATTTCCATTGAGTGGAAATACAACACATTCAGTACATCCAACATCAACACAATACATCCAGGTGGTACGTACTTGTAAGTGTATATAAAACAAAATAATAATAATATGAATATGAATATACATTTGCTTGGGGGGAAGATCACAATGTGACAACATTTTCATTTTTTCCCCCAGAACACCGTCAAACAGTTTGCAGTCGTGAAATTTGTGAAATCCAACACAGTGGATGCTGTGCCAACTAACTGGCTAGAGACATCTGAAAAGGTATTTCCTAATAGATAAGTTCATGTAACATATAACAATGTAAGCTTAGTGTAGCAGATTGGGGATTTTTCTTCCATTACTCCCTCTGGTGGAGAACTGGAATTATCTGCCCAGTAGATTTAGTGGTGTCATGTAACCGGCTGGTTGATCATCATTACCTTGATTGCTATTCTAAATAAAAGTGCAGCGTTCAAATTGCTGGATGTGCGCGTTGCTTGTGGCGTCCTGGTTGCACTTCTTCCTAGTGGAGTCGTGTGGTCCGGGCATTTATTCCGTTAATTGATGGAAGTCACTACACAGTTCGAGTGCAGCGAGCGCCTGTACAGTCGTGTTAGAATCAATGTTAACGCACTGTGTGTGCGTGCAGGTCGGAGGGACGTAACCAGCTCGCTCCCAGCTCTGAGCGGTGTAAACATATAATGGCAGGACACACGGACCCGGATTACGCTGCTGTTTTGTTTCCATTGTGAATTGTGTTATTTTGATTAACTTGTTTTGTGGTATTTTCTTTTATTAGCATTGACTTTCCTTATGTGTATATATTTTGTAGACGAAGTGCTTCCCATTGGGGAAGTTTACTGAAGAACAAGCAATTGTTTGTACAATAATTTAGGGTAGCCTATCTACATTTGCCCTTGGGGTTTTATTTATAAAGTTTTCTCTTTTTTTGTTTTGTTATTTGTAACTTGGTAAGCGCTTGGGGGTCACCTGTGGCCATTGGTAAAGGGGTACGTTGCCCACCTCTCTATTTGGGGTGTAGTGTATAACACTTGAGTGTTTCTCATTTCCTTTCTAGTGTGCAACACCAATGTGTGTGCGTGGTTGTAGTGAGTGATTACTGGTTGGGGTGGGGCCGGATTCTTTTTCCCTTAAAGTGTCTCTGATGACCCGAGTGCTGCCTTCTGTGTTGAGTCTTTATTTTTAGGTTATTTTATTTCTTTTCTTTATGTCAAGTACCTTTTTTTTAAATGTGTGGGTAATGTAAAAGGTAAATGTATTGAGGGTACTTATTAGTGATTGTCATGTGAATTATATTTTACTATAATAAAAATGTGTCTGAATTGGCAGAACTGTCTCAGTCCTCTCTGGGGAGAACGAACCTGGTTTTTTTTATTTACTCTGATTACTGGTATATTTTGGGGTGAAAGTCCCTAGGTGGCGTAGTTGGCTACAGTTAAGATTTTGAGTACCTTTTAATGTGAGTTTTTATTTCTGCTTATCTTAGTTATCATCTTGCTCTCCGCCTTACTATCTCGCCACATTAGCTTGTACTCTCTTCAAGAAAGTTATTCTAAGCTAGGGAAATATTTCAACTGGCACAGATGAACTATCAAATGCTGTCATTCCAGGGAATGGCAATGACTAAACATTCTACAAAAAATGCTGGTAGGTGGTCAGTTAGTCTCGTTTGCAGCAGCATTATACTGAAGAATAAATCCTGCAGCACCTGCTGTTTGCCCAAACTGTGATTTAAGTTGGCATTTTCCATTTTAATTTTGTATTTGACTTGACACTTGTGCGAAACTCCCTTTGAACTCTGGTAAAGTGGACTTGGTCACATCTCTGATCTATTGTTTATTATACAAAGATATGAATTTTTATTTCATATTTTTTGTAGACCGTGTTTTGCTACTGGCCGCAGAAGAATGTTACTGCCAAAGTCAAAAGGAGAGAGATACCAGACAAAACACGTTGGGCCAAATGTAAAGTCTCAGTTCCCTTATCGAAAAGGGAACTTCGAGATGCGTCATTCCTGACACTATGAGAACGCCCCTTGCGTGAATGCGTCTGAAGCATCTATGCCAACTAGTCCAATGGGAATGAGAGAATGAGCGTCACGGGCGGGTGACGTCATGAACCAGGAAAGGATAAGAGCACTTCCGCTGCTCGCCGGCATTTAGCTTCTGTGCCTCAGCAAGCGATCTGTGTCAAACTGTCTCTGTCTATTTATTGTTGTCTGTTGCAATATTGTATGAAACGTTATGGGAAACAAATGCACAAACAGTGTGTTCCTCCCTGCCCGCGTTTATTTAAACGGGTGGGGACACACACGAGTTTTGTCTCATTTGTTTGAGTAGAGCATGTTTTCAGCCCTTGAAAGAAAAAAAGGTGGGGGCTGAGTTCCAACTCTGTGAAATAGCATGCTCTGCTCTCGCCTGTCACTCTGTATGATAGTGACAGGCTTGCGATTCTCAGGACCCGCGTTTGCCGAGGCAGCGTGGGCAATGCATTCCTGGGGATCGCAGAAGGATCTTTTGGAGGGGTTTGAAACGGGTCTGCGGGCCTTTTTTCCTTCCTTACCCGGAAGATCCAGCTCTATCTCCCCGGTGTTGGAAGCACGCTCTGCGGTTTCTTCCGCTCGGGGAGAGAGAGCCCCTTTTTCCTTCATATTCTTCCTCCGAGGAGGTTTGTGTTGAGAATATTGAAAGTGAAAGTAAGCACACACACTGTTGAATTAGATTCGCCATCTATTTTCCCAGTATATGATGAACTGGTGGAGGTTTTGTCCCGTGCTGTTAGTAAATTAAATATTTTATTGCCAGCTGAGAAAAGGGACGCTCGTCCAAAAAGCTTGACGAGCGTTATATCTATCACGTTATCTCCACCACGAGGCTTCCCTTTTTTCCCTGATTTTACACTAAAACTGAATATTTAAATTGTGGAATAAACCGTATTTATCACTACTTTCAGCCCTCGTGTTAAATATTTATTCAAGGTTAGAGGGTTGAAAGATTACGGTTATGATATGATGCCCCAGGCTGAACAGAAATAAAAATAGGAAAATGCTATTTTTTCACCTGGTCTAGTATCATCATTTAAGCCACTGCTTTGCTCATAAGCCTATACTAAAGAATCTCGCGTTTGCCGAGGCAGCGTGTAGGTTTAATGTTGCAATCAGAATCTAGCTCGGATCTAGCGTTTGCCGAGGCACCGCTTAGATTTCGAGTGTATTTTGCAAAAATAAGATTCTGTGGCTGGGATCTCGCGTTTGCCGAGGCAGCGCGTAGGTTTAAGCAGAACTACTTGGTTTTATGGGTAAAGCTTATACGGCAGCAGGTCAGCTGGAGAATGTTTATAGAAATCTATATTATAATGCTCCAGGCTTATCAGGCCGATCTGCTGGGGTTCTGGATATAGCGAAATTTGAGCCTTCGGGTCTCTTCGGCGACGCATTCCATGCGGTCGTTGTTAGGTGATACAAGATATATATATAAAAAAAATATATAATAAGGTTTCTCCCTCACTGTGTCCAGCCCCCCTGGGGCTGCTGGGCGTGAGCAGCCCCAGCCGTCGAGTTCATCATATTATGTGCACAGAAAGAGAGTGCTGCGTCTCGTGTTCCTCCATGTAGATACTGGAGACAGACGCAACCCTCTCAACCGAAGTCGTCTAAGCCTAAGCCGGATCTGAGGACCGTTCTTCAGGCGAAGAAAATTTCGGTTCAAGGGTCTTGACGTTTAGGCGTCAGGCCTGTGAGGACAGCCCCGACCGAAGTAGAGTGGTGTACACCTCATTATACGGTGCCCGTTCCATTTCGGGGTCCTCACGAGACCCTCCTGCCAACCCTGCCACCTCCGGTGCTTCAGGGCGCAGCGGTCTCCAGCGAGTCGCTGATGCTATGCTGCGGCACAGCACTGGTTTCGCGCCCTCTGAGGGGGGCTTTTGAGTAGTCAGGTCAGGTAGTTCCTGCCATTATGTTTCAGGCTCCAGATTTGGCTCCCTCAGTAACACCAGAGACCAGCCTCGAGGGGCTGGTTCCCTTAGTAAATTTTCTGGCAGCGTGGATGCTTCTGCCGAATATTTCTCATTGGGTCCTGCAGTTTGTAGAGAAGGGATACAGAATCCAGTTTGGCTCTCGTCCTCCTCATTACAGCGGGGTGCTGCCCACAGTGGTGCATCCCGAGCAGGCTCTGGTAATGGGACAAGAAGTAAAGGCCCTGTTAGCAAAGAAGCTATAGAGTGTCGGGTTTTTACAGCCATTATTTCATTGTTCCAAAAAAGGATGGAGGGTTGCGTCCCTTTTTAGATCTTCGCCTGTTAATTCGGTCAGTTCAGAAACTAAAGTTCAAGTTAGCTGACCCTCAAACAGATCGTGACCCAAATCAGATCCGAGGACTGCTTCGTCACGATAGATCTAAAGGATGCATACTTCCATATCTCCATCCTCCCTCAGCACAGGAAGTTCCTGAGGTTTTCTTTCAGGGGCAAAGAATACCAATATCGGGTTCTTCCTTTCGGCCTAGCTTTGTCACCCCGCACGTTCACGAAATGCATGGATGCAGCTTTAGCCCCTCTCAGGCTTCAGGGCATACGCATTCTGAATTATATCGACTGGCTGATTCTAGCGGAATCAGAGCAGTTGGCGGTTCGGCACCGAGGTGTCTTTCTCACTCATATAAAGATGTGGGGTTGAGGCTCAATGCCAAGAAGAGTGTACTTTCTCCAGTACAGAGAACCACTTTCCTTGGTGTGGTATGGGATTTAGTATCCTAACAGCCACAGAAGAGCTGAGGCTAGGCCAGTCACGCACTGTAAAACAGTTCAAGAGACTGTTGGGTCTATTGGCAGCAGCGTCCAACGGAATTCCTTTTGGCATGCTGTACATGAGACCTTTACAGTGCTGGCTCAGGACCAGAAGGTTCTCCCCGAGGGGAAACCCACTTTGCATATCAAGGCACGCGGCGATGCTTTCGTGCCCTAGTTATATGTAAATTCTGGTTCTTAACCCAGGGCCCGGTGTGGGGAGCTCTTTGCCATCGAGTAGTGATCTCGACAGATGCTTCCCTCACCGGCTGGGGAGCGGTAATGGAAGGCCGCTCGGTTCAGGGTCTGTGGAAAAGCCATCATCTTTCGTGGCACATAAATTGCCTGGAGATGATGGCCGTCTTCAATGCGTTGAGACATTTCCTTCCGGACCTAAGAGGCCATCATGTGCTCGTCCGAACAGACAACACATCTGTGGTCTCTTATCTGAACCATCAGGGGGGTCTGAGGTCGCGTCCGCTTTGCAAACTGGCGCACCAGATCCTCCTGTGGTCTCTAGGGAAGGTACTCTCTCTGAGGGCAGTGTATATTCCTGGGGACCAGAATATAGGAGCAGACGTCCTGTCGAGGCAGGAGCTGAGGCCAGGGGACTGGAGACTCCACCCCGAGGCGGTGGAGAAAATCTGGGAGGCATATGGCAGAGCAGAGGTGGACCTGTTCGCGTCTCACAACACGACGCACTGTCCCCTCTGGTATTCCCTTACTCACCCAGCCCCCCTGGGGCTGGATGCCATGGTGCAGACGTGGCCGAGGCTACGTCTGTACGCCTTTCCCCCTGTTGCTCTGCTCCCAGGAGTTCTGGAGCGGGTCCGTCGGTGTGGAGTAAGCCTACTGTTAGTAGCACCACGCTGGCCAAGTCGGATCTGGTTTGCGGACCTGATCCTTCTGCTTGACGGACCTCCATTGGAGATCCCGATAAGGAGGGACCTTCTGTCTCAGGCCGGGGGCACAATATTTCACCCTCGACCAGAGATATGGAATCTTTGGGTTTGGCCTCTGAGGGGGCCCAACTTGTAGATAGTGGTCTTTCAGCTGAGGCTGTTGAGACCATCCTAAGCTCCAGAGCTCCGGCTACGAGGAAACTGTATGCGCTTAAATTGAGAGTTTTCTCCTTATGGTGTCACCGACATCATTGGGATCCGGTTAACTGTTCTGTCAACACAGTAATCGAGTTCCTGCAGGAGCGCTTTGTGTCAGGTCTATGTCCTTCCACACTAAAAGTTTACGTGGCAGCCATTGCGGCTTACCATACCATGGTGGGAGGTATATCTTTGGGTCGAGACCCCCTGATTACACGTTTCCTTCGTGGCACTTTGAGGCTGAGGCCTGCAACTCGCACTAAGGTGCCAGCTTGGGATTTGACTATAGTTCTAGAAGGCCTGTCTAGGGCCCCATTCGAGCCCTTAGATTCGGTCTCAGAAAAGTTCCTTACTTTCAAGACAATCTTTCTGCTAGCTATTTCGTCCCTAAAGAGAGTTGGTGACCTTCAGGCTCTTTCGGTCTCCCCCACCTGCCTTGAATTTGCACCGGGGATGGTCAAGGCGTTCCTATATCCAAAACAGGGATACGTCCCTAAGGTTCCAACCTTGACTCCGAGGCCTATTGTGCTGCAGGCTTTCTGTCCTCCTCCTTTTGCAACTGCGGACCAGGAAAGACTGCACCTGTTGTGTCCAGTGCGAGCACTGGACACTTATGTACGGCGGACTTCCTCAATCAGGAGGTCCGACCAGTTACTGATTTGCTTTGGATCACCCAAGAAAGGTCTTCCTGCCTCTAAACAGACAGTCAGTAAGTGGATAGTCGAGGCTATTTCACTTGCATACGAGTACTCGGGCCAGCCCTGTCCTTTGTTGGTCCGAGCTCACTCGACCAGGAGTATGGCGGCTTCTAAAGCCTTATTGCAGGGGGTATCTCTTCAAGATGTTTGTGATGCGGCGGGCTGGTCCTCTCCGCTCACATTCGTGAGATTTTACAGTTTGGACCTGGATGCTGCCCCAGGTTCTCAGGTGCTGAGTGCTTAGATCAACAGACTGACACTCAGGTACTTGTAACTATGGCGCTTTGGGTATTCTCGTTCCCATAGTGTCAGGAATGACGCATCTCGAAGTTCCCTTTTCGATAAGGGAACGTCTCAGGTTACTATTGTAACCATAGTTCCCTGAGAACAGGGAACGAGACGATGCGTCCCCCTGCCATACTTCCTGCGTCCCTGCTATCGGCTTGCTTCGGCACTGTCGAAGCTAAATGCTGGCGAGCAGCGGAAGTGCTCTTATCCTTTCCTGGTTCATGATGTCACCCGCCCGTGACGCTCATTCTCTCATTCCCATTGGACTAGTTGGCATAGATGCTTCAGACGCATTCACGCAAGGGGCGTTCCCATAGTGTCAGGAATGACGCATCGTCTCGTTCCCTGTTCTCAGGGAACTATGGTTACAATAGTAACCTGAGACGTTTTAACATACACAGGTATTGTATTGTTTCACACTTGAGAACTGAGCCCACAATCATCTAATAAATAAAGACATTTCAAATTATTACATCATTGTCACACAGTTAAAGGGATAATTTACAGCTATGAAAAACAATTGACCCTTCGCTAAGCCACGCCCGAAAACCACCACTGGCCAATCGTGTCTTAGCAACCTTAACTAGGCGCGGGAGGTCTGGCAAGCTTTCAAGCGAGGGAAACAAGCCGAAGCGTTGTGCGTATAGATTGTGCAAATCTGATACCCGTTATCCTAAAAGTTTGGACGGGGGAGTGGATTTTTTTTCCTTCCTGAAAATCTAAAAGCCAAGGGGAGAAATGATGCGCGTGATCAAGCAGTGTGAGAGACCCTGTTCACAACTAAATGTCGACAGGATAAACAAAAACAGCTATTGCTTGGAAATAATGACGGTTCTTTGTTCATAATGCACTTATTTTAACGTAAAATAAGATGATTAAAGACAAGACGGAGGCTCACTTTAAAATATTTTTTAGCATTTTGTTAATCGACGGCCTACCCCTGACTTAGTAACTTTAACCCAATCTGATCGCGGCTCTCCCGGTGTTAGTGTTATTCCACAAGATTTATGGATAAGCTGTTTGATTTATAATTATCATATTATCTTCACATTTCACTTACACGGGTGTGCACGAACAGTGCAGAGGACAGTTTGGTGGCTGTTTGTATTTTTGTAGTTTTATTTCTTTCCATTTCTCAAAAGAATATCTAATGTTACGCTGTGTGTGTGTATGTGTGTATATATATATATATATATATATATATATATATATATATATATATGTATATTATATATATATGTATATTTATTATATTTATATATATACACTCTTGATCAAAATCTTAAGACCGGGGGAAACATTGCAAGTATTCGCATTTCGCACTGGTGGATCATAACCGGGTTGTAAGTACTGCTTCAAAATGCCAAAAGAAGAAAGAGGAAGAGACAAAAAAGAGAGAGTTGGCAATTTATTGAAAACTGCATTTAAACTTAAACAGGCTGTTCATCAGCTGATCAAAAGTTTAAGACCATAGGCATAAAAAGGTCAAATCTGCACAAAAATTGGCTTTCGTGTCATTGATCTTCAGGCAGTCACACTGTCATGATCTCCTGATGGCAAAGGCAAAAAGGCTTTCTCTCTTTGAGCGTGGCAGGATTGTTGAGCTGCACAAGCAAGGCCTCTCGCAACGCGCCATCGCTGCCAAGGTTGGACGCAGTAAGACAGTCATTTTACATTTCTTAAAAGATCCTGAGAGTTATGGGACAAAAAAGTCAAGTGGTAGACCCAAAAAAATTTCACCTGCACTGAGCCGAAGGATCCGACGGGTTGTCCGTGAAGACACAGGTCGATCCTCGACCCAAATTAAGGCACTTACTGATGCTGACTGTAGCTCAATAACCATAAGACGTCATCTGCGAGAGAAGGGCTTCAAAAACAAAAAACGTCTTCAAAGGCCACGTCTCCTCCCACGCCACAAACTTACCCGTTTGGAATTTGCAAGGGAGCACCAAACATGGGACATTGAAAGGTGGAAGAAAGTTTTATTCTCTGACGAGAAAAAATTTAACCTGGACGGTCCTGATGGCTTCCAACGTTACTGGCATGACAAGGAGATCCCACCGGAGATGTTTTCTACATGGCACAGTGGAGGAGGCTCCATCATGATTTGGGGTGCTTTTTCCTTCAATGGGAAAATGGAGCTTCAGGTTGTCCAGGGGCGTCAAACAGCGGCTGGCTATGTGGACATGTTGCAGCGGGCATCCCTCTTGACTGAGGGCCCCCGTCTGTGCGGTAATGACTGGGTCTTTCAACAGGACAACGCTGCAATTCACAACGCCCGCCTGGCGAAAGACTTCTTCCAGGAGAATAACGTTGCTCTTTTGGAACATCCTGCATGTTCTCCTGATCTAAATCCTATTGAGAACATTTGGGGATGGATGGCAAGGGAAGTTTACAAAAATGGACATCAGTTCCAGACCGTGGATGCCCTTCGTGAAGCCATCTTCACCACATGGAGCAACGTTCCCAGCAGCCTCCTAGGAACAGTCGCATCAAGCATGCCGAAACGAGTTTTTGAAGTGATCAACAAGAACGGTGGGGCTACTCACTACTGAGTCCTTTTTTGACACTTTTAGTTCTGTTGTAGGTTTATTTTTGGGCTATGGTCTTAAACTTTTGATCAGCTGATGAACAGCCTGTTTAAGTTTAAATGCAGTTTTCAATAAATTGCCAACTCTCTATTTTTTGTCTCTTGCTCCTGTTTCTTCTTTTGGCATTTTGAAGCAGTACTTACAACCCGGTTATGATCCACCAGCTCGAAATGCGAATACTTGCAATGTTTCCCCTGGTCTTAAGATTTTGTTTAGGAGTGTATATATATATATATATTAGGGATGTAACAATTCACTCGCAACTGGTTGAAAATCAATAAAAATGTGTGACGATTCAAGCGAGCACACACTGGTGTGAAGCTAGCGAGTGTTTTCAGTTCATTCCTATGGAACTTTTGTGAGCTCAAAACACTCGGTTTGCTCCTCTCGCCAGTGTGCACCATACAGTTTGATGGTGTGCATATTGCATATTTGTGCATATTTGACAGTGTGCATGCACCATCAAACAGTAGACATGGCGACAGCAAGCGTATATGTTGACGTTGAATCATTCAAATCGGAGATGTTGCTGCATTTTGACTTTCCATAGACTAATAATAATCACCACCGTGAGAAGCAACAGTGCAAGAGAGATAGCCACAGTAGCCACAGAGATAACAAGGTGCATCAGTGTTTTCATTTTTTAATAACTTTAGCTAGTGTAATGATACAAATTATAACAAAATTTAAATCTTCCCTTTATTACAATGTAAAATCCCTGTCAATGTGGTACTAATTTTACAGTCTTTTTACATAGTGTGCGAAGGTACCAGCCAAAGTATTTTGGGTTAAATGCAATACATTTTATCTTATGTAATAACTCGTTATTTCATCTGACTCCATAAATGAAAGGTTTTAATGATGTCTGTGCATCATTAAATGTTAGCGAATGTTTGACTATTCCTTTTAACTCTAATGAAAATAAAGTCAAAGTCTGTGTTAGAATGATCAAATATAACAATTTATTATGTCAGGTAAATGTATTATTAGTTCAAAGATAATCATACAAAGCATCAAATGTTCTGGAACAAAGAGAAGACGAACCCGACATTATAAATAGGCTACGTGAAGTTGAGAGTCTCGCGACCCCCAGCCTCACGGGCTGATCTGAGATACAGAAAAGGTCCTCGGGCCGTATTCACAAAGAGTTTTAAGGCTAAAAGTAGCTCCAAACTGGCGAATTTAGGAGCAACTCCTAAAAATAATGGGCGTGTCACTCGTAACTTTATGACTCCTAATTTTTTTTACTAAGAGTAATTCACGAAGCATTTTAGCCCTAAAAGTAGCACCTAAGCCTGGGACAGCTTAAAAGTCGTCGAGAGGACTCCTAACTCAATAAGACTTATTCACAAACCGCTTTTTGTGACATTTCACGTTGCAATGTTTTGAAATGCGTACGCGGCGGCTACTGGAGCTTCCAATCGCAAGGGATTTTGCATTGTAGGCATAACTAGGGATGCAATAACAACAACCAAAACTAGGCTACTCACTGCATGTAAACTAATTGTAACGTTTCATTGTGAATCAAATTGAAATGTTCTTCTCTTTGCAAATGTAGGCAGAGGCATATAGTGACAGATTAATTCAATGTTGCAAATATATTGCATCAATCCATATGTTTCATTAGGCTACTAGGCTATTTGTTTTTCCTTACTCTTTATTCATTTAGGCTATTTATTCAGTTATTCCTCATCTTCCGTCCTTCGCACTACTTGTGTAGCGCACGCATTCTCAGACCTGTCACTCATCATCGTAGGGGAGGTGTTTGGAATCATTCCTGCTTTACAATCATCAGCCAATCAAAGTGGTAACTTCAGTCAAGCTCGTGCATGAGTAATGACGTCATCCATAGCAACGAAGACTCACTCTTAGTTTAGTAGTTGTCATTTTTCTTTACTAAGAGTAGGTCTGAAAGGCGTTGTGAATAACTTTTAAGAGAAAACTCCTAGCTAAAATCTTTTAGTGCGATTTAGGAGTACTCCTAGTGGTAAGATAAAATGCTTTGTGAATACGGCCCCTGATCTCTAGTTGCATTTCATTATATAGCCAGAATATGTAAACATTGAAAATTCACAGTGTTCACAGCGTTCACAGTGAAAATTTACTGTGTTCACCCCCAGAGTTACTGGGGGTAGAAGTTGACCATTTGCTAACTGGTAATTTGCATTCATCAATTTACACCTTTTGGAAGTAGGACCGTGCCTAGAGACCACATTCCATTGTGTGCCAATTATCCCTAAACTCGTAAAAGCCTTATTACCTTTTGTTCTACTTATTTGGAAATAGGACACTTGTACCAGTCGCAGTTGTAGACATTTAAAATAATAATAAACATGTATAAAACTGTATGATAATTGTTCAAGTTAAAACCATATAGAGTTTTGGTGATCTCTGCAAGAGTGGGGGATGCAGGGAAAAAATGTGTGTGTGAGAGTTCAAATGTTAATTTGCAGCAAGGTCCTTTGTCTCATAGACCACTTACAGTTATAATTTGACAAAATATATTTCAAAATTAAAAAGAAATGTGCAGCATTTTGTCTGAAAAATAGTAAAAGGGACACTTTTTCATTTATAATCTCCATTAGATACAGATATAGATGAGCCTTTTGCCAAGAGAGTGAAGAAAAAGACTGACACATCTGCCACAATGACTCCCCAGACTCCACAGATGCCAAACATGCCTTCCTGTAAGTAAATCGTACTGAGTAACCACAACGTGTTTGATGTCTGTGTATTTTATTCATAATCTTTGTGTCTTGTTTTCCTCAGAAATTCGTATATATGCTTTCAGTGAACTGCACTGACTTTCTAACTTGCAATGACCTTGTGTTTTTAGTCACCCCATCAATGCATTTCTTTTCAGCCAGACAAAACGAGGACAGCCCAAGTAAGTCTCCATTTTAACACTTTATTAACATTGTTTTTACCCCTGCCTGGCTGTACATTTAGGAATTTTCTCACAAATTTAGTTGTTTGAAATTCATTTAAATTAAATTAGATTTGTGTTGTATAGTGTAACAGGGTCCCCCCGGGTCCTTAAAAAGTCTTAAAATGTCTTAAATAAAATTTTCGCTTTTTAAGGCCTGAAAATGTCTTAAAATCTGAAATTTCCGATAAGGAGGTCTAAAATTTCACGTACGGACCTTAAAATAACTTGTCCGACTCGTCATCCGTTTTTTTTTTTTTTTTTTTTTTTGAACAGTGCGCACCATTTGGGGGCAACGAATAAAGGAGACAAAAACACATTACAGACTGTGTTTACGAGCGTTCATGCTTAAGGTTGCCAGATTAAAATAATTAAATCCCCAGTCAGAGCTTTTCTGTTAAAGTAACACGTTTTCTAGCCGGTCTTGTCAATAGTATCTGGCAACCATGCTCGCGCACGCGCTCTTTACACTGCTGAAGAAGCGCGGATGATCCGAAAACACAGACAAGTAAGCTGGAGTTCAGTGATCTTCATTTGATATTTTCTACTTAAATTAATTGAAGTGTCATTCAGTTGGTCTTTATTCCTTGAATGGTGGCGGGTTTATTATTATTCTCAACTGGAAAACACAACAAAACAGTATAACGACAAACACGCTTAAATAGGCGCTTTCACATTTTGCTTTGAAACCAAATCTTCCGCCGTCGTCTTGTCAGTCAGTGTGGCGCAGTGTGGTGAAATCTGACTCCTGCTGCTGATTTGTGCTGTGACTTGTTCAGATGCGATCAGTTTTTAATTGTATATAAGAAATCAAAACGACGGTGGGGCGAGTGGGCAAGTGATGTAACCGGTGTTGCGGCTGAAAAGGCTCTCAGACTGAATGCAAGACAGAAAATATAGAATTCATGACATTGACTGATAAACTGTAAGTCTATTGCAATGTTCCCAACTTTAGATTTGAATCCATGGCGGAAGGAAGTAGTTCTGCACACAATAGGAAAGAAACTGTTGTATAAATGAATATCACACTTGTAATGTGATACCGTGCGATATGGCTGTATATCAGCAAGCTGTGATTACCTACGGCCTACAGCCGAATCACAGCCATGCTGATATACAGACATATCGCACGGCTACAAGTGTCATATATAGCAGAAATAGTAAAAACCTAGTCTGATTTGTTTTTTACTGAATTAAATGATTTTGCACATAAAATTCTTAGGGATGCACCGATATGAACATTTTGGCCGATACCGATAACCGATAATTCTTAACATTTGAAAGCCGATAACCGATATATTGGCCGATAAATCTAAATATTTTTTTTTTTATATACTTTGATAGGCAGTATACATAAACAGAAGGCTCACAATTAAAAGCCTTGTCTCAAACACTTTTAACATAAATCAAACGTATACTACAGTATAGCCTAGTTTGAACCAGTGTAAGATTCCTTAACTTTTAAAATTAATTTTACACAGGGCAACTTTCTTTATTAAAAAATGGTAACACTTTATAATAAGGTTTAATTTTGTTAGCATTAGTTAGCATGAACCAACAATTTTATAAGACATTTTAAGAAAGTTTTATCTAACATTAGTCAATGTACTGTGAACTAACATGAACACACATATTTTATCAACTAACAATTAAGGCTAATGCTCTCTGTTACTTAATGCATTATTAACAAATGAGACCTTATTGTAAATTGTTATCAAAAAATCGATTGCCTAACAAAAATAAAATAGCCTACCTAACTATTGCAAACAAGTCATTAGATAGGCTAACGTTGGGCTGCATATAAAGAAACAAAATGCATGTGCCATGGATCAATAAAATGGAATCGCCTCCACACTGACAATATGAAAATGATTTTAATCAAACCATATCATTGATGAAAATAATACGATAACAAAATAATGTTAGTTATTAATTATAACACAATATTTTTTTTTAAAAAAAATAACTACTTTAATATTACAGTAGGCAGCCTAATAGTAAACATCTTTAATAGCATTACGGTTTAAATGACATTGCTGTGTGATCTGCGCGAGCTGAAGCTGAAGAGAACGAGCGTGGAACTGAATCGCTTTGCTAGAAGGTTAATCAACTCGACGGTTGCTGAAGAATGCAAACCCAAAGAATTTACAAATTTATTACAATGGTGAATATAATTATATGACAGTGTAAATCATAGCTTTTAATGTTTTGCATTGTTGTTTAATCTGCGCGCGCTGAATCTGAAGAGAACGAGCACCGGGAAACTGAAGAACTTTTCTAGGTTGTTTAAATCCACGAAACGCATGATATGTGAGATTAATCAGATATTTATATTACATCAACTTTATATTACGACTTATCTGCACAAAAGGACGTGAATGCACAATCGAACTTGTGCTGGTCAATGTGTAGGCTAATCCCTGTTCTGGACGCGCTATTCCCACAACACGCGCTGAAACGGCAATAAACCCAGAATTCACAACGTTTTATTACAATAGTGTTCTCATTATAATGGCATGTATGACAATCCCAATTATAGTTATAAAAGAGCATTGCTGTTTGAGCTGCGCGCACGCTATAAAGATGATTACCAGAACAATGAAGCGCTGCGCCTGCGCGCGTCGTTCATTAACTCAACCAAACGCATCCTATATTAGATTAATCAGATATATAGGCCTATATACACAAAACAAACATATTACGACTTACAATGGCACAGAATGCTGCGAATGCTCAAGAGAACTTGACTGTGCTCGTCATGAAGGCGTTTGACTCCACAGACGCGCTCTTTCCGCCACAACGCGCTCGTTGCGCTGAAACTCTGGCAAACAAGAATTCACAACATGCTTTTGCAGGCGTGCTCTTATTATGTTACGAAGCCTATGTGACAGATTTGTGCTGCACATGTTGCACTGAACTGTATCTTCCTTTTCGAAGTGAATCCAATCATTCAGAACCATCATGGCGAACCTCGCGCATCTCTCAACTGAAGTAAATAATCTATTATTTATCGGCTTTGATATATCGGCCCAATTTTCTTTTCGGATCGATAACGATAACATCAAAAAAGACCATTTATCGGCCGATAATGATATGTGGTCGATATATCGTGCATCCCTAAAAATTCTCATTGTATCCCTTTATCAAGGAAAAACACACTTTGCAAATTTTTCATTGTGCCTCTAAAGTTTATAAATGTGCTCCTAAATTTTTCAACTTAAAAGCACTGGGTAAAAAAAATAAGCATCAAGCCCTGACTTTGCAAATAATTGTATGACTGCATTTCTTTTTTTACTTTTTTTTAAGTCATGCTATAGGTCTTCAGATTTATTCATAATGGTCTTAAAAAGTCAAATTAGACATGATGAAACCTTGATCTAACCAGCTTTTCTTTTTTTCTTATTTTGGCAGCTTTGCTCACAAATTTGGATGCGACCTCAACCAGGACTGTGTTACAGAGCAATGACCAAGGTATGCCTGTCATCACTAGACAACTTGCTTTTGGTGACATCATCTAATTGTACACAATTTTAACTTATTATTTGCACAAATGTAGGTCCCTCTATCACCAGCACTCTGAATACAACTCCAAACACTCAGAGTACCGGTAAGTTGGATTCTTAATCATTGCCAATGCCATCAAAAAATTACACAAACTAGTTTAGGGTGACCATATTTTGTCCTGAAAAAACAGGACACTCGGCCCGGCAAACAGATAGGCCTACTCAAATGATACTCGATGTTTACTCAAAGAAACCTTATTAATTTCAATACATTTAAAGTAGGTTATGCCTCCTCTGTATGGATAGAAATTTGTTATATTGTTATATGAAAACAGGACATGTCCTGGGAAAACAGGACAGTTGGTCACCCTAAACTAGTTGCCATTGTCACCTACCAATGGTACTGTGGTACTTCCAGTAAGCTGGGACTTGTCAAAGCCTAGTAAGTTCTTGGACAGATTTTTGTTTCCATTACCATTTAAAGTAGAATCAACAATGATGAAGTAGGTAGTGTACAATTACACAACCTATGTCATTTCTAATGGGTACATGTGAGATGTCAGCAAAATGTAATGTTAATCACTGGTAACCACTGGGCTCAGCTATTGATTCAATTTTCAGGGTTTCCTGATGTAGCAGCCTGACATTCTGCCATATCACACTTTTTTTTTCAGGAAGATCACGATTTACATTATTATTTGTTTCCAAATTATTTTTTTTATATTGATAGTACTATAAGTCACTGTGCAGTACAGCAAAAATTATTTCTCAAATTTAGGTGTAACCTAGAAACATGTACGTAAATTTCATATGTAACACTTTGCAAGTCATATTTGTTAACACGGATGTATTAACATCCGGATGTATTAGCTTGCATGAACTATATGCATTTTGCAATATAATTTTTCTTACAGCATTTATTAATATTTTAGCAATACAATTGTACTATGATCATTCATGTTAGTTCATAGTGTAGTTAAATTAGAACACACTCATACCTGAACCTATTTGTAAGTTCTTGTGGTCAATAAGGACCATAGGACAATTGCTCAGATGTATTTTTATATTTCAGATGATTCTTGCACACCAGCATATGTGAGGGCCATCTTTATGAGACTGGACAAGATTGAACTCTCTCTAGAGACCATTCAGTCCATTTTAACAAAAAACATGAGTTCTGATGACCCTGAAATAGAAGAGCTGACCAGGTCACTACAGACTCCAGAACAACTTGAAGAAGCTTCTGACAAGCTAAAGGACACAGCTCACAGAAAGTAAGTGGTATGATAAAATAGGATAGGACATTTCTGTGTGAGAGAGAGAGAGAGAGAGAGAGAGAGAGAGAGAGAGAGAGAGAGAGAGAGGAGAGAGAGAGAGAGAGAGAAGAGAGAGAGAGAGAGAGAGCGAGCCAGTAGTGAATACATTGTATATCTGATCACAGTTATCTATCTCATTGTATTTGTTTGGATAAGATGTTTGAATAAACTACAGATGCATTTCACAACTTTATTACTTGAAGTGTCAAACCTAATGAAAGGAAATCACTGGAAATACAAGCCTTGTCCTATCAGATAACTATTTTTCTGCATTGATTGTCTTTACAGGTTGATTACCTGTCACTGCTGGGAGGTAAAACTCTGTACGTCGAATTATGAGGAAAATTGGAACAAATGCTCTTTGGGCCAATTACAGTTTGAAGGGTCGAAAGGGTAAAAGAAATTTTCAGGACCTGGCTATATATTCCATCATAATCCGTAAGTTGTTATCCGTAAGTTATTTTGTAACCCAAGACCTTTTTACTCTCAATCCTACTATATAATTGGAGAGGGATTAGTGTGTTTGTGTGTTTCACCATTCCTATTAGTGTGAATTTTGCTAACTAAAACGATAATAAAAATGTTTGGTGACGACCTTTTTGTTGTGAATAATGATGACCGATGAGACGACACCAATGTCATTAAACAATAACTGACTACATGCACATGCACAACATCATTGACAAAAAAAGACAAGGCTAAACTGTAGTTTAATAAAATACAACATTACAAAATCTCCCTTTATTATTGATGAAAAAAAAAGAGGCAACTGTTTTTTCATAATCCGCCACAAGCGTTTATTCTTGTGGTTGCTAGATGTGAAGACTTTAAATCCACCCAATTATGCATTTTTTGATGTGTTTGACTTAATCTTTGCAATCTGGCAATCATGTGCACATTTACTCTCTACACTGCAGAAACTACAAGGCTACAACTACTTTGTAAATTACTGCTTCAGCTACATCAAAGTACTTAAATACTTTTCTCATTCTTGTTTTTTCCCTCTTTGCCTTTCTTTATATTTAGAGGCCTGCCACAAGATCCACCCCACGACTCTTCAAAAAACAATAGAAAATTGTGTAGCTGATACGCTAAGATATGCTCCTCACAGAGTGTCTCAGGTCAGTGTTAATCGTTTGTTCAAAAGACAAGGATGTATTTTCTTTTCATCAAATTATGCTTTTTTTCACATAAATTTAGGTGACTTGTGTCAATTTATTCGAAAAAATTGAGTTGAGTTTAAAAAATTCGAAATTGCACTATCGTGACAACACTAACTTGATTAGATCAAAGATGAAACTGTATTAGCTTTAAGATAGGCATAACAACATTTTCTGGCTAAGCTAGAAAGCCATGTTCGGTGAACTCATGAAAAAAAGTAACTGACCCACTGCATTACAGTTTAGCTGACATGTAGCTGCAAATTTACATGATATAAATTTGATTTTAGTGACAGGGTGGTTTGAGATGGTAATGCAAATTTTCAAATAATGTTTTTTCGTTTGACAAAACCAAAGAAAATACTCCTTTGTAACATTGCATAGAATTGACATTTACTTGAATGCCCTTACTTGTTTTTAGTAGTTTGGTTCATTTATCCATCTTTTTTGTTGCAAATATAAATAAGTTGTTTGTGTATGCTGTTGTTTATGAAAGATTAAACTTGCAAAAAATATATATATAAATCCATTTAATAATAGGAAAATATATGAATATAAATAAATAATTTGTTTAAATTTTTTTATATTTTTTCTGTATGTATTTATAACTATATTTTGTTTTACTTTGTTTTTATTTGTATATTTACTTAATTGTAATGCATTAATTTGTATTTATTTCCCTTTTTATTTGTACATTTTTTATTTTTAAATGCATGAAAGACAACAGCATCTACTTTTTTAAGAAATCATAAATTATTCTGATTTTATTTCATATTATTGTCTATACAGGTGGATAGTGGAGGACCATCCACGGATGAAAGACAGGAGCATGCGCAGCAGCAGCAGCAGGGGAGCGGCATGTTAGAATCTGCTGACTAAATTTGCGAATACAAACTGTTGAGATTGTTGTTTATTAATATTTGTTTCTTGAGCAGTTTATTTTTTTTTATCATGGTAATGTTTAAAAATGTTCAGATTTTTTTTATTCATAGTTCTTGAGCAGTTTTATTATTATTATTTTTTAATTAAATGTATCCTGTTTCATGATGTGCACACTTTCTGTTAAAGATAATAAAGTTAAAAATGTTACTACACAACATTTGCATGTTATTAAAGCATGAAGTTCGACTCTAAATAAAATTGTCTGGGAACATTTAACAAACTGGAAAAAAAAACTTTATAGCAATGTTATCGCTAAAAACATGTTTAAAATGTGTTTTTAAAGTATATTATTGTATCTTTTAGAAAAACATTCTGGAAACATTTTATGACTGTTGTGGTAGACAATGTTCTAAAAAATAATATCACTAAACATTTTAACAAGGATATATTACCAAACAGTTTTAGAATATCTGTTGGAGAACGTTATCCGTTATCCTCTTAGGAGAGAACATTCTGGGAACTAAAATGTTAGTGGATAATGTTCTAAAAATGTTATGTCTACACATTTAAGGAATATCGTCACAAAACATGTATAATGTTTTTATAGAATGTTATCCTAACTTTCAAAAGAACATTTACAAAAATAAAATGCATAACAGCAACCTGTATAAGAACGTTAGGAAATAATGTACTAACAACATTATTACTAAACATTTTAATAATGTTTTTAAATAATGTTATCCTAAAGTTTTAAAAAAACATTCTGGGAACAATAATAAAACTACCTGCTGAAAACATTATAAGAACGTTAGAGAATAATGTTTTAAGAAAGTTACTACGAAACATTTTAAAAATGTTTTTAAAAAATGTAATCCTAACGTTTTTAAATAATGTTATCCTAACGTTTAAAAAACATTCTGGGAACAAAAATAAAACTACCCGCTGAAAACATTATAAGAACATTAGAGAATAATGTTATAAGAAAGTTACTACGAAACATTTTAATGATGTTTTTAAAGAATGTTATCCTAACGTTTAAAAAAACATTCTGGGAACAAAAATAAAACTACCCGCTAAAAACATTATAAGAACGTTATAGAATAATGTTATAAGAAAGTTACTACGAAACATTTTAAAAATGTTTTTTAAAAAATGTTATCCTAACGTTTTTAAATAATGTTATCCTAACGTTTAAAAAAACATTCTGGGAACAAAAATAAAACTACCCGCTACATTATAAGAACGTTATAGAATAATGTTATAAGACAGTTACTACGAAACATTTTAATAATGTTTTTAAAGAATGTTATCCTAACGTTTAAAAAAACATTCTGGGAACAAAAATAAAACTACCCGCTAAAAACATTTATAGAACAATGCATGATAATGTTCTCAGAACATTTTTAGAACAAAAAATTCCTAGCTGGGTTGTAGCATAAGATCTTTTGGCACTTAAGGGACTCGAAAATGAGCAAAGAGAGAGTTCATCAGTCAAGTGAATATAATGGATTTAACCCTCAGATGGTCTTTGGGGTCCACTGGACCCCAAATGACTTTTGCTTGAATTAAAAAAATGTTCTCTTTTTCCAAATGGTATGAAACTTCCTACGGCTCTCAACACTTTCTAGATCTACAAAAAAAAATTAAAATGGAATGTTATCTGTTTTTATGTAGGCGTGACAAAAATAGTCACACTCGTGGTCTTCGGGGTCCATTGGACCCCAAAAAATTAAATTAAATTTTTTAACAGAATAGTTTTTTTTTTTTAACAAATATAATTTTATTCTGTTTATTAATGTTTTTACTCAACATTTTTGGAGGAATTATTATATTTTTTAAATATCTATAAATAAATACATAAATACTTATTTATTATTGGACTCAAAATAGATTAAATTCATCATCAAAATCAGAAATAGCGCAGAACACAGACAGAAATGACAGAAATAAAGTGGCACACTTCCGAAAATTCAATTCAGAAAACATCCACAATCCAAAATTATCATTCTCACACACGCGCGCACACACACAAACACACACATATAGAGGAATACAATATACAGGGATACATACAGACTATAAAAACTGTTCTCTTATCATTTGTAAAATAAAATAATCTAAAATGCAGAACCACCGCAAAAATAAATTGGTAACACTAAGACACATTGAAAATGTGCACACACACACACAGGAATACATTTGTAAGGCTATAAAAAAAATAAAAGAAATGAGACCAACTATATTGTTCTATTGTTCCAAACTATTTTCTTTTTATTTATTTTTTTTTTTTTTTTTTTACAAATATTTTATTTTTACTGCTTTATTTGCTAATTTGTTATTGCTGTTCAGTTTAAATAAATGATTAAATCTTAAGACTCCAACATTTCTCTTTGTAACAGGTTGTTCAGGTTTGATTCTAATCATAATGTAACATTATTGAAAAACTGTTGTTTTTTCAGTACAAAAAAAATGCTAAACTTTGACAAAAAGTATTTTATTTTTGATATAATTGTGATTTTATAATATTTAGATATAAATCCAACTGAATTTAACTTTAGAAATTATATCTTTCAGTAATTCAAATAGTATATAGGCCTATAGTGGAGCCCTATAGCCATCTAGTGGTTAAAGTGATTTATTACAAATTTTAATCTGTATTTTCCAAAAAATGGGCAAAAATCTTACATTTAACCTCTTAACCTTCGCCAGAGCGAGGGCGCTCTGAGCGTTTTTTTTTTTTTTTTAAATCGTTCAAGTTACTATCAGATTCAATGTTAATACCTTGACAAACTATACATCATTAAAAAGATATAAGACTGAAGGTTTAGTATTTGACCACTATTGTATTCTGAGAATCTTATAGTGACAGTTATGTCTTAATTTGTGTCTGGAGTTATGTAATCAAAAAATGAGTCGATACCTTTGATATGAATTATGAGCGTCAGCCGCTTCCATTCAGAAAAAAACTCCAGTGAGATCGTCACGACAGAGCTTGACAAAACAACGTCCATCAGGGCTTTTAGCTCAAAAGTGTACAGATTTGGAGAAATATTGATAGATTCTCATAGGTTTACATCTGATTTATATAGACAGGAATCATATTTATTGATAAATCTATCCAAATGCGTCGATTTAATAATTATGGGCGCTGGAGACTCTGATGTACTGTGTTTTCAATACATACTGGCAGCCTGAGGGCGCCCTGTGCACATATGGACTCCAAATTTGGAACACGAAGAAGAATCATATCATGTGACATTTCAGGAAGTCCATCACGACGTAAACACTAACAGAGATCGCTGTAACATGCAGATACAGATGTTTTGAAGACAATAAACATGATTGCAATGATATTTGGTTTACCTGTGTTCTTCGAGCCATGTCAGGTATTTTCATAATAATAGATTATATTTATAATGTAATGCTAATCAATATAGACTTTATCATGGTGAAGAATACTATAAAATACTATATTTTCTGTCCGATTTTTTTATTTGAAGCCAAATCAGAGCACAGAAGGTTATTTAAAACACTCGACTTGTGCTATAAAGTAAGTTTTAGAGCAAAAACATGGTTTTATCTCATAAATTGTCGTGTATTGATGGTGTGCTAAGCTAACATGCTAGCTAGCCCTTGGTGCACCTGCTACCTAGCTGTTATATTTATGAATATTTCTAAATAGGACTGCTTGCTGAAATGTTTCTTTTTTCAAGAAGGTCATTTTATATAGTTTCAAATGTAAGGTGAGAACTTTGAGAACTTTCCCTAAAAGAGATTAGGGGTTGAAACAGTGTGAATAGCCAGTCGTTAGTAATTATAATGCAGACAAAAGAAAGCATATTTAGAGCAATAACCAGAGGCTGGAGAGGTGTGAATGTGTGCAGGGGAGACTGACACTGAATGGAGATCGTTTAGACCACAACACAATAGAGAAAATAGACTGAATAGATGCTTAAAAAATGACAATAAACATCAGTTTGCATTTTAGAGTCTAATCAAAATAAAATCGTTTGACATGATCTTGAAAAACATTTAACTAAATAAAGAGTTTTAGACATATCATCTTCAGATTTTAAATATAACATGGTCAGACATGTGGCTTTAGCTGCAGTGCATTTCTAGATTGCTACAGGGCCAACTTCAATTTTATTTTCATGAAAATATTTCATAAAAATAAATTTCTAATAACTTGACAAAACTTTGAAGCTATTTATAACATTTATTTTTCATTATGACAATAATTAATTCTACATTTGCAATAAACTGCCAGGTGTCAGCTTTCAAATGAGATCATACTTGTGCTTTTAGAACAAATGGTTCATGAACTGTATCTGTTTCAGTTTGGGTATGCTATTTCTGGGGATTTTTCAAAATTGGGGGTGAAGCTTAACAGGTTAACCTTGTAAAATTATCCACGGTATCCCCTGGAATGAAAGTTAGAAATCTGGGTCTTTTATATAGTTTATTTAACATAAAATGCAGTTTTTTTTGGTAAAAATCCTATTTAAAAAAATATTTATTTATTTATTTATAGAAATAAATAAAAAAAATCATAAATCCTCCAAAAACTGCACAAATGTTGAGTAAAAACATTAATAAACAGAGTAAAATTATATTTGTTGAAAAAACATGTTTTGTTACAAAATTAAATCTTATTGTCTGGGGTCCAATAGACCCCGAAGACCACGAGTGTGACTTTTTTTTGAAGACCATCAGAGGGTTAATAAAGGCATAACTACTTATTCATTTACTACGTTACAGGAATACATGTATTTACAAACATTAACACTAACAAAACACAATAAGACATCGAATGAGAGTGAGTGAGTGTGTGAGATATAGAGATATAGAGAGAAGAGAGAGGGAGGGGGAGAGAGAGAGCATTGGTAGCATTGGTACGATTCCCCCAGATATTCACCTTCTGAAACAACACGGAAAACATCATCTTAATGCTTCTCAGAAGCTCTATAAAGAAGTATACTTGAACCAGTTTCTTGGTCTCTTTGTGGCGCGGCATTCCTGCGCGGCCCTGTCTGGCCGAGTGCGTAAGAGGAGTCCTTTGTGGGGAAGGAAGCGTCACATGGTGCTGCTGGGCGCGCGTGTTGCACGGAGGTTTAAAGTCGTTGAGTAACATTACCAACGGAAAATAGTTCGGCTAAGTCCGTTTCACTTGGTGGAAGTGAACAGACTCGACTACGGAAAACAAAACTTTGACTTACAAAGAAAAGAACTAAAGATCTGATCGGGTCTCCGGAGGAGACCACGAGATCGGGTTACATGGTGCAGCAGTAACGAAGGACGAAGCAAGAGAGAGCGAGAGAGGGAGGGGCAGAGATTTATCTCTTTGGATAAAGCCAACCTTTTCCTGTCGGCTTGGCCAATCGGAGAGAGGGAGTCACAAGTGAGAGTTTGGGTTTTTATGATCTTTTGTCTTGTCGAGATCGACTTTGAATGTTTTATGACGGTGACGTAAAATGCGTTCAATTTTACTCCAGAGATGATAAAACATCGTAACACAAATCTTATGATTTGGACATATATGGTTGGGTCAGATCAAGAGGATTCTAAACATATGAAGCACGCCTTCTAAATTGGAAGATACTGCAAAGTTACATAAAAAGGCATATTTTTCAAGCATTTGTAGTTATTTTAGAACTACGCTACGGTCACAGGTAACCATGGACTCTGGGTAGCAGACATACATACAAGCATATCAAAATATATCTCAGTAAAGTCTTTATATGATGAGGTTAAAGGTTTGTGTATGTGTGTGCGTGTCCATGAGCGGAGGTTCTTCTGAGTGGTCTCCTGGTCTCTCTTGGAAGGAGAAGGGGGGGGGGTGTTCATGATAGTATGTAAATCAAAGAAACACTAACCCATTAGAGTCTCCAAGGACGCACAAACCAAACACATAAAGGAAAGTCATGAGTTGAACATTAGATACATGTATCGCATGGTTATGCATAGGATATATATATATTAGAGTTAAAATGTTTAATTTTTCCTTCTCCAGGAATCAAGTCCCTGCACATTCTTTTGAGTCGTAAATCGGTAACAGGAAACCAAACTCGAACAGTGTTAGCTTGGTTTGGGGGAAGCTTCATGGGCTGGTTGTGTGTGTGTGTGTGTGTGTGTGTGTGTGTGTGTGTGTGTGTGTGTGTGTGTGTGTGTGTGTGTGTGTGTGTGTGTGTGTGTGTGTGTGTGTGTGTGTGTGTGTGGAATTTACATTCCAGGCTCCAGTCTCTCTGAAGGTTTTGGGATTTTAGCGAGGATTTATTTAGTTATTCAGATTCACCCTCGCCCAGTCCTTACACCCCTTAATGGTATAAGGACGCTGCTGGCCTCACAGCTCCTGCTCAACTCTCATACCTGTCTCACATAACACACCTCCATTCCGGAAGTGCCAGTGACTTTGCGTTGGCTCTCTGCCTTTGGTTACCCTCTGTTTGGCCAAAGAAGATCTTACCCGTCGTCGAGAAAAAACCAACTAGTGCCCACTGTTGACCGCTCTTTCCTATTATATAATCTTTGAATCAGTTTTCTTCAACAAAATCAGTTGTTTTCTGGAGCTTAGGAAAAGCACGTTCAAGAGTCACCTGAGCCATTTGGACTGCCTAATAGTGTTCACAGGGAGACAGGTTAACAACAGTATCAATCTATTATCAATCTCAAATCAATCTATTAAACATTCTCAGCAAAATCGCAATGCTTAGATTATACTCAGAGAATTTTAGATCACAACTGTACATTCAGTGTACATCTGTAGCCCCTTTCACACAGAGATTCCGGAAAATACACGGATAATGTGACCCGGCATTTGTCCCGGGATTGTTTGATTTCGGTTTATTCACACTGCCAGTGATTTGCCGGGATCTGTGAGTGCGTTCACACACAACCCGTTAATGTCCCGGAAATGTCCCGCGTGATGTCAGGATGAGACGTGTAACGTACGCGTCGAAAACATGTGCATGCACGCACCTTTCCACAGAGCTGGCGAACGATCGCAGCTTCAGCGCAGATTGTGAGGAGCTCCTGTCTCTGCTTCATTCCAGTTTGCAGACATTTTTTCGTTCTTTCTTTGTTGATGACGAACACAAACTTTCTTCTAAGAGCAACAGAGTCGCGCGATGGCACATGCGTCATCACTATGACACACCCCTTACGGCATTGGTTCTGGCTTTTGTTCACACAGCGCGCGTTCCGGGTCTGAACACGGCAATGTTACTAGGTCCCCAACCCGGGATCGATCCCGGCATCAATCCCGGGTCGTTTTGGCGTTCACACAGAAGGCACTCTGGCAATTTGCCGGGTTCAAAGTGCTGTGTGACTTGTAACTTAGAGCCATCGATCCTGAATGGTGGAGCCTAAAAATTAGACAAAGAAGTTACTGGTCTTAATTGAGAGAGATAGACTGTTGAGTTATTCAGGACTTTTGCACTTTCATAAACTTCTAACTTCAGACTTTATCTACTATCTTTTAATTCTAGCCCAGCTTAAGGCATCTTTTTCATAAATTGCATGTATTTTTAATACAAGCAAAACAAATTTTTAGTATTCCTTTGTCCATACAGGGACATTAGATATTGACAAATTTCACTCAGATTGAGTCTGTCGTGCTGGCAGCTTCAGTCTCACACAAGCTTATCTCCTAAAATCAACATCAGCTTCTAGTCTTTTCTTGGTTCAATACTAATTAGCTTTTGTTTAAAACAAATGCCTTTTAAACACATTTTACATCTACTTGTTAATTCCTAACACTGCTTCTGCTTAGGGTATTTTATCTTTATAAAAATGATAATGTTTCAAGTTTCATCTAAATTTTAGTTGTCAGGTTTCTCAATTATCATAGTTCAATACCTTACTTTCATGTTTTCTTAGAGTTTACCAATCTGCAATTAGAAATACTTTTAAAAGTAATTTGCAACTCATTTCTTATCTGTAAATTTACATCAACCCCAGTAAATACAAATACAACTCATTTAAATCCCAAGAATCGATTAGTTGTCCTGTTTTCAGTTGATGATGAATGGAACATTGTAGCGTGCTTCCCATCCAATAAATCGCAATCATCTTTGTGCTTGTAACTAATATTAAACAGTCTCAGATTTCAAATTACGTCCATTTTCTTACGAAATTCAAAAACATAAATACCGTTTTGGCGCTGTGGCGTGAGATCGCTCTGGCGCAGCTCAGCTCAGCTCAAAAAAAGCAGCAGCGCAGCGTGCACATGTTCTTCTCTTCCGCCTTAAGTTACAGCGCGAAATAAACATGAATGAGCATCTGAAAGTGTGTTAAAAGATAGAGTACAACTTATCAAAATCCGTATTATGTCACATGGAATCGCTCAATCAGTGTTTCAATAGCGGAAAGACGTCAGTAAAAAAGCTTTTAAACAATGTCATGTAACGTCACATTTACCTCAGAAAAAACATATCCAGTGACCATAAACTCGTTAGTCAGCTAGAAAAATCAACTCAAAAGAGAAGCATCTTGCTAAATATATGCACCATATTACATGTTCATTAAAATTTTTAATGTTCTTCAATATTTATATTTAATGCATGTTTAAATAAATCTGTCTATTAAATCGAATTGGAATCGAAATCGAATTGCAAGCTTGTGAAATGAAATCAAATCGAATTGTGAAATTTGTGTCAATACCCAGCCCTAGTAGACAGCGCAGATACTGACAATTAATCATGCCTTTTCACATTTCCCTGTTGTAATATTTTTATTTGGTTTCATTCAGGAATGTGATGTTGATGAAGCCTGGGCAAACGTATCTGTTGGGGTGTTGACTGTTGTTGATGAAGAACCACCTCTCTTTCCAAATAAACTCTACCTTGTCCCAGTGTCTACTGCCATCATTGTTGAGGGAGGTATCGTAATGGATAATTTGCAGAATCTGCCTCAGGCATTTTGTGTTTTGTTTGGTCTGTCTTATGCTTTAAATTTGGACTACCCAAAAGAGATAAAAAAACACTCTTAACTTCATTCAGAAAGTGGTGCTTGGTTTGGGACTGAAAAAACTCCCACCAAAACTCCAATCTCTGAAAAATATTCTGTAGAGTTAGAATGTAATCTAATGTGCAAGAGTGATGATGTTTAGCATTATATTTAATTTATGACAGTGGAATTAGATTAATTGACTGAAAAATAAAAGGGAAACTAAGGCACTTGTTTAAAATTGTCAGCCTATTGGTTCATGAGCAAGTTAAGAGGCTGCCAGTGTATTATCTTCTAAAGTGCCTGTGCGTCAGAGACATTGCCTTTTTATTATTTAATAAATTATCCACTTGTCAGCTTGTTGGTTCTATATAATTGTTATTCATTGAATTGTTGAAGCGGTTGTTGAGGATGTTAGAGTCAGGGTATAGTACAAAATACATTTATTTTTATATAGATTTTATATACATTTATTATATATATATATATATATATTGTAAAAGTGTAAAAGGTTTAAAGGTGCAGTGTGTAACATTTTTGAGTATTTATTAACAGAAATGCAATATGACATCCATAACTATGTGTTCAGTTGTGTATAAAGAATTTACTTAATAAACCGTAATGTTTTTATTACCTTAGAATGAGGCATTTATATCTACATAAGCGCGGGAATCCCCTTCTATGATGGCCGCCATGTTATGACGTCATATTTCTACCGTAGCCGACAGCGAACAAACCGCGTTACAGAGCGCGTTTCGTCACTTTGAAAGAGAAGCTGCAGAAAGCTAGAAGAAGCTAGTCATAAACACTGTGAGTAGTGACTTTCCCTTGTCAGTGGTGTAAATATGTAGTTGGATTGTTTCATGTAACTTAATGCTTCACCCTCGCTGTGTTATGGCTTTGCTATGTGGGGATAAATGTGCTGGTTACGTTCGTGAGACAGCTGATTAGTAGGCTACTCTTGTCATTGACCGGAAAACAGTTACAGGAATCACCAACCCGTCGATCTTGGAAGCATTTTAAGTCGATCGAGTTTCCAAAATCAGAGAAAAAAGGCTATTGTGTGTACTAAGTGGTGTCTATGGGATGCGGAGGCACGCGTGCTGTTACAATCACGTCATTTTTGCCGCACGCACCTTTGGGCTCATGCGGACGCGTCGAGTATAAACAAGGCTTTAACCAGCTCAGCCACAGTAACAGCTCATATTAGCCAGCTAAACTTTTACTACCCTGTTAGAAAAAATCTATAGTTGCATAGTTTCATGTGGTTCTTCTCCCTCGCTGTATTATGGGTTTGCTATGTGAGAAGAATGTGCTGGTTACGTTCGTGAGACAATCAGCTGATTACTATTATTATATTATGTATTAAGACCCTTGATCCTCACCTGACTATGGCTTTGTAAACTTTATCCATGATGTGGTTTATAATGGACTGTGGTACTCCATGTTAGCTGTGGCTTGTTTTACTCTGGCTATTCTCTGCTGTCTTAGACGACGATGTTTGTCCCGTTTTAGCCACCGTAGCTTCTTCGAAAGGAAGGGGTGAGCAGTGGGCTGAGCCCTTAGTGTAAACTCACAAACGAACCGCTAGATGTCGCCAAAAGCTACACACTGCACCTTTAAAGGTTAAAAAAAAATAAAATAAGGTGACTACTATATGCATTAATAGCCCTATTCGCACTGGATTAGTATTATCTGGGGACCTCGTGTGATTTAGAAATTACCCCGCCACATCTGAATTTCGTGTGGCGCATTCGCACGGGATAACCGAAGCCTGTGATTTTACTCAAATTTACTGACTTATCTCCCGGATATGGCATCAGGCTATTGCTTGGAAATTTCTTTTCGTTCGGTCTAGCTGTAAGATATATTATGACATAGCCTAAACAGAAGAATGTTCCTCACCGCACGCTGCTACATGCCAATTCATCTCCATCTAATCATTCTTTTTGTTTTGCTCTTCTGATGATCTTCAGCTTTCACTTTCTGCAAATTGTGTAGTTGTGTAAAGCGACATGACTCAGCACCCAAAATACTATCAAAACACTCCAAACCAGCCTCCATTATTCGCGAAAGATGGATAAAAAGCCGCACATGAAACAAAAACCTTGAAAAAATGATATACGATCCGGCCAAATCGCAGAGATGCCGATTCGCACGGGACTAATATTATCACAGGACCTCGGTGTTCGGCGAAATATAGTAGGTAATTTGCGGGGGAATTTTTACTTTACAAATTACAGACATGGTCGATTCGCACGGGATTAAGATCTCAGACAAACTCCGCAATTATTACAAATTACTAGAGGTCACCAGGTAATACTAATCCCGTGCGAATAGGGCTAATGTTATACCCCAAAGCAAGCTTTTGTGGACCACCCCTGTGTCAGCTGTTAAGAAAACAAATAAAATAAATTTACCTTTGAACTGTATCATTGTCTTAAATTTATTTGTCCAGTTTTAAATGTTATCTTTGAAAAATTGTGTATTTTCTCAATGATTTATAATAGATGATTGATAGCACTTAACCTGTTAACCTTCACCAGAGCGAGGGCGCTCTGAGCGTTTTTTTTTTTTAAATCGTTCAAAGTTACTATCAGATTCAATGTTAATACCTTGACAAACTATACATCATTAAAAAGATATAAGACTGAAGGTTTAGTTTTGACCACTATTGTATTCTGAGAATCTTATAGTGACAGTTATGTCTTAATTTGTGTCTGGAGTTATGTAATCAAAAAATGAGTCGATACCTTTGATATGAATTATGAGCGTCAGCCGCTTCCATTCAGAAAAAAACTCCAGTGAGATCGTCACGACAGAGCTTGACAAAACAACGTCCATCAGGGCTTTTAGCTCAAAAGTGTACAGATTTGGAGAAATATTGATAGATTCTCATAGGTTTACATCAGATTTCTATAGACAGGAATCATATTTATTGAATATCTACCCAAATGCGTCGATTTAATCATTATGAGCGCTGGAGACTCTGATGTACTGTGTTTTCAATACATACTGGCAGCCTGAGGGCGCCCTGTGCACATATGGACTCCAAATTTGGAACACGAAGAAGAATCATATCATGTGACATTTCAGGAAGTCCATCACGACGTAAACACTAACAGAGATCGCTGTAACATGCAGATAAAGATGTTTTGAAGACAATAAACATGATTGCAATGATATTTGGTTTACCTGTGTTCTTCGAGACATGTCAGGTATTCATAATAATAGATTATATTTATAATGTAATGCTAATCGATATAGACTTATCATTGTGAAGAATACTATAAAATACTATATTTTCTGTCCGATTTTTTTTATCTGAAGCCAAATCAGAGCACAGAAGGTTATTTAAAACACTCGACTTGTGCTATAAAGTAAGTTTTAGAGCACACACATGGTTTTAATCTCATAAATTGTCGTGTATTGATGGTGTGCTAAGCTAACATGCTAGCTAGCCCTTGGTGCACCTGCTACCTAGCTGTTATATTTATGAATATTTCTAAATAGGACTGCTTGCTGAAATGTTTCTTTTTTCAAGAAGGTCATTTTATATAGTTTCAAATGTAAGGTGAGAACTTTGAGAACTTTCCCTAAAAGAGATTAGGGGTTGAAACAGTGTGAATAGCCAGTCGTTAGTAATTATAATGCAGACAAAAGAAAGCATATTTAGAGCAATAACCAGAGGCTGGAGAGGTGTGAATGTGTGCAGGGGAGACTGACACTGAATGGAGATCGTTTAGACCACAACACAATAGAGAAAATAGACTGAATAGAAAATGACAATAAACATCCGTTTGCTTTTTAGAGTCTAATCAAAATAAAGTCGTTTGACATGATCTTGAAAAACATTTAACTAAATAAAGAGTTTTAGACATATCATCTTCAGATTTTAAATATAACATGGTCAGACATGTGGCTTTAGCTGCAGTGCATTTCTAGATTGCTACAGGGCCAACTTCAATTTTATTTTCATGAAAATATTTAATAAAAATACATTTCTAATAACTTGACAAAACTTTGAAGCTATTTATAACATTTATTTTTCATTATGACAATAATTATTTCTACATTTGCAATAAACTGCCAGGTGTCAGCTTTCAAATGAGATCATACTTGTGCTTTTAGAACAAATGGTTCATGAACTGTATCTGTTTCAGTTTGGGTATGCCATTTCTGGGGATTTTTCAAAATTGGGGGTGAAGCTTAACAGGTTAAGTTATTGAAGTAAAGTTTACTTGTTCTTTTTAAGGCAATCGGTTTGCATGGTTTTAACAAGTAAACTGGATTGCTTTTGAAGTAAAGTAAACTCAGTAATTCTAAGTTGTGAGCAGAAAACATCAGAGTTAGTACAACTTTCAAAAATGAGTATTTAGGACTTCTCACAAAGTATATTTTATTGACTGTATGCATAAATTGCACATTGCACACTGAAAAAAACAGACTTTTTGCACTATTTGCACTTTTGCACTATTATATTGACTGTATGCATACAGTATATTGTCTGTACACCGTGGGATAGAGGGAAACGTAATTTCGATCTCTTGTATGTCTTGACATGTGAAGAAATTGACTTTCTTCAGTCTAAATCACGCTCATTTTACTTGCAATGCATTCTATCAGGCATCATAAACTCTGTTCTAACTGGTGTTATTTAATCTATAGCCAATTTCAAAATCATCTTTGCCCAGTTAACAATCTTTTATCTGCCTTTCATAAGCCCACTGTGGCTCAAATTTAGCCTTTGTGCATTTTTCAATCATTCAAATATAGAAAACACTGCTAAAATTTCATTATTCACAACATTGCTTAAAACACACACACAAAGAAAACTGGGGTGTAAAATTATAAGGTGATCCTATACTGGCTGAACGCTATCTCTCCTGGATGTGGCAAAATATCTTGACCTGTAGGTTTCAATTTCCCACCTTTGCGAGAACTCAATTCTCGGTCAAAACTTCTTGACTCAGCCTCAGTTTAGAAAATCTCTTAACCTGTTTAAGGGTCTTTCCTTGGTTGAGGACCTCTTGCCTCAGTCTATGCCTTAAATATCTTGATCTCGCACCATAGAAAACAGTTTCAGTCAGTATAGTTCGCTCACTCTTATCTCAAAACACACAAGGATTTGCAGCAGTCTATTTCTTGCAGATAGCATAGTTTAAATCAGTATTAGGCCTACGTGTTTGTGTGTGTGTTTGTGTGTTATTAAAAAAATGTTTACTTCTCTGTCTTGCGGACACGATCGCCTCCCGCTCCAAACCAGATTCTCTCCTGCTCTCCGTTCCTTCCGTATTTTAATCGGACTTCAAATTAGGACATACATCGCTCCAATGTCCATCTCTATTGCAAAGTCTGCATATGGTACAGTCTCTGAACGTATGGTTGTTCGAAGCACACACAAAGCATCGGCATTTCTTTACCTTCTTTTGTTTAGTTTTAGGCTTGTTTGTTTTTGCTGTCTCTGCCGCTGCTCACGCTTGTGCGTCTCGTGCTGCTTTTTGTACTACTGGACTTCGGACCGGAGAGCAGTCGAGACTGTGATTCAGCTTCAAGGCTCTCAGTACAAAGACAATCTCGGTTTCATTTTCGAAAACTGATGTATAAAAATGACCTAGGTTTTTGTTATGTGATCCCATTTTGACTGAATTTCCTCTTTTGGATTTTCCTTCGACGCGCGTCTTATGATCTGTAAACGTCTCTACCAGACCCGGTTCTTTCACCTCAAACCGATAAAGGGCAGCAGCAAATCTGCTTCTGTAAATACGTAAATATTCTGTCTTCCTGGCACCCAATCAATCAAGCGTGCTTCTTTCTTTAACTTTTACAAGAATTAATCTAAGCGCGTTCTTCCGTACGCTGTTTTACATAGATTAACTCAATCAGGATTTTGCCTTAACCCGTACTTCATTCGTGTCACTTTCTGTAACAAGGCGTTCATCCTTAATGATTTGTTCACAAAGGAACACATTGACTTTAAGTTTCCAACTGAGACTTGGCAACGTGAAATGGAGTTCACTCATCTCAATGAACTGTGTCCTCCGGACTGTTCTGTGTTCGGGACACCGGGGTGTCACGGCGAGGTGGCGGACTCGCGCTCGTGTAGCGGGATCGTTTCAGCTGCAGGTTGATGAATTCGGACTCTTTCGACTCCTTTGAGCTACAGATGACTAAGGTTGGAAACACTGACTCATTTTACTGTGTCTTAATTTACCAACCTCCTGGTCCTGCTCGCTTGTTTTTAGAGGATTTTGCAGAGTTTCTATCTTCAATTATCAAACTTGAAAATGTTCTGATACTCGGGGATTTTAACTTTCATATTGATGACTATTCTTGTACTGTGGCATCTGAGTTCTTAACACTCACTGAATCATTTAATTTCAAACAGTGTGTTTCTGGTCCTACACATATAAAAGGCCATACTCTGGACCTTGTTTTTTCTTTAGGCCTGAACATTGACCAATTGAGTGTTATGGACATTAATGTGACAGACCACAGCTGCATATTTTTCAACTTGTCTTCTAATGTTGACTGTCTTCCTTGTAAACCGATGTTGCAAAGACGCATTATTAGTCAAACTACAGCTGAGAAATTTTCTGAGTCATTTGACCCTAGTTCTTTTATTGATTGTAGTGATGCTGAATCTTTTCTTCAGTCTTTTAATAATCATTGTCTGTCTGTTTTAAATAATGTTGCTCCTCTGAAAAGTAAAAGCACATTCCCTAAAAATCCTTGCCCTTGGGTGAATGAAGAAATAATGTCTTTAAGGAGAAAGTGCTGCAAAGTTGAACGTTTGTGGAAATCCACAAGTCTGGTAGTACATAGACTGCATTTGAGGAAGCTTATCACATTGCTTAATGATATGATAAAACAGGCCAGGTCGGACTATTTTGCTAATCTCGTAACTCTGAACAAGAAAAATCCTAAAGTCCTGTTTGACACAATATCTAAGATTGTCTCTCAATATCTAAGATTGTCTCTCCGCTTGCTCTGTGCCTGTGCACTCTAAAACTGATTGTAACAGGTTTTTGCACACTTTTGTAAACAAGGTGCAAGATATAAGAGCTACTATAAACCCATCTTTTGAGACCATTCCATGTGGTTTAGCTCCCTCACACTCTTGGGATACTTTTTCACTTGTCACTCGAGAGGATATTGAGGGTTTATTAAGTAAAGTGAAACCATCCTCAAGTCCGCTTGATGTATTGCCAACTTCACTGCTATTAAATGTGTTTGACTTAGTTGGACCGTATGTTGTTAGACTGATTAACCTTTCCCTTTTAACCGGTTCTGTGCCTAGCCATTTTAAACAAGCAGTTGTCATCCCCATACTGAAGAAACCTAATTTGGATTCTTTTGAACCAACGAATTACAGGCCTTTATCGAAACTTCCTTTTTTATCTAAAATCCTCGAGAGAGTGGTGGCGGGGCAGCTGACTTCATTTCTTGAAGGAAATAATTTGTTTGATAAATTTCAGTCAGGTTTTCGCAAATGCCATTCAACTGAGACTGCACTTCTTAAAGTTTCAAGTGACATTTTGATGGCTGCTGACTCTGGGCAGTACTCTGTGCTAATTTTACTTGACCTATCGTCTGCATTTGATACACTGGACCATACAGTGTTGATGAATCGGCTACGTAATGAAATGGGGTTTTCTGGGTCTGTTCTAAAATGGTTCACCTCTTACTTGAGTGATAGATCATTTTGTGTGTCTGTTAACAACATTTTGTCAGAAATGACCCCTCTTTTATATGGAGTTCCTCAGGGTTCGGTTTTAGGTCCTATTTTGTTTTTGTTGTATATTAGCCCTCTTGGTGAATTAATTCGTAAGTTTAATAATGTGTCCTATCACTTTTATGCTGATGACATTCAGTTGTAGTGCTCATTCAAAGAGTCAGAGTTAGGTAAATTAACTGAGTTATTGGAATGCTTGTCATGCATTAAGTCTTGGTTATACAACAATTATTTACAACTGAACACAAAAAAGACTGAAACTTTGATCATTGCCCCTGAACAAAAACTACCCCAAATTAAACAACACCTCTGTTCCTTGGACTCATCCGTCCAGCTGAGCCTAAGAAACCTTGGTGTTTTGTTCGAACAATCGATGTCTCTGGATGGTCATTCTAGACAGTTGGTTAGAAACTGTTTTTATCATTTGAGAAATATCTCTAAACTGAGAACAATACTGCCCAAAGCTACCATGGAGATGATCATTCATGCTTTTATTTCTTCACGGTTAGATTATTGTAACTCTCTTTTTACTGGTTTTAACAAATTTTCTCTGACGCGTCTTCAATTGGTACAAAACGCAGCAGCCAGACTACTAACAGGAACCGATAAAAGGGCACACATTACTCCGATTTTATTGGTTCTCCACTGGCTTCCAGTAAAATATAGAATTGACTATAAAATTTTAGTTTTAACTTTCAGAGCACTACATGGACAGACCCCTCAATATATCACAGATATGTTGACCCCTTATTCTTCTTTCCGCACTCTTCGTTCCTCGGGTCAAAATCTCCTGTTGGTCCCCAAAACCCGCCTTAAAACGCTGGGAGACCGCTCCTTTCAGGCAGCCGCTCCCAAACTGTGGAATGCCCTGCCCCTGTCGTTGCGTGTGGCCGACTCTGTTGATTCTTTTAAAAAACAGCTGAAGACACTTTTATTCAGACAAGCTTTTAGTTGACTGAGCTTTTATGTTTTTGTATAATGTTTCTTAGTTGTTAAATTGTTAACTTGCTACATGTAAAGCACTTTGTGATTTTATCTGTGATAGGTGCTATATAAATAAAGCTTACTTACTTACTTACTTGTACACTTACACGAGCAATGGCATGTCGCATTCCACATCCGTCCATTTACATGAGCTCAATTTTTTGTAGAGACCGGTCTGATTTTGTCAGATCAATCTCTATTTCAAAACCTCCTCTGCTCGTACCAACTCACAAACTTAGTCAATATGGTTCACGTTCACTTTACATCAAAAGAAAAGTATTTTAACCCAAAAGAAAATATTTTAGTCGTCTCTTACCCGAAATGCTCACTACTGCCACAGATTCTATTTTAGATCTTTAGTCGAGTCCCTTCTGGCCCTGAACGCCGTTTTGCTCTTCTCTCTCAATTTTTCAAGGTAAGACCACAGCCTGTTGCTCTGGGATGTGCCAAAACTTTCTTCAGTTAAACAAAGACAAAACTGAAGTCAATGCGTTTGGAAACAAAGATGAAGTTCTCAAGGTGAATGCATACCTTCACTCTAGAGCAGGGGTCTCAAACTCGCGGCCATTTTGTGGCCCCCTACTTGACATTAAAGTTTAATGTTAGTGCGGCCCGTCGTTGCGTGTGCCGCGTTTTAAAAAAAGGATTTTTTTTATCCCTTATGGGCTACCATAGATAGTCTCGTGACAGCTTACGATGGGCTTGTTGTCAATAGTTGTCATAGACAACCGCGAAGTGCAAACATACTGCGCGCGTCGCTTCAATTATGAGCGCGCTTGCCGCGCGCCTACATTTGAAATAACGAACTTGAGCGCGCAAAATATGTGAGCGCGATATGTGAACAGTGAACAGGCCCCTTGGCGAGTTACCACCAATCAGGCCACGAGCTACTGGCCGCTCGCGAGCGACGTGTTGGAGAGAGACCCTGCTCTAAAACAATGTGAGAATAATCATTTTGAGCTTGTAATATGTGTCCAGCAGGTTGATAAGAAGGTTTGCTTGATTTGTGCAAAGTCAGTAATTTGAGACACATACATGTGTAGAAAGAATTCAATAAGACGGGCAGACATGACTGCAAATATTTGTATTTCAAAAGCAATAATTGTTTTTCTAAGTATAATAAAAGGAAATGTGGCTTCCAAAAAAAAACATTCAATATCATTAATGTGTTGTATAAAGAAAATAAAAAGGACATAAGCAAATATAAATATCACAAATATGTGTTATAGGGAAAAGACAAAGAAAGTTAGTAAAAATGAACTTCAACTGTCAGAAGGACAGCTCATGAAGAACCAATCATGTACAGAAAGGAATGTTCAAATTCAGAGGAACAGTTCAGAAGAAACGTTAATAATAAATATTGAGAAGATTGGATCAGTTGTGCTCCTTTTTTATAATACTTGAATACTATTTTTTGTGGAATACTTGATGCGGCCCAGCCTGACCCATACTCTACCTCCAGCGGCCCCCAGTTGAGTTGAGTTTGAGACCCCTGCTCTAGGGTCTAACAACTAAAAATCAAGTCAGGAATCTTGGTGTGTCTCTAGAGTCAGACCTTAGTTTCAGTAGTCATGTCAAAGCAATTACTAAATCAGCACACTATCATCTGAAAAATATTGCAAGAATTAGATGCTTTGTTTCCAGTCAAGACTTAGAGAAACTTGTGCATGCTTTCATCACCAGCAGGGTGATTATTGTAATGGACTCCTCACTGGCCTTCCTAAAAAGACCATAAGACAGTTGCAGCTCATACAGAACGCTGCTGCTAGGATTCTGAGCAGAACCAGAAAATATGAACATATCACACCAGTACTCAGGTCTTTACACTGGCTCCCAGTTACATTTAGGATTGATTTTAAAGTATTATTACTGGTATATAAATCATTCAATGGGCTAGGACCTCAATACATTGCAGATATGCTCACTGAATATAAACCCAACAGATTACTCAGATCATTAGGATCGCTTCAGTTAGAAATACCAAGAGTCAGTGGCGTAACTTTGTTTTAAAAAAGTGGGTGGGACATGTGTGTATAAATGAATGAATAAAAACATAGATGTTTACAACATGTGTCCTTTAATGGTCCAGTGGTAAAACTTTTGCAGAGCATGTCAGATGTCCAGGGTTCTAATATGCACTCATATAGTTTTTTTTTTTTTCTCATCAAAACCAAATATGTTCATCAGTGGTTGTATTATATCAAGCAGGGAAACGTTTGTGTGCATTTTTGTTTTGTGATTTCACCGAAACAGAGCATATGAGCGGAGTGGAGCGGTGAGAATCTCATCTCCTCGCTCACGGAACTGTTCACCCCTCCGCTCCGCCGCTCAGAGCCACATCAGGCCCATTATCGCTCAGCGCGCTCCACTCAAATCGCCCAAAAAAGGAAACAAAACTACATGTAAGGGATGCTCATTTCGGTTAATTTTCCCGACCGACAACCGCCACTCGTTAATCCATTATTAACCGTTAACTGATAAGATTATATAATTAAATAAAAATAAAATTGACGCGTATCTGTGACCCATTAAAAATATCAAAAAAATATGTTTTTATCAAAGGGTTTATTTTAACGTGCAAAGTGCAAACAGCAGCATACAGAACAGATCAACAACAGAACCTGGATTCAGATCAAATGTCCACGCACCTGACGCATTTCTGACAGTGACAACAGAGAAAAACTGAATAAAATAATATAAATAAAAAACATATAATAAGCCTACAATAAATATATATATTTTTAGCTTAAATAATTAACAAATTACGATGACAAAAAGAAAACACTGAATCAGTTTGAAGTGTTGAAAAACCGGCTTTTGTTTTTCTCCATCAGACTACGTTTTTCCATCAAATAAAAATAGCAGGCCTACCTCAATCCACAGCTTGTCTAGTTTTTATTTTAAAAAGTAGCATTACAGTCTACATGCTGTTGTTGTGTAAGTCTGGAGCGCAGCCTGTGGACTGTTAGACCCGCGGCAGAAAACACCGTCTCCGGTTAGGGTTAGTATTAATCGGATAGTATTAATCGGTCAAAAATGTTACTTTCGGTTAACGGTTAAACGGTCAATATGAGCATCCCTCACTTCACTTTTAGCTTAGACCACAGGCTTACCTCCTAAAGAACTAAAGAGCAACAACAACATTTTCCAAATAGAAATGTTTTATTTCAAATAAGAAATTAGGCCTATAGCATATGTAAAAAGGAATATAGGCTATACAAAAAGTCCTGTAAAATTAAACGAATAAATTGACCTAAGAATATGAATAAAAATTATATAAACAAAAATATACATAAAAGTTTTAAAAGTAAATTAACTATTAGGCCAGAATTTTGATAACTGATTTTTTGCACAACGCGCACGATTAAAAAATTAAATTGGCTTATAGCCTATCCATTGTACACACAAACTGCTGTACATTCAAACGAATAAATGGGCCTAATAATATAGCTAAATAAAGATAAAATATATATATAAGTATATAAACAAAAATGTAAAAGAAAATATAGGCCTACATAAACATTTTAAAAGTAAATTAACTATTAGGCCAACGTTTTGATAACTAAACTTTTGCACAGCGTGCTCAATAAAAATAAAAATATGCTTATATCAATTGTACAAAAAAATGCTGTAAAATTAAACGAATCAATGGGCCCAATTATATAAATAAAAATATACAGGCTATAGGCCTACTGTAGGCTACATCAACGTTTTAAAAGTATGCTAAATGAACTAATAGGCCAAAATTTGTAGCCTATAACTGAACTTTTGCACAGAGTGCACATGGATTACAATTTTAAAATGGTTTATGTTGTCAAACTTTATAAAAAAAAAAAAAGAAAAAAAAAAAAGAAAGAAAATGATTTGCTTTCCTTATCTACAGTTCTTTTGAGGTCACCTTCAAGAACACAAGTTTGGACAAGTCTGAGGCTTCAGACTCATGCGGTGGTTGCGAAGCAGACCCGCTTGCGATGCTGAACACAATGCGAGCTTCTTTAGCCAGGCGGGGAAAAGACGTGGAGTCAGACTCGTGGCGTGAGCGCAGCGAAATTGGACCGGGAAATAGGGCGACGCTCTGTCCTTTTAAAAAAGCCGCTCTGCGCTCTGTCCAAGATCCGCCCGCTCGCGCTCCCCGCTCGCTCGCTCCCGCTCCACTCCGCTCACATGCTCTGCACCGGAACGAACAAATAGTCTCCGAAACGGATTGAAGCGCGCATGCATGTGAAGACTGTGCGTGAGCCACGAGATACACTGTAACCGCGCCACTGATCGCAGGCGGCAAGGAGCACTTTGATCACTTGATTTAAAAAACAACGTATTTCAGGACTAGATCGCTTCTTTTATTTTACAAACGAACGAAATGAATGGTCTGCCAGTTGGAGATGTTTTATTTATTTCTACTGGTAGCTATCCGTGCCGCGAGAGGTTTTAAAAAGTGGTGGCGACAATATCGACCCTGGCAAAAAGTGGTGGGGACATGTCCCACCCGTCCCACCCGCAAATTAGGCCCCTGCCAAGAGTTCACTCTAAGCATGGAGAGTCTGCTTTTAGCTACTATGCCAGCTGCAGCTGGAACCAGCTTCCAGAAGAGATCGGATGTGCTCCTACAGTAGTCACATTCATTCAATTCAAACCTTGGCTAGAGTAGCGTAGCTGTCAGCAAAAGGACAAGTTCTGAGCTTACTCATAGTGTTTCTTTTCAAGATGTAGGTGCAGGACTTTGACATCCTGAGTGAAAGGAATGATCTGTGGTGTGTTCCACTTGGCTTCTGATGAAATACAAATTTATTAAAATGTTTAATTTAGGTTCCAATACAATAGTATATAAACTGAGAAATGTTCTGTACATTGAAGTTAGCATTTCAGGTTTGTGTGTGTGTGTGTGTGTGTGTGTGTGTGTGTGTGTGTGTGTGTGTGTGTGTGTGTTGTGTGTGTGTGTGTGTGTGTGTGTGTGTGTGTGTGTGTGTGTGTTGTAAATAAATCCAAACAATCTAAAAGCCATTCTTTTTTAAATCTCCTCATTCTTTGTGCAAGGCTCCTCATAATGATATGGCCTAATAGCACCTAATAGGGCCATTATGGGGAGGGTCTTTGTCTTTCTCAGGTGTAAAATGCCACACATATTAATTCTCAAACAAAACATGTCATACACAATCTAAAATAATTTGTATGACTTATCTGAATGAGTAGTCAGGATGATTCTCACACAGTTTTGGAGCAAATATTCTAGACTATGTGATACAATTTTCAAAAGTCTTGTGAAGAAATAATCAATATGTGTTTTGTGGTCTTATTTCAGAAACTTTAATTTTTAGTTTTTTCAATAACCATGCATAAATAATTTTCTCTCAAAAATACAAACATGTACATAGATGTTGCTCGCATATCATGGTAGGCCCGTTTGTGCTATATAGAGGGAGTTTACACCTGTGCCATTAACATGTTCATAAATAACTGAAAAAAGCACAAATGTCAGTGCATGTCAAAACATCCAAAGTGCCCCAAAAACCCCATGGTCCCCAGAGGGTTAACTTAGTTATTCTTGCTAACATTTGCTTAAAGTCCATTTTGTTAACATGAGTAAATGCTTTAAATTATTTGATTAATTTAGAATTTCTAGTTACAGCATTTACTAACTTTTTAATGTCATTTACAATTTTCTATTGTTTATCATTTATGAATTTTTTTATTAAATGTATTTCAAGACTATCATGATACTGTCACGTTTTCAGTGTGTTTAGTTCAGTATTGTGATCTTGTTTCCTCGTCTTTGTGATTTTGGTTCAGTCCTGTTAGTTTTCCCTCTGTCTAATTAGTAATTCCCTTCACCTGTGTACTGTTAATTATCCCATTAGTCCTTGTTCATTTAAGCCCTGTGTTTTCCCTCAGTGTTTGTTGGTCGTCGTCAATTTATGGTTGTGTGTGTTTGATGTCCTGGAGAGTTTTACTTTGTTTCTGTATGTTCCTGTAAGTTGAGTTTGTAATTAAATCAACTATACTACAGTTCCCATGTCCTCGTCTTCGGCATCCTGCACCAAACCAGACAGATACATTATAAACTAACAATAATCACAATGTCAAATGTTACTAACATTACAATGGTCTGATTTCTATTGTGTTCCATGATGAATCTAGAAATAGGCCTATACATGCAATGCTAAGGGACAAAATTATTTTCAAGTATTATCTTTGTATACACAACACAGTGAGGGTAAATTTGCACACTACCTTTATTTTTGGAATATTTATTAGGGAGTTTTGCCGATGAGCGACTCATCAGAGAGAAATTGTCATTGACTCGGATGCAATCACAGATCATGCAAAAGCGTTGTCATTTTAGTAGCATGTCCGTGATTAAAGCATTTTAATCACATGATCAAAATGGTGAATAAGTCCGAAAGGCGAGTCATTTCTGATCACAATTCACACCCAGCGGTAATTCGACACGTGAAATTTCGGTATTTTGACCTTACTATCATGTCAATTGATTTGATTACCATGAGCAAAGGAGGGAGAGAGAGCAATCTAAGTGAATTAATTGAGTGTGTTCGAGCGGCCGGTGCTCTCTCTCTGCTCGTTCTTTCAGTTAACATGCAGCTTCACAAGTGCAGCAGACAGGCATCATCTACATTAAGCTACTCACCCATCAAATAAGGCTTTGGCAGGACAAAAATACACTTTGGTGGCCATCAAAAAATAAAATAAATGCCTGAAAACCCCTGATGTCTCTTAAATTACTGAAATAGAAGTTATCTCGCCAATTACAGGTTTGGCTACAAGCCTGCCTGGTACCCAGTTTGCTTCATGCGTGCGGGCGCGAACGAACACCACGTCACACGATATCGCTCAGGTCCTACTTGCAACATAAATACATCTATGCGAATTTGAAAAATTTTCGAAGAAAGGTTTGCACTTAACAAAATTAAACTCATATGTCTAGTTGGATGGGGATTCGAAAATGTAATGCCTTGTCATATGAAGTGTATTACTTTTTAATGCCAATAATTTTGGCTAATTTAATTTACTACCTTTTAATACTTTACAACCCCTCGGACACCGTCTGTTATAGAGTAAGGCCTACTTTTGGCTTATTTTAAATCCTGACAGGAAAAGGGCCCATTTAAGACAAAAATAAATGATTGCAGAAATACGATATTGCATTGTATGAAGTTAATCAAATATGTAAGGTGCAAGTTATACTGACTGATTTTCTTCCTCGCGTTCTTCATTTTAATTGGAGTCTTGTTCTTTGCTGCGGAGTCGAACGTGGTTCGTTTGTCTAGTCCGAAGATGACAGTCTGGTGGTACTTTTCTCTAGATGTCTGCAATGTTGCATTTAAATAGCGATTTATTCTTTTTGAAAATTTTTATCAGAGATATGTTGTGAACGTATCCCGATATAGTGGAGGATTAAGAAATCGGTGTGATTTCTCCATTTTTCTTAATCCTCGTCGACTCGAGCTCGCCTCGTGCTAGTTTGTCGTTCAGTGAGTGATGTCCAGTTTGTAAAAAAATAATTCTTTCGAACCGGATTTTTTAGTGAACCGGGCGAGTTCTTCTAATCGGACTTGAACTGTTCGGTTCCTATAAGGCCTGATTTTTAAGTTACACAATTATTTTAAACAGAGTTTAGATACTTAGAACAGATGAGCTGAATATACATGTGAATGATTTTGTTTAATAAAAATGTCTAGAGAAATATTTATTTGATTTATCAATATTGCATGATATTTCATGAATAGCTAAGCTTAATTTTCAAATTAATAATGTAAATAATCGTTTGCCAAGGTTTTAAGGGTGCAAAGTAAAGTTTATAATCATAATGAAGACGGAGAAAGAAAGAAGGAGTCGGCACTGGGAGTCTACGTTTTATTGTAATAGATTAGGCTATGCAAAACAAGGCGCGCACGCACACACAGCGCATTCACAGTGGCCACGCTACGGCACAAAACACTCATTAATAACCTACTCTTATCGATGGATCAGCTCAAACTATTTTCACTTCAGTCCAGTCGATAAATTCTTTCACTTAGCGTGAGAGTCCACAGATCTTCTCTCTTCTGTCCCTCAGTTCACACTTCACAGTGGCTTATATCTGGTTTAGACCACTGCTATAAGGTACAGGTGTTAGTCATTTGCAATTGACTACGCTCGTCTCTCCTCTGTCCCGTTACAGACCTCGTGGAACCACGCCCCGTCTCCTGGCTCGCCACTATTAAAAATGATAAAGGATAGCATGTTTTAACGTAGCATGATTATAAACACATGACTTGTAGTTTATGTATATTATTTTGTTGCCAGAGCTCTTTATTGTGGGGCATAGTTATTGGTTGTGAACTTGTAAAAATGTACAAACCATGTTTTGTTTTGTTTTTTCAAACCATGGTTGAAATATATTAATATTGCTGTAATGAGGTGTTGGAAATTTACATTTAGCAGACGCTTTTATCCAAAGCGACTTACATCTGAGGACTAAACCAAACGAGTCATTGTGAAGAGACAATAACAACCCAAGAAGTGCTAAAAATACCAAGTTCAAACATTTTTATTTATTTCTTTTTTTTATGTTAAGTGCTCGCGGAAGAGATGAGTTTTCAGTTGTCTTTTGAATGCTGTCAGGGATTCTGCATTCCGGATGACGGTGGGGAGATCATTCTGTCTTGTATGCATTTGCAAGGAGGCATTAATCCTCCACTTTTATGTATATAGCCCGTATATATTTGTTGTCACATAGCCCGGTGAAAGAATTATAATTACAGAGCCAATAATAGGGTATTGGATTATAAGTGACCAGTTCCAAAAAAGTCTGGTAGACCTAAACTCACATACCCCTTATTGGTGGATATCTTTCAGTCCATCTGCTCAGTCCTTTGTGTTGCTTTGTTGCATTTTGTTCAGTAGGCTCTCCACTTCCGTTGGCGATTTAAACACGTATTTTTTTCCTTCATATGTTAGAAGCAATGTCGCGGGGAAAGCGAAACCATGTCTTAGTTTCCTTCTTCTGAATTCCTCGCAGGCCTGCTGGAATTCTGCTCGTTGTTGATGAATGGGATACGGTAGATCCTGGGCAAAGTAGATGATCTTCCCCTTGTACTGGATGTTTTTCTTAAGCCTGGCGGCGCGCATGACTCGTTCCTTGTCCTGGAAGTTCAGGAATCTCATTATGAAGCCGTGCGGGGGATCCGCGTCTTCTCTTCTCGCGCCAAGCCTGTGCGCCCATTCTATTGTCACCTGAGGAACCTCGACCAGCTCCTGGATCAACGATTCGAGGAAACCCTCTACCTCTGTTGGTTCTTCTCCCTCCGGAATTCCCACGAGTCTGAGATTCTTTCTGCGTCCTCGTGACTCGAGATCAATGAGCTTTCTTTTTATAGTCGCGTTTTCAGCCCGCAACTGAGCGTTTTCCTCGCGTATCTGAGCCACCTCCGCTTTCAGGGCCTTTAGCTCTCTCAACTCGGGGAGTTTGTCTTCTGTATCGCTAATGCGGGCTTCTGCGGTCTGGATACCAGCCCGCAGTCTCAGCCCTCATTTCAGCTCTCCATCTCTCCACACTACGGCATACATCATCCAGCTTTTCAATCACCCTTTCGAGTGTGTTGTCTTTTCGGTCGTCCTCAGTCTCTGCCCTCGTCAGCTTAGCAGCGCTAGCTTGGGCCGCCACGTTCCCGGGAGAGGCACAATCTGTTATTTTAGATTGCTTACTTGTCGAGGATTTGCCCGAGCCGGAGTTCTTTGATTTAGAGGCCTGCATTTCAGCCCGAGCCCGACGGGCCCCGACTTATTTACGCTCCTAGGGCCGGGCTTCAGGCCAATTTTCACGTCATAGTTCACACGCGGGCCGGGCCGGGCCGGGTTTTAGGCTTATCCTTTTTATAGCGTATTTTAGACATTAATTAAAATAAATATGAGAAGATGACGATTAAACGCAAACATAGAAAGACGTTTTATAACCTATCACACTGACATATGACTGACATGACAGTCTGCTCACGCTCACGCTCACGCGCACACACACACACACACACACGCACGCGCACAGGTTTCCCGGCGGCGCGATCTGAGATTCGCGCGACCGGCTCGTTCTGTGTTTAGAGTCCCGGTAGCGAGCGTGACTTCAGCGCAGCTGGAAAAAGTATGACTGGATTAAAACCTTTCACTGTGGATGCTGTGCTTTTTCTTCACGATGCTCTGAGACTGTTCTTAGCCATGTTTGGAGGCTGTTTTTTGTTTGACTTCATTTTCATGAGTCTGTTGGAAACAAGGATGTAAGGTGGAAATAAGAATGGCCATGTTCTGTAGTGAAGACTTGATTTTTGAGGTAAGATAACCTGCATGGTTGTTTTTAATGTAATTTATGTTGATTTTTTTAGATTGCGTTCTCTGTATTGTTAGCCTATTGTATAAACTCATTTAGTTTGCGAGCGCTGTTGCTCTGAGCAGCAGAGCAGTTTGCCTCAGCTTTTCAAAAATGACAAAAAACGTTTAAACAAACGTTTAAACTAACGTTAACTGTCTGTGTGATATGCTTAAGTTGTTTTATATCTATGGATTTTATTGTAGCCAAGTAAAGTGTTGATTTGAGAGGCTATAAATCAATGGATCAAACATGTTTAACTCGCTGTCGGCTACTTGGTCGTCATAAAAATAAAAAACATTTTTTTTCTTAATGTTAGAATCGAAATGAAATGGTCCCGAAACAGAAGTGCCCAAAAATCTTGGTCTTTTATTATGAAAGATTATGAATGTACACTTCACAGAAACCAGCGCTGGGGAGAAGGGTCTCGCCCCAATATCCTTTGTCCATGGTTTATATAGTGAAAATCCAAGGGGAGTAAAACAAATCTTGACCAATAGAACCATACCTTACATCATTGGATATCATATAGACTTTATATAACAACGTCCTTATATGGTAATATCTCTAAAACCTCCACACAAACTTGTGGGTCCAAAAGGCTCTCAATGTATAAGACGAACAGAGAGAGAGGCTTAAGACTTACTCCTCTACTAATGAATACCAGATGTTTCATTGACATACATGCAAAAGAAATGTGCATACGTGGCAAACAGATATACAGTATGGATCATATAATCTTTCTTGTGTTATAGACTTATGCTGAGGGAGAGAATATTTCTTACAATCGGCCCTTTGATAAGATAATTATCATATAATAGAATTATCATATCACATCATTCTCAGCATAGTCATTCTAGTACAATAATACATAAAATATCCTTCAATCAAACATTTCCTTCAAACTCATTAATACTTGACAGTTCTGTTCATCAAATCATTTTGAGAAAATACAAAAGTGTGGTAATAGATTCAATCATCCCAGTTATACTGGTGAATAATGGGTAGTCTAATTCTTCTTCTGTTGTTGGTGATTTAACCCTTACAGAAGCACTTTGTGGCATTTTTGTGCATACATAGCAGTCACCTATTTTTCCTCTGGACATGCATCCGCATGTGGCTCTTCTTCTGGATTCAGTCAAGTTTCATTACCACTGCTAATAATGGCTTGCGTATGACTAAGTACGTCTGTCAGCACAAACAGATATATTAATTTTGCAGACCTGACTTAACCCTCAGAGACCTAAGGGTATTTTTACAATAAATTTTCCGTCTGGTGTTATTAACTAAAAAAGCTTGTAAAACATCAACCCTTTTGTGCACAGACAATTGACACACCTCTTTTTTTTCAGGACAAATTGAACTTTCAGCATATTTGTGTTACATTGATGTCACCTGAATGTAAAATAAGTTATGGGACCATAAAGACAAATGAAAAAATAAATCGGAAATTGAATCACTCAAATATTTATGGAAATCACACACAACTAAATAAAAGCTAAGCAAATTTCCTCTGGAAAACAGTTTGTTCATGTCTTTGGAGTCCTGGAGCACAGGAATAAACATTATAACTTGTACAGAACCAAAACTATTTACATTTTTCCAAAAGAAGTCCAGGCGTTTTCATGAAATTCACTGGTGCCAAGCCTCAAAACAGTTCCTATCAGCAATCACAAAGAGGGCCACATCACAGGCTTTACATTTATATTTTATTTATTATTTTATTTATTCTATACTTTTTATACTTTTATACTACATTTATACTTCTATAATACTTTTTTACAGTAAATAAATAAATGGCACTTCAGCTGGGTCTATCCTGGTAATCTAGTTCCTCATCTGTCAAAAACCTCTGTTCTCCTGAAAATCCATTATTCAGCGCTCGATTTAGATCTATTTCTCTGTGATTCTCTGTGAAACCTGCGTCTCTCTCTCTCTCTCTCCACCATGCTCTCCACCTGGTTCGTGCGTGCGTCAGTCTATGGTGCGTCACGACAAAGACGCACCCAATGTTTACGACGGATCAGCCTGTAATTGGTCAAAAACCATCACGTGGATATCCAAAATGGCAGCTAGCATCGAGCTAGCGGCAAATATGACGGAATATTTACAAATTATGGACTTCAAGTGTATCAAAGTTGGATATAAACGTTTGGATTTATTGCTGAAAAACTCCGAAAGTATGCACAAGTTCCAGGCTGGATAGAAAACCTTCTGTAAAGGCTAGAAAGACACCAAAGACACCCCGTGATGGCTAGCTCGTTAGCTTTCTGCTGGAAAAAACGGTAAGAAAATCGATAAAACTGTCAGCGAGTTATATCATAATTTCTCGGAGCTGATTTTTGGCGTCGTCGACGATGCGTCGGGCTCAGAGGGTTAATGGATTTAATGACAATCATTGCTAATTTCAATCAGCAATCTCGTTCTTCGTCTACTTCTCTTCCTCGTTCTCCTTTCGATCAGTGCTGTATTTCTTTTCCCGCATAGGCTTATGCGTTCCCCTGGGGTGGCGCCACCTTTACTCTGTTAGCATGGATCCACTGCTGCTGGAAGTCAGTCAGAACACCGGTCCTCGTCACAGCGATCACCGAGTCTCGTGGGCTTCAGACACTTTATCAGCACCTTTTGTCCTGGAATAAAAGGATGAGTTGGCTTTTCTGAAGGAAGAGGGAGAGACAGAGAAACATCACCATTTATGCCTTTTAACGTTCTAACTAGGGAATCCACGTAATCCGTGATGATCACCTCCGTGTCACCTGTGGAGAGATTGCCAGCGCGACCTCTGACCCAAGAAGGTCGGGAAAGGTCTACCCATCAGAATTTCAACTAGAGACATTTTTGTGGTTGCTGATGTGGACATTCTTATTTCTGTCAATACGGCAGGCAACAAATCAACCCAATTTTCTGCCAGTATCTATCTAGTATCTCAGTTTCTACCAATTGATATTAAGCTCTTTGGCTAATAATTGTGTGACTTTTGAAGCAAACAGAGTTCCATTATCGCTTGCTATAACGGTTGGAATACCGAAACGCGGTATAATTTCTTTTTTCAGAACCTTTACAACCGTCTGAGCATTTTCTTTACCACACGGAAAAGCTTCTGGCCACTTAGTGAATCGATCAACAATCACGAGCAAATATTTGTGATTTCCACATGGCGGCATGTGTAACGTAAATCTATAAATATTGAAAAGGAAGCTCAGGATGCGGCAAAGCGTCATGGCGTGTTGCCTTGTATCTGTTTGTTCGTTCACACACACCAGGCAAGCATCCAATATCAACAAAGTATTCTTTTGAACATTTGCTATGCAGTATGATTGATTCAAATTCTGCATCACTTTCTCTTTTGACACATGTGATACACCATGATAATGTCTGCACAGCATTACAACGGTGGGTGTTGGTAGAGCGATTATACCCTACTTGTTTCTTAGAATACGATCTGGTGTTACTCCATTTACTGCCCAGTGTTCCAAATCATTAATCAGCGACGAATTCATCATAGGCACTTCGGTGCTCTTTTCGTTTACGTGTGGACTAAGTATTACTTCTTTAGCAGCCCATTTCGCAACTTCATCTGCAAATCTGTTTCCTCTAGCCTCATCCGATTCACCTGTTTTATGACCAGCTACTTTAATCACAGCAAGTTTCGATGGTTGCTGTGCTGCACTGATGAGCTTGGCCAAAATGTTGTGATGTGAAATGGGTTTTCAGTCGGAGGTTTTGAAACTTCTTTCCTCCCACAATTTAGCAAAATCATGGACAACGCCGTACGCATATTTGGAGTCAGTGTATATATTGATGCAGTGTGTGTATTTAGTTTGCTTCTGTTCAGTCTGTCCTTGTCGGTCGTTGTATATGTTACAAGTGTTTTGTGAGAGCGTTTTTGCCTGTACCTGTTTCCTGTCTTGTTCCTAAGTAAATTGTTGGAATTGAAGCCTTTTTGCCTCAGCCTGCCTTCATCCACACCACACCCGTGACAAATAGTCAAATAGTCAAATCGATAGTGAATAAATAAATGAATCGCACGATAAAAAAAAAAGCTCTGATATTTTTTCCGGCCGCGATAATTTCCATTTGCATGTTTGTTTGTTTTCCTCGTCTCTCTATAGCCTGGATGACAACTCTCGATTCCTTAGCGTAGGAGGCTTAGATTCTTAACCTAGAGCTAGATTCTCTGCCCGAGCCCGTTATTTCCCGACACTATCCTCGGGCCGGGCCGGGCCGGGCCCTTGAGAGACGTGCACTCCCAACGCAATAGAGTGCGGCGCGGCACTAGATTTGATGGCCGAGCGCGAGCGCGGGTGGTATACACTCACTCTGTGTGTGCGGGTTGTGGGAGAGAAAAACAATTTGCGGGACTCCCGCAAACTAGAAACATCTATGAATAAAACATATAAAAACGAATAGATTTGTATTCATCTGTTGCAGAAAAGCAACAAGAACAACTAAAACAAAATAGAAACGATTTACAGGCCAGAGCTTCTATAATGTCTGCAGCGGTGAGCGATGTAGCCAATCACAGACATATGTGTTGATTTCTTGAGCGCAATGGCCAATCAGAAGCATTTAAGACAGACTCCCCTCACGGCTCAAAACGGTCTTTTGTTCAGTGCTGAATTCTGTATGCTGGCAAATTATAATAATGTTATAATTATAGAATTATAACAAACAAATTGTGGATATTATGAAAGATTCATTGTGCAGTCAGCTTCATTGATAATTATAGAGATGTGTAAGATCGCGATGATCTGTCAGCTTTTTAGGAATTATTAATGGAGCGCACTTTGCGCGCATTCAGTCATGCCAGATCATGCACGCAGTAGCCTGCTTGCTTTTATGTTAAATTAACAGTGGTTTGTGTGCTAATACATTTATTATTTTTACTAAATGTGCCCTTTGGTTCACTATAACAGGGTCATTTAGGAAATGGACCGTGGCAAAATACGGTCAAAAGCCTATAAATCCTACAAAAAAAGTCTTAACTTCACCAAAATTGAGCATATGTGTCATAGCATGGTGAAGAAGCATGCAAAGTTTCATGGAGATCGGACAATAGGTGGCGCTATAACCGTCAAAAAGGTCAAGCACTTTAGTGCTGAAAACCTATTGTATTTGCTATTTGAAAAAAAAAAAAAAACTAAAACGCATCGTGCAGCCCAAACCGTAAGGCCTAGAGACTTGAAACTCGCCCAGATGGTAGGCCTCAAATATGGGGACAACCTAACAGAGTATGACCCCGTTTGGCCCATAGGTGGCGCTACAGCAACCCAGTCTAGGCCAATTCTTCGTACTCTCTAGATCAATAATTGTCGAAAAAAAGTTGAAATTTGCCCTTTGGTTCACTATAACAGGGTCATTTAGAAAATGACCGTGTCAAAATACACTCAAAAAGCCTATAAATCATAAATAAAAACTCAGAACTTTACAAAAATTGGTGACCATATGTGACATAACATCATTAACAAGCATGCATAGTTTTATGGACATTGGACCATAGGTGGCGCTATAACTGTTAAAAAGCTTAAAAAACATGTATTTCCTATGGTAAATTGCCTGTATTAGTTGTAAATTGTCTATTTCATCTATGATGTCAGTGGATAAATGCTTACCAAATAAAACTTAATGTCTTTTGATGCTTTTGAGCTTAACTGCCTTAAGGGCCTTAATTGCTTGAACACCGATAAATGCTGCTAGCAGCTTTAATTTATTTTTAGACTTGTTAAAACAAGAAGGAGAAAAAAATAAAAACAGTCTTCTAACCTGTGTTTGGAAATAGTCTTCTGTCTTTTCTGGGAGCCTATAGTTACTTTTGCTGTAAAAATATCGGTATCGGTACTCGATATCGGCAAGTACACAAATGTAAATACTCGTACTCATATCGGTTTGAAAAAAAAAATGGTATCGGGCCATCCCTAGCAATCATAAAATGAAATAATGTGACCAGATATATCTAAAAAGTCATTTAAGGTCTCCTATAGTAATTTCAGAGTTCATCCATAGTAACTGATTCTGCATGTCATCTGGAGTATCAGGAGGATGGTTGTAACGTAGGTGCGGTTGAAGCAGAGAGGAGGAAAGATCCAAATGCAGCACACACACTCTTTATTAAACAGACAGGACTCAGGAACAGGATACATGAACGACCGACACTAGCGTTTAACATTTAACAAGAACTCACAAAGACAGGGCAGAAACACAGGGCTTAAATAATCAGGGCCAAACAGGATAACAAGGGGGCGGAGATAACAAGAAACACCTGGGATAACTAAATGACAAGACAGGGAACCACTAAACATGACAGGACACAAAACTACATCGTAACAATGGTACTGGAAATTCAACCATTCTTTAAGTACGTCTTTAAAAAAAGGAGAAAGTTCTTTTAATTGATTCCAAAATATTTCTTTGATATGTAATGATTTTAATTGAAAAAATAAGGAAATAAATCCGAACTAAAGAAATAAAAAATGTATATAATCTTTTACTGGTAAGCCATTGTCTGTGATTATATATTTGATTAACCCAAGAAGCCTTTATCGAACTATTCATTGCTTGAAATATTTTTAGATTTAGTCCACCATTTTCATATGAATTGTATAAATATTGTCTCTTAATTTTATCTGGTTTACTATTCCATAAAAATGTTTTGTTCAAAGCATTTAACAAAGGACGTGTCAGGAGTTGGAAGGGTCGTTATTAACCTGTTAACCTTCACCCCCCACCCGGGGGCTCACAGCTGAAAATGACATACCTGGATTAAAATAAATACAGCTCCTGAGAACAGTGTACCACAGGCACAATTAAGGTATCTTTGGAAAGAAGACAATTGGGACTCTACCAATCAATCAGAGTTGATAATACTCAAACAGATACAAAGTTATAAAAGTTGAAGTGTCTCAAAATAATGTGCGCTACAAATAATGTTTTATTATTTCATGTACAAACATATAAAAATAGACCTGGAGGAATCCAGATAGGCAAAGGATTGAAAGCCAATAGTCTCATCAGTTTATATTTCAAATTTTAGGAAGATATGATGAAAAATGGGGTTTCTGCAAACTTTTTTCCAAGACTATGTCAGTTCCCTTTCTCCCTCCCCCTGCCTGAGGCACATCCCCAGAAATGACATCCCCAAACTAAAATAATTGCAGTTTGCTGAACTATTTGCACTACATGCACAATTTAGACACATTTAAAAAGAAGACACTTTAGAGTTTATTACCCAAATCTTAAAGTTGAAAAAACTTTCACAGACAAAAATTTATAGAATCTGAAGTGTCTTGAAGATAATTTGTACTGCAAGTAACATTTGATTATTTCATGTAAAAATAAATGAAAACAAACCTGGAAGAATCCAGTTAGGTAATTGATTGAAAGACACAAGTCTCATCAGTTTATGTTTCACATTTGAGGAAGATATTATGAAAAATGAGATTCCTATAATATTTTTTCCAAGACTATGTCCAGGTACCAAGGATACATCAAAAAGCAACCTAATGACCAAATGAAGGGTACTGCAAGCTATTTTGGTCAGTTCATAAAATAGTTCATAATAGTTATAAAATAATACACACAACCATAAGACTTTATGTAAGTGATTTATTTGCACAACAGAACAAAAAAATATACAATTATACAAAAATGTAAAATATTATGAAATATATAAATAAAAAATAACTGAACTTCTTTCAGCTGGTTGCCTGGTGCTTGGATGCCACTCTTCATCTGAAGATTCAACTTGATGGCTGTTGAATGGGAAAGAATGGAAAGATAATTAGCACTGCATGTAAAGTAAATAATTCAGTTGAGTTTTTATATGGCTGGCCATTCCATCAACAATCAAACTGATGGGCAGTCGTTTAGACAGCATTCATACTAAAGCTCATCCATTCAATCAACAATCAATGGCCAGTGATGGCCAGTGATAAAGACAGCATTCATATGGATGGACAGACATAGAGCCAACAATCACACCGATGGCCGGCCATCAGACAGGAATATGCAATTTTGATAGTTTAGTTAAAAGCCAACCAAAAGGCTTTTGAGCCCTCTTCGGATAACTATACACGAGCTACCCGAACAAGTCAAATGTCTTACCATTTATCGAATTGAATGTTGACCGCAAACCATATGTTTTTTTAATCAACAGCGGTGCGTCAATCTCATTGCTGTCTTCTAATGTGTATGAGGGTCCCGTTACTGGTAAGCAAATAAACTCTGTAGGAATAGATAATATTCCTGTAGTTTGTAATTTGACACCAACTTACATTACCATGTGTACTCTAAATGATTACCAATCTTGATTCAATAAATGCATGATTTTGCAATAATACCTAATTCTCCATTCTGTTTGTTAGGCAGATATTTGATGCACAAGCTGGGTGTTAAACTTGAATTTGACTCTTTCTCTCTTACAACCGACACAGGAAGTGCTCTCTTCGAGGATGTGTCTGCAACTGAGCTCGGACAGGAAGTAGCTGAAGTAAACCCAAAATTGTGGGCGGAGCATAGGGATGACGCAGGACTCCTTAATATCCAACCCTATGTGGCCAATTTGACAACGAATAGGCCTGTGTTTCAAAAACAATATCTGCTTTCAAAGGAAAAAGAGGAGGGAATTCAGCCTCTCATTGATCAGTTCTGTTATTGATTTATGCTCCGCCTTCTTCAGCATTCCTGTTGACCAACAAACTCAGCCACTTTTTGCTTTCTGTTTTCAGAATTGCTAGTACATGTGGACAAGACTCCCTCTCAAGGGTTTAGAGATTCGCCGGCTGTTTTCTCCACTGTGGTGCACGCAACGTTGAAGGATGTCAGACTCCCTCCTGACACCTGCCTGCTCCAATACGCTGATGATATTCTCGTCACTGGTGCCTCTGCTGAGATGTGTGCTGCTGCCACTACAATTGTCTGCAACGTTTTAGCAGAGGCTTGTTTCAAGGCATCTAAAGGGAAACTTCAGTGGGTGCAGAGGAAAGTCAATTACCTCGGACATGAACTGTCACAAGGCCAAGTTCGCCTGTCTGCGGACAGAGTCAAAGCCATCGCTTCGTTCAAGCATCCCTCCACACGGAAGCAGATGCAAAGCTTTCTGGGACTGGTCAATTACTGTCGATTATAGGTGCCACATTGCTCCATGTATGACAAAATCCTGCGAGACGCTACGCTGGATGACAAAGAGGACATTACATGGACAAGCGAAATGGATCAAGCGTTCAGACATTTGAAATCCTCTCTGTTAAGGCCTCCCGCCCTCGGCCTTCCTTGCTACATCAAGATTTCCACCTGTATGTGCACGAAGGTGGGGGCACAGCCGCGGGAATCCTAGCTCAAGAACATGGGGTACTTTTCGTTCAATAGCTTATTTGTCTAAAACACTTGATTCAGTGGCTAGGGGTCTCCTGGCCTGTTTACGTGCTGTGGCTGCTACAGCAATCATGGTACAGGATGCTGAAAAGGTTGTTCTCTTACGAGAGTATCTCTCGTACTGCGTAATATCTTACGCTACGGGGAAAACTCTTTTCCACGAGATATTGAAGCCAAAAATTATCCTTAATTTTTTACTAATGTAAAACGCTTTGCAGCAGCAAGCAGACCTAGGCGAGACAGCTCGCGCGCCTATTGGCTGCTCTGCGGCAATAGCAGCAGCCTATCGAGAGAGGCTCTGCGTGACGTCACGACGAATGGGGGCCTTTCGCGCCCATATCGTCACGTCTCGCCCTATATCTAGGCTCGATAGCTGCTCTTACGTCGATTTTCATCTCTTCAGCGAAGCCTCCCGCATCGCTGGATCCAGAGTGAGAAGCCGCGCCGTCGACCTGTAGCCTTCAGCGGGACGTGCCATTGAGTCTGGAGTCGCTGGCCTCGCCGCCTTCAGCCGCCGTACCTGCTGTGCTTTCCGGCGTTATATCCTTTCCTCTGCCTAGAGTGTGAGTGTGTGTTTGCATATCTGCTTTTTTCCCACCCCCTCTAAAAGAGCGGCGTCTTTTTAAAGATGCCTTCCTGTGGTTCTTGCCGAGCCCCACTCAGCGACGAGGACCGACATGTCATCTGCGTGTCCTGCCTGGGTGAGGATCACGCGGCCATCGCGCTCGCTGACGGCGGATGCCATCACTGCGAACGTTTGCCTATGGTGACTCTGCGGACTCGCCTAGCTTCGTTCTCCGAGCCCGTATCCCAGCCTGCCGTGACGCCGCGTCGCAAGAAGCGCCGCGCCCAGCGCGCTCCCGGCTATCTCCAGCCCGCCAAAGCTCGCCGGTTCGCCGCACCGCCGGCTTCGCTCGAGTCGCTCACCGACGGACAGCGGCCGCCGTCCGCCGCCGCGTCCGCCATCGAGTTGGACGACAACACCGAGGCGTGTTCTCTCTTGGCTTCGGATAGCGAGGATTGGGCGAGCTCTGTGGACCTCCCCTCCGCTAACGCTCCCCGCCAACCCTCTGGGAAGAGAGCCGGCATTGAGACTGAGCTGATGCGTCTGCTCACCAAGGCCGTAGAAAGCATCGGCCTCGATTGGGAGGCACCCACGCTGCCGCCGCGCAACAGATTAGACGGGCGCTTTCTCGGGAAAGACGAGGCTCCGTCAAAATCTAGGCCCGCGCCCTTCCTCCCGGAACTTCACGAGGAGGTTGCAAAGTCGTGGAAGGCCCCCTTTTCCGCCAGGATGCGTACCTCTACCTCCGCGGCATTCTCCGCTGTCGACGGTGCGGGAAGTAGAGGCTACCTCGCCATTCCTCCGGTGGAGACGGCTGTCGCGTCGCATCTCTGCCCGCCCTCTGCGGGACGGCGGGTTCAGACGACGCTCCCGTCCAAAGCCTGCCGAGTGACATCATCGCTGCTTGGACGCGCTTACACCGCAGCCGGGAAAGCAGTCTCAGCGCTGCACACGATGTCTATTCTGCAGATCTACCAGGCAGACCTCCTCCTCAAGCTGGACGAGGAGGGACCCGGTGCTATCTGTGTGGCGGACCTGAGGAGCGCTACGGACCTCGCTCTACGCGCTTCTAAAGCCGCTGCGCAAGCCATGGGGCGGAACATGGCCTCTCTCGCCGTTGCCGAGAGACACTTATGGTTGACGCTGTCTGAGATGATGGAAGCCGAGCGCTCTGTGTTCCTCGACGCGCCCATTTCCCCGGAGGGCCTGTTCGGAACGGCCGTCAAGGACTTCGCGGACAGGTTTGTTGAGGTGCAGAAGACTTCTCAGGCTATGAAGCACTTCCTGCCGAAGCGCTCGAGCTCCGCTACAGGCCGCACCAAGCCGCCTGCTCGCAGCTCTCAGCCCCAGCCTGCACCGCCCTCCGCCGCCGCCGCCTCACAGCGCCGCCAGGCCCGGGATCAGAGACCGCGGTCTCGCTCCGCCGGACGCCGCCCCCTCACCGCGGGCCCCGGCCGAGGATTGAGATCAAGCCCGAGGCCCCAAAGTCTTCCTAGCCGCTCTAGGAAAACGACGGTGTTCAGATCCCGCTGCGGCTGGATTTCCACCAAAACTTCTCGCTCGTTCAGCCCCATGCGTTGTGACTGTCCCAGTGTATTTTGCAGTGAAGCAGCCGGTGTCTCAGCTCGCTTGCCTGCACGCAAAAGCTGTTTTTACGGCTACCCAGATAAATCCAATAAAGAGTGTATTTTCTGGTGTTCCGGCCTCGGCCGATGGTGTTATGAGTGTTGTAAGAATGCCCACGCCCCAGTGCCCATTCCCACACCCAGACACAGCCCGCCACGGTGCAGGGCTCGCACAAATAAAATCGACTCCGGTCGATTGTGCAAACACTGTAGTGAACGCGCCCATATCCCCATGCCCGCTTACACTACACGCTGCGTGTCCCTCGGTTTCTGTAAAAACGAAACCAACACACATTCAGTCGGCCCTAAACGACAGTGTTTTCAGTGTAGCAAATGTGCCCGTGGTCCCGCGCCCACATTTCCTCACAGACACGCCGAATCCCACGGGATTCGCCCCGCTCACTCTCTCGGCGCTACCCGCCTCAGAGGAGATGAGCGCGGCCAGGCTGCCCGCTGTGATCAGCGCGCCCCCCGCCTCGAACGCCGTAAACACGGCGCTGTGTTCCCAGCACACACGGACTCTTGTGCCGCCGCTTTCCCGCGGCCAGAGCCCAGATTTCATTCTGCCCCTAGCTATTCACGCGGATGCGTGGTCAAGGCTTCCCGGGGTATCAGAGTGGGTGCTGAACACTATAAAGAGAGGCTATTCGCTACAATTCGCTCGACGCCCTCGCCGCTACACGGCGCGCGTCGAAACTACGGTGAAAAGCGAAGTATCTCATCTACTTCGAGCCGAGATAGCGAAACTACTGAGGAAAGGGGCTATAGAACCTTTATCTCAGGCTCAGAGCGAAGGGGGCTTATACAGCAGATATTTTCTGGTACCGAAGAAAGATGGTGGGCTCAGACCCATTCTAGATCTGAGGCTGCTGAACAGAGCGCTCGTGAAGCGCCAGTTCAGGATGCTTACGACCAGGAAAATCCTCGCGCAAGTGCGCCAAGGAGACTGGTTCATGTCAATAGATCTGAAAGACGCGTATTTCCAAATACAAATAGCGTCCCATCACAGGCGATTCTTGAGATTCGCCTTCGAGGGCCAGGCGTATCAATACACAGTCCTGCCGTTCGGCCTGTCCCTAGCACCCCGTACGTTCACGAAGTGCATGGACGCGGCCCTCGCCCCCCTGAGACTTCGGGGCATGCGAGTTTTGAACTACTTGGACGATTGGCTGATTCTAGCTCGTTCACGAACGGAGCTCTTAGAACACAGGGCCGCATTACTCGAGCACCTCGAGGAGTTGGGCCTTACAGTCAATTGGGCGAAAAGCTCACTGCTCCCCAGTCGGAGGATTTCCTTTCTGGGAACAGTGTTAGACTCGCTATCCATGACGGCACGCCTGTCACCAGAGCGCGGATTGAATATCCAGCACGTCGCGAAATCCTTCCGCCACGGCTCTATAGTCCCGCTCAGAAGGTTTCAGAAAATGCTGGGTCTCATGGCCTCAGCAGCCTCTGTACTCCAGTTGGGCCTGCTCCGCATGCGCCCACTGCAGCTATGGCTAAAAGCACGAGTTCCCCCCAGGGCATGGACCGCAGGTCTGTTTCGCCTCAGGGTCGACCTTCAGTGCATCTCGGCTCTGAAACCGTGGAAAGCAACCGACTGGTATCAGTCAGGTGTGAGTCTGGGGATCCCCTCAAGTGTGAAGGTGGTGTCTACGGACGCCTCCACTTCGGGGTGGGGAGCGCTGCTCGAGGGCAGACCGCTGGCTGGCCTGTGGTCAGTGCGGGAGAAGCTCCTCCACATAAACTGCTTGAAATTGATAGCAGTCGACAAAGCGCTAAGGCGCTTCTGTCCCCAGATAACAGGCCACCACGTATTGGTCCGGTCGGACAACATGTCAGTGGTGGCATACATAAATCGCCAGGGCGGCGTCAGGTCCCGAAACCTTTACAGGCTGACGGAACGCCTCCTGGTCTGGGCTCAGCACAACCTGCTCTCGCTGAGAGCGGCGCATGTGCCTGGTCACCTAAATGTGGGACCAGACAGGCTGTCCAGAAACAACGTTCCAGCAGGAGAATGGTCTCTGCACCCGCAGACGATCCAGCTGCTGTGGGAAACGTTTGGCAAAGCGCAGGTGGACCTGTTCGCGTCCCAAGAAAACGCTCACTGCCCGAGATTCTTCTCGAAAAGCCGGGACGCGCTGGCCCATGTTTGGCCCCGCCGCCCCCTTTATGCTTTTCCCCCTGTCTCACTCCTGCCTCAGGTGTTGGAGCGAATCAGGAGGGAGGGATGCCCAGTGCTACTCATAGCTCCGCTCTGGACAAACCAGTCTTGGTTCCCTGTCCTGATGCAGCTGACCAGCGCTGCTCCATGGCCTTTACCGCTGAGGAGAGACCTCCTCTCTCAGGCGGAAGGCTCGATTTGGCATCCTCGCCCGGATCTGTGGTCCCTGCACGCATGGGCCATCAACGGGTACCCGCTGACCTCCCAGAGGGAGTGTTAAACACGATCGCGCAGGCTAGAGCCCCGTCTACCAGACGGCTCTACTCCTCGAAGTGGTCTGTGTTCTATGCTTGGTGTCAAGCGCAGGGCTTTTCACCTGTAGACTGCGGGGTTACGGAAGTGCTTTCCTTCCTTCAGGAGCTACTGGATAAGGGCAGGTCCCCTTCCACGCTCAAAGTATACGTGGCGGCCATAGCAACGTTTGCAAAACCGGTGTCTGGCCAGTCACTAGGAAAGAGCGACTTAGTCGTGCGTTTCCTTAGAGAAGCTCGGAGGCTAAACCCTCCCAGGCCCCCTTCAGTCCCGACATGGGACCTTTCCACGGTCTTGGAGGCCATGAAAGGCGCCCCATTCGAGCCAATCCAGTCGTCAGACATGAAACACTTGTCTTTCAAGACAGCGTTTCTTATGGCTCTCGCTTCAGTGAAGCGCGTAGGGGACTTGCAAGCGCTCTCAGTAAGCGCGTCATGCATGGAGTTTGGACCTAACGACTCTAAGGTCATACTCAAACCAAAGCACGGTTACGTGCCGAAATCCCTCAACACACCGTTCAGGGCCCAGGTGATTTCCCTGTCTGCCCTTCCGGTTCTCAATGAGGAGAAGGACGCGAGTCTCCTTTGCCCTGTCAGGGCACTAAGGGCTTATGTGTCCCGCTCGTCTGGTTTCAGACAGACTGAGCAGCTTTTCGTTTCGTTTGGCGGCCATACTAAGGGACTTGCCGCGTCGAAACAGAGCTTATCCAGATGGATAGTTGGTGCCATAGCGCTGGCTTACACTTCTAAGGGCCTACAGTGCCCTTTGGGTGTTAGAGCGCACTCCACGAGAGGCATGGCCTCCTCGTGGGCATGGTCTAGCGGGGTTACCCTGCAAGATATTTGTATGGCCGCGGGCTGGGCCTCGCCGTCTACATTTATAAAATACTATAATCTGGAGGTCCCCGCCTTACAAGCTAAGCTTTTGGCGGTATAAAATTCAGTGCTATCTGCCCGCTGTGCGGCTCGGATACTGAGTTTGACCTGCGTATCGCTCACTGACCGGTACAGCAGCTCATTTAAAAGTTGACACACTTGTGGCCACCCAGTTCAGGCTGAATGTTCACCCTGACGGTTTGGTTATTGTCATATGATTGGCTCCTTTCGGAGGCTATTTACAGGGAATGATGCTTCTAGCCTCTCTTCCCTCACTCTCTGTGAGTTTATGGTGATTATGCACTATATGCGCCCCGGGCTTCGGCCCCTGGGACTTTGGTGTTGGATCCCTACCAGCACGGCGTGTTGCATTGTGTTCCCCATAGCGTAAGATATTACGCAGTACGAGAGATACTCTCGTAAGAGAACGTACTCGGTTACTAGCGTAACCTCGGTTCTCTCTAGAGAGGGAACGAGTACTGCGTATCTTGCCGTGCTTGGAATACGCTCTGGTTCGCTTCGGCGATGAAAACCGACGTAAGAGCAGCTATCGAGCCTAGATATAGGGCGAGATCACGCCCTTTCTGGCGGGACGTGACGATATGGGCGCGAAAGGCCCCCATTCGTCGTGACGTCACGCAGAGCCTCTCTCGATAGGCTGCTGCTATTGCCGCAGAGCAGCCAATAGGCGCGCGAGCTGTCTCGCCTAGGTCTGCTTGCTGCTGCAAAGCGTTTTACATTAGTAAAAAATTAAGGATAATTTTTGGCTTCAATATCTCGTGGAAAAGAGTTTTCCCCGTAGCGTAAGATATTACGCAGTACTCGTTCCCTCTCTAGAGAGAACCGAGGTTACGCTAGTAACCGAGTACGTTTTATCACATCCACTCACAGTTCACACTGGCCACCAAGTTGGCGCGATTATGCATAACATTTCTACGCAACACATGACTGCTCAACGCCGTTCAGGCTATGAAGCTATATTATTAGCAACTGCTAATTTAACGTTGAAAGTAACTTCTGTTATTCATGGCCCTACTGTACATTTGCACAGGTTGTTGATGGATGGTGAATTTGAGAGTGACGACCAAGACTACCCGACCAGAATCCAAACTTTGACTGCCTGCAGGCCAATATATAATTGGTATATAGATCCAGTTTCAAGCCAAACAACAATTTATACTTATGTGGTTATGCTATTGTCAAATGACCTGATCGTGTAATTGAGGCATATTCGTTGCCATATAAATCAGCACAAGTTGCAGAATTAATTGCTCTAACGAGAGCTTGTCAATTGGCGAAAGGTCAGTGCATCGATATATACATATAATATATACTCCAAATACGCATACGGCGTTGTACATGATTTTGCTAAATTGTGGGAGGAAAGAAATTTCAAAACCTCCGATGGAAAACCAATTTCACATCACAACATTGTGGCCGAGCTCATCAGTGCAGCACAGCAACCATTGAAACTTGCTGTTATTAAAGTAGCTGGTCATAAATCCGGCACATGGTTTATACCTCGTTACCTTTTAATTGGAGTGGACGATGTGCCTTAGTAACTTTAGAAGAATAGTCTATGATCATTAGGTCACACAGAAATGTTACTGTGAAGAACCAAAGAAATACACGTTCTCTATCTTCTGATCGCAGTTACGTCAGTAGCTTGGGTAGAGATAATCCAGTACCAAAAGAACACTGACTGTGGACTGGTGCAGAAAAATTCTTTGAAGGAATATTTCCAACAATAGGAATTAGCAGTCTTCAAATTGAAATAGAAGTGACGAGATACGAATTGATTTCCTTTATTAAAACTACAAGGGACACCTTAGCTGCTGTCCAAGAAGAGCTTCGAGCACTTTGCTTAACCCTCTGGGGTCTGAGCTGTTTTGGGGCTCTTTAGGTGTTTTGACATGCCCTGACATTTGTGCTTATTTCAGCTACTTAAAACATACCATTTGCCAACATATAAATTTGCTGTATTCAGCACAAACTCTGCTACAATAATATGTGAGCAAAATGGATGTACATGTTTGCATTTTATAGAAAAAAAATAATATGCGTGGATAGTACGTTTTGGGGAAAAAAATGTCACCGCAATAAGGCCATTTAACACATACTGAATAGTTGTCCACAATACTTTTGAGTTACTATTCTTGTAGGCTAGAATGTTTACTTCAAAATGAAGTGAAAATCATTCTGACCACTCTTTCAGAAAGATCAATATAACGATTTAAATTTCTTACATCAGTTTTTGGGTCAGCAGTGCTGTATGCGGGGTATGTGTGAATGGTCATGAATGTGATTTACACCTGGGAAGACTAAAGACACTCCCCCAATGTGCTAATGGCCCATCAAGGTGCTGTGAGGCAGCCTGAACTAAGAATGATTCACTGATGAATAAAAAGTTAAAAAGAACAGCATTTATTCAAAATAGAAATCTTTCCTAAGAACATAAAGACTTAAAGTCATTCATATCACTTAACACATCCTTTCAAAAAAACATAAAAAGACCAAACTTGTTTTTTTATATAAAAAAAGTGCATTCAAAGAATCCTAAAAAAAACTATCACAGGTTAAAAAAAATTAAGCGTCACAACTGTTTCCAACATTGATTTAAAAAAAAAAATTATATCAGAATGATTTCTGAAGGCTGATGGTGACGATGTAAACACAACAAAACAAAAGCAAAAAACTGTTAGCACATTATCCAAAGTAAACTGATGGACAATTATGATTATAGATGCACAATGTATCTGTTGATGGACAGAGAAACATCTATTGATGGCTAGAACCCATCACCGCGAGTATCTGTTTATGGCCCATATAGACCGCACGCATTTACTGATACACTCAATGAACGGCTGTACCTAATACAAATAAAACATCTCCAGTTAACTAGTAAAACATTAATTTAGTCCGCTCTTAAATAAGAGATCTAGCGCCAAAATGTTTTGTTTTTGAACTCAAGCTGAGCGCTCGTGTCCTGCTATCAGTCACTGCATGAAAAGGGGGATTTTCGTCAGTAAGCGTCACTGTAGATTGTCGTGAAAGTTCAGGTTTACGACAGTACACGGCAATTTACAGGCAACACTGAAAACTGCCGTGAATTGTCGGAAATTGACGTGGGCCTTGCTTGGCAGTTGTCCCCCCATGACCCCCCTCCCCCTAATTCTAGAGGAGGCTTTAACATGTAAATGAAAATGCTGTGAGCTATACAAATGCAAATGAGGGTAGCAGGGGGAGTTTTACACCAGGTGACATTTTTCTAAAAGGTATTAACTTCATTCTAAGAAAATCTCTGGTGTAAATAGATCAGGCTCAGTTTAAGCCTAATTATAGACTCTTAAATTTTAGCTTGAAATTTATATATTTAATGAAAGTATTAGGGCTGTAATCAATCAAAGAATATCTTGGTCGACTGAAGTCCTGACTAAAAATCTACTAAAAATGAAGTTAGGAAAAACAAAAACGTTAAATGAATTAGCTGTGCACCTTGTTGTGCGCCTAAATTAATTATAAATTAACATAAAAAACTGGTAGGCTGTTCTATTTTACTTTTTGTTTTGTGTAAAACAAGTAAAAATGGAGATATGATCATTTAAACTTTATATTAAAAATGTATGTGTATAGCCTATTGACGCGTTCGTAAAAGAACGCAAGATGGGATGTGACAGACGATGCATTCATTCTAATAAATTTGTCGGTTTTTGTCATAAAACAAAACGGAGAAAAATGTGTTAATCTGCTGACTCTGCTCTTCAGGCTGCACATTTTACGGAACGGAGGAGGATCGAGCCAACTGAGCAAAGACGCGAAATTGAAAGGCAGGAGATTTACAGAGTAGACAAAGAGAGACATATATACGTTATATATAGAGAGAGAGAAATTATTGCTAGTTTGAGTAGATTTTGAGAGTAATTTAGGAGTAGTGTAGATAGTTTAGGAGTAGTTTAGGTAGTTTATGAGTAGTGTAGATAGTTTAGGAGTAGATTAGATAAGCTGTTTTGAGGAGTGGCACAGATAAAAAAAAAAAAAAAAAACAGATAAACACCTGATATTTGTTGTAAATAGTTGAATGTATGGTTTGATTTTGTGTTCATTTTACCATTTGTGTGGTATATTTTGCACTATTGAGGAACCCCTCTTACTCAAGGAATGAAAGCCCAGCTAGCTGTGTAATTGTACATGAAGTGTTTTGTAGTTTCTAAGCAAAAAAGAAAAGAAAAAACGCCTATTGCCACACCTGCTTTTTGCTGTATATAGTTTCATTTTATCTCAATTTTACCTTTTTTTATGTTGTATTTGCACTATTTGGGAACCCTCATACTCGAGGAATGCAAGGCCTTAAATATAGCTCTCTGTATATTTGTGTGCACAATTTTTTTTTTTAAAGTGGCAAAGCTAAAATGAAAAAAAAAAAGCCTATGGCTACACCATAGTTTTTTGCTATTTTTGCCATTTATTTTTTGTATATAGCTTGATTATATCTGAATTTTACCATTTTATTTATTATTGTATATTTTGACATTTACAACTTGTGTTTAGATTTTAAACCTTTTAAAATGCTTCATTGAGCGTGTTTGTGTTTTTTGCAGAAGAAAAGCTATAATTTTTCTATTCGAATTTTGTGTTTTTCGTGTGATTTTGGGTCCAGTATGTTGATACAGCATCAAAGTGAAAAACTAATTATCTGGTCATATGTGATGTTGTGCTGAAAAAAATGATACCAAAATTTGGTATGGTAAACATTTGTTTATGTCGCAAAATTAAAAAAGTACTCAAAAAGGGCCAAAATAGCCCAAGACTCCGAAGGGTTAAATAATTTTTTTGACCTAACGTTTTGCACTGAAATGATCGAGTCTGTCGGCTCGGACAGCGTCCGAACATCAGTACGTGCACCAGTGCAATATCATAGCGATTTCCGAAAATAGTAGCAGTAGCCTACTGTTGTCAACTAGTGATATCGTCACAAGAACTGTTGAGGAATATGGAACATAATAGACAATTGTTTTGTCATATGTATTATAACTGACAGACACTATCAGTGCAGCCGATCACAGGAGCTCATTCGCGGCTGTGGCACGAAGACTATTAACTTTTTTTTAAATGCTGCCACACTGCCGATTTCTTTGTTGACGTGGTAGAAGAGGACTGACTATTCTTAAACGCTCTACAATTAAATAAATAATATTCAGCAAACCTTCTAGAAACCTACTTTCTTCAATCTGTCTCTATGTGGGTTGGGCTAATCCAAAAGAAGGGAAAACAAGGGGTGTTCTGAAGACAGACTGTTACCTGTGAAACAGGAGTGCTCTGAAAACACCCCCATTTCAATTAGTGCTTTCCATTTGATGAAATTAACGCAGCTGAAACTGTTTTGTGAGCGTGCTGTCTCGTCAACTTAACGTACTCAGTTTGCTGCCGGTGTAAATTTGCCGTTTACTTTAGTAAATTGCAGGTTGCCGTCCATAGAGGATAGGTTGCTTTGGAGTCGAAAAACTCCGTGGAAGAAACTAACTCTAGGAAGAGAAGAAGGGTTCACAATCCTGAGATTGCGGTAAGACTGCTATCTAAGCTAAGCTTTTTTTAAGTAGCACAAGCTAACGTTAAAAGTAGCCTTGCAAAAGAACAAGTGTAAGTTGCTTTATAAAAGTGTATTTTTTTTTTTTGGTCTTGTAATTTACAGGAAGCAGTACGCCGTCTTCACATTTCTGAGACAAATTGTAGGCGCTAACGTTACGAACCGGAGCAATGGTAAGATAAAAAATAAATAAACTTTCATTCTCTTGTATAAGGAAATATATCCGTTAATAGATACTGATCTTAACTGTGTTGTTTTCTCAGACTAACCTCACCTCATAACGAAGCCGTGACCTCATATTTGCTCGGAGCTATGCAAGTCCAGATGATGCTGATAATGACGACATTGTGTGAAAGTAACTTTTACTATTTTCTCCATTGTTTCATTTTACTGTGACTTGTGGTGTTTTTTTGTTTTTATTCATATCACTCTCATTTAATTGTTTTCCAGCTGCCTGTTACGCGACGCAGGAGATTCAAGTAACTTACAAACAACCAGATCTTGCATCGCAGGCAGAAGCTGTGAAGAGTTCAGCTCAGAGTCGAGCGAGGAGAAAGAGGGTAAGATTTATTTGATTAGATCTGTTTTTGGACAATGTGACTATTTTTCAGGTGAATTGATAGATGTGTTGTGGTCATACGCAGTGCAGTACTGATTGTCTTTGGTTGTGTTTACAGCTGCTAGAAGCGAGACAGAGTGCTAGCTGAGGATGAGGTGGGCCTTTGGAAGTGCGCTACCATAGACATGATGTCTGATGAGGAAGATGGCATCGTCGGCAGGGTGTCTGGGTGGATTGTGACCTCCGTCCTTTCGCAGCCAAGAGCTCACAGAGCTCTGTGCCACGCTGAAGTCAAGATTAGAGGCGATTCCAAAGTACAGACGTCTGCAAAATGGACCGAATTTTGTAGCTTACAATTTGTTGTGTGGGCAGATCTCCTACGCTGTGTACATAGTGTGTGTTAATAAAGCTCTTTCTTTGAATAAACAGCATGTCTCTGGTAACTTATTTTCCTCAAATTCATTCATTTTTCTTGATGGTAATAATAGATGGTAATTGTATATGAATATACAACATAATAGCATATCATATGAATATATATATATATATAAATAATTGAATATATAAATTTAATTTATATAATTTAATAAATCATTTTATATATATTATAATTTTGGGATTTACATTTATAATGAGGCAGGCAGGGTGACCAATAGTAACAGATCTGCCAACCAATCACGAGTGATTTTTCTTGTTTAAATGTAGTGGTTTCAACCAATACTGAGCGAGGAAATTCAAGCCATTCTCTGGCAAGGCGCGCATGGGCGCTGCTATTCATATGCTAATTAGAACCATTAGCACCTCCGCGAGCTCTCCACTTACGTCATTGGTCCGTTTCCGTCAGTATTTGGCACAGGCGAACGCGACGTTCGCAGGCTGTAAATTGTCATTAACTGACGAAAATTAGGGAGATTCCCGGCCGTTTACGGGGACGAAAATCCCACTTTTCATGCAGTGAGTGTCATGGAGTCAGTGTTCTCTTGTGGCGACGCGCACACAGTCTTCACTCGCTCTTAGGATGCGCTCTTCAATCTATCGCCATTGCGGACACTATTCATTCCGGTGAAATCACAAAATAAAATGCACACAAACATGTGTCCTATATACGTGTGTGTTTGATATAGACTGTAACAACTGATGAACATATTCGGTTTTGATGAGAGAAAAAAAAATTATACCGAGGGCGGATTCGAACCCATAACCTCAGACACGCTAGGCGAAAGATCTGCCACTCGACCACAGCCGCTACTCACACAAACCTTGCAGATCGATATATTTCACTAAATCATTATAACCTAAGCAGTTATTCAAAAAGTTTACACGAGCGTATAGGCCTACACGAATGTTTTGAGGTAATATTTCCTATCTCAAAACTAGGCAAAATATAGTCTGAAAATGCATTTGAGCTCTATGATCAGAAAAGGAATTATAACACTAAACAACTTACTCCAAACTTGTATCCTCGGCGGGGTCAATTCGTTCTTCAAAATGCAGCCGTTCGTCGTCCCGAGTTTCAAATTCCTCTGAGGAAAAGGTGAATTCGTCCCCGCTGTTCATAATCCTCTGAAGGAGTAGCGTGCTTCCATCCCTAAAATGCGATAACTATCAGTATTCTGATGAAGAATCTTCGTGTTGTTATGGCATTGATCGGGGGGCGTGCCGCGTGTGCGATGCATAGATTGCCTATTGACAAGGGAGAATGAAAAAACTGTACCTCTCCTTTGTTTCAAACGGATTACATAAACTGGAAATCTTTTTTTTAAATAAATTACTTCATTTAAAAGAAGAGAATGTCAGCTTCATAAAGAGAAATCTCTTTTATCATTGTGACAAGTATTGACAGAGTTACAGTTAATTTTTCGGACGCGTTTCAGAATAGACTTCACTGACAGAGAGAAGACAAAACACGCATCATGTTTATTTTTCTTTATTTGACGAATAGCACAACACTTTGTTTTTATTGTGAGTATCCAACACACTTAACAGGATCTAATGATGTACAACACTTATATTTAAGATCAAAATCAACAGAGTAATTTGATCCTCTTTTGCACTGATTAGGAAAAAATCCAGCAAAACGCGGGGCGCGTTTTCCGACCGCAAAAAGGTTAACTGCTTTGCAGAATCGTCTGGTCTTAGATCAGCTTACAGCCGCCAGAGGTGGGGTCTGTGTTGTCGTTGGAATTTCATGTTGTACATACATCCCTGACAATGATGCTGATGGTCATATTATAGCTGATGGAATCAACAATATGACAAGAATTGCTGATGAGTTACAGAGAAGAGAAGTGAGTGATAGAAGTAGTTTTGGAGATTGGATCACAAATTGGAAACAAATGCTTATATCTGCTTTAATTCTAATAGGAGTTATACTTTTAATCCTTGCATTTATTGTTTGTTGTATTATTCCATTTATAGGATGTTGATTCATCGCGCGAAGAATACCTTTGTGTCTTCTCAATATGCTTTGATGAACAGACCTGTCAAGTATTAATGATTTTGAAGGAAATGTTTAATTGAAGGATATTTTATGTATTATTGTACTAGAATGAGTATGCTGAGAATGATGTGATATGATAATTCTATTATATGATAATTATCTTATCAAAGGGCTGATTGTTAGAAATATTCTCTCCCTCAGCATAAGTCTATAACACAATGGAGATTCTATGGTCCATCTTCTGTTGGCCACGTCTGCACATTCTTTTCTATGTATGTAAATTCATCTAGTAGTCATTAGCAGTGATGGTAATAACGGCGTTATAAATAAACGGCGTTACTAACGGCGTTTTTTTCAGTAACGAGTAATCAAACTAATTACTGTTTCCTCCGTTACAACGCCGTTACCGTTACTGACAATAAAATATGCCGTTACTATAATTGAGCTCACTGAAGCGGTTTTCATCCGAGTAGGCTCTCTCTCTCGCCATTGGAACTGCAACGTTTTTTCTCTGGTGATGTGCGTGTGTTTATGTGTGTTTTTGAGGCGCCGGACTGGACTAAAGCGAGGCGAACGCTGCGGGCGCGCTTGATAGTGCGCGAGAGAGACCTTGTCCGAGAGAGCGCTTGATAGTTCGCGAGAGAGACCGTGTCTGAGAGCGCGGTTGATAGTGCGCGAGAGAGACCGTGTCTGAGAGCGCGGTTGATAGTGCGCGAGAGAGACCGTGTCCGAGAGAGCGCTTGATAGTGCGCGAGAGAGACCGTGTCCGAGAGCGCGCTCGATAGTGCGCGAGAGAGACCGTGTCTGAGAGCGCGGTTGATAGTGCGCGAGAGAGACCGTGTCTGAGAGCGCGGTTGATAGTGCGCGAGAGAGACCGTGTCTGAGAGCGCGCTTGATAGTGCGCGAGAGAGACCGTGTCCGAGAGCGCGGTTGATAGTGCGCGAGAGAGACCGTGTCTGAGAGCGCGCTCGATAGTGCGCGAGAGAGACCGGGTGTGTCTGAGCTTAATTGTTAGGTATAAATACAATAGTATAATAAAGTATAATAAAGTAGGCTACACATTTCAGCATTAGAATAATCGCTGTAGCATATTGGTCATCTGCAACGTTTTAATTTGTTTGCATGGTTATAAAATAAAACATAAGAATAACCTGCAGGGAACGTTCCCAGAAAAAATCTTTGTTTGACCGGTTGTGAACACGTGCGGCAGACACGACTAGAATTTGGCTTATAAATAACCTCTGATGATGACGTTCTCTGTAGGTTATAACAATAAAACCCAAAAATATAATATTTTAGTATTATTATTTATGTTGGTACATTGTTCAGTATTATATTGAGAGCACTTTTTGTTAAACTCTTTACTTTTAAGAAAAATTTACTTTAAGAAAAATACTTCAAAAGGCTATACAGCATGTCCTCCAGTTGTAAAGGTGTGTGAGTTTTATAATCTAGGAGTTTATGTGTATGTATATTTTTTATTATTATTTATTTATTTTTGGTAAATTTCTTAAGAATCCTTAGTTAATCCTTTGTTGGCCAGTTGTGATGTGCAATAATATTAAAAGTTCTAAACCATCTATTGTGTTTTGTTGTTCCACTATAGTAATGATACTATTTTAATATTTAAGTTAATAGGTGTTTCTCACATTGTCCCACAGCAACATTAAAATAGTGTAGATTAGTGTACAATGTTTTATAATAATTTTTTTTTCCCATTTAGTGTCCATTTCATTCATTTAACATATTTAATATTGGGTTGGGGGTATCCAAGTTATTTCACATATTTAAAAAAAAAATGTTTTATAAAGGAACGCAGTAGTTACTTTCCCAGGTAATTAGTTACTTTTGTAATAATGTAACTCAGTTACTAACTCAGTTACTTTTTTTCAGAAGTAACTAGTAACTATAACTAATTACTTTTTTAAAGTAACTTGCCCAACACTGGTCATTAGTAGAGGAGTGAGTCTTTCACCCCTCCCTTCTATATTCTCGATGTTCGTTTTCCTATACATTGGCCCTCATTTATCAAAAGTGCGTACACCAAATTTCCAGGGTACACCTGGTGTAAACCCAAAACCACCTGACTTTGAGATTTATCAATATGGACGGCACGCTCAAATCCTACGCCAGCTCAGGAGGTGGTGTACGCACGTTTTGAGTTAGTGCGGCAATGCACAGAAAAAACAATTCCTAACACCACAAAAACGCACTGACAAACTAAAAGATATGATATATTATGACCCACTGTAAACAACAACAACAACAAATTATAAACTTCAGTGTTTATTTTTGTGCAACATGGACTTCAATGTTTAATATGTGTGATTTTACCAAAGCATTTGATTTGTAGGCATATGTATTCCTACAAATCAAATCAGTTGCGAGCCTGTGCGCTTTACCTGACGTCTCAGGGTAAGGCCCGGCTCGTGCGCATGGACTGGGTTCAGTAAAAGGCTTTCAATGACCAAAAAATAATTCAGACTGACAAAATAATAAAAATGACATTCTTCTTCTTTTAAATAATAATAACGACATTCTTCTTCTTAATATCAATAAGCGTCATTAATAATAAAAATCATAACGAAAAATCGACTCTGGCCGTGGCTCCTCTTCTTCAGTGCCGAGACGCGCCTCTTTGTGGCGATCTTTATATCTGACCACTTTTTTTCCCACCTACAATAAACAAGAAATTGCAAATAAGAATGCTTAACTTTATCACTATTGGTCTATATATTAAGCAATAAAGAAAACGTAAAGCTTGATCACTATTGGTCTGTATTAAGCAATAAAACATTCTTACCTCTGCTGGAGTGCGCTTCTCAACGGTTCAACCCCCACACAATATTAACAGAAATGAAAGCTTTAGCGCTAAGTTCTGCCAGGAAGACTCAATTGCTACATCACTTATTACCTTCTCATCTATCCAATCGCGTCTAAAAGACCGGTACTTACATGTGTTTGAGTTTGCAGATGCTGACGCTTTCATTCACCTCCATCCTCCCCACCACCACCAGGATGGTCCCTTCCCTCCATCCTCCCCAGCAGACCCACCTAGAGATGGTCCCTTCCCTCCATTCCCTCCCCACCACCACCAGGATGGTCCCTTCCCTCCATCCTCCCCACCACGGCCCCCATCCACCACCACAGGATGGTCCCTTCCTATACCTCCCAGGGGGTCGGCTGCGCCCCTGCCTTCGTCTTCAGGCAGGAAATGCAGGGTCCGGACCCTCGTATTGCGAGCTATGGACGGGGCCTACGCCAAAGAACTTTATTGCTTGTTGGGCTTACCAATAAATGTATTTATTGTTACAGTACTTATTCTCCCGAGTCTTTCTGGTAGAACTCGTAATTCGGGTCCATATTTTGTTTTGTTGGCGCCTAATCCCACTCTTTAAACTCCCAAATAAAACAATTTTATTTCTTTCCACTTCCCTGGTGATGGCCTCGATCTCCACGTCGGAGAAGTTTCTCTTCTTTGCCGACTTCCGTGTGTTTATGGTGTAAAATGAGGGTGTGGGGTAAGCGGAGACTTGAATATATAGGGGCGTGTTATTCTAATGACGATCGTTTTCAGCCGCGGCATTTATCAAAGGCAGGTATTGCGTACACCTAGATTTCAAAGGTACGCACAGCTTCATACATCAGGCGGTGAGAGGAGTGTAAGCATAATCTTACGCCAACATATACGCCCGTTTCTATGCAAGAATGACAAATGAGGGCCAATGTGTATTGGGAAGTCTTGCAGGATCCCCAGAATAAGGAGGTTCTAGCGGATACAGCCCATATAAAGACGTTGTTATCTAGAGTCTATATGATATCCAATGATGTAATGTATGGTTCTATTGGTTGGATCTGTTTTACTCCCCTTGGATCTTCACTATATATATACCATGGACAAAGAATATTGGAGAGAGATCCTTCTCTCCCCAGTGCTGGTGTCGTGACTTGTTTATTCATAATCTTGTTGAATAAAAGACCAAGAATTGGAGCACTCGTTTGGACCATCTCATTTTTGTATTCTAACAGTGTTCTAGTTTTTTAATTGTCTCGGGGTCCAAAAGTGTGTTGGCTTTCTGTAAGACAAAAAGATGTGATCTCAGAAAAACAAAACAAGCTGAATGGATCCATGCCAAGTGAGTTTGCAAGGCAGTCCAGGGGTTTTAGGGAACTGGATAGATGGAAAGCCACTGAATTTCGACAGTTTGTTTTATATACTGGACCAATTGTTCTTCGAAATGTAGTTTCAAGTGAAGTGTATACCCACTTTTTGACATTGACTGTAGCTCTGTCAATCCTGCTGAGCTCTGATGAGAAAACACGATGTTCATATATTGCATATGCTGAGGAACTCCTAAAAATACTTTGTTAGAAGGTGTGATGACCTTTATGGAAAAACGTTTGCAGTCTACAATGTGCACTGCCTGTTGCATCTACATGAAGATGCTTCTCGCTTCAACTGTTCACTAAATGACATCTCAAGTTTCCCATTCGAAAATCATCTGCAAGTAATACAAAAAATTGGTAAAAAATAGCCACAATCCAATCGCTCAAGTAGCAAAGCAGATGAGGGAGATTGAAAATGCAAAGGAAGGCATCAACAAGCATCAAGAGACAAAAGACCGCTGCTTTATGCTTCACAATGAAAGTTTTGCATTTGTGAAGGAAAAAAGGCAAGATGGAACTTATCTATGTGATGTGCTGAGCCAAAAGGACACGAGACTTTTTTAAGAAGCCATGTGAGCAGTGTTTGGAATAACGCAGTTTAAAATAACGGCGTTAGGTAACAACGTTATTTTTTCAGCAACGGGGTAATCTAATTAATTACTTTTCCCGTCGCTACAACGCCGTTAACGTTACTGGACGTTAAATGCGATGCGTTACCACGGGCGTCAGTTTGGTTTGAGATGTGCTGGGGACAGAGACGCATTCGGAAGTGCGCTCACCCCTGTCTGTGGACATTTCAGATCCTGCAAAAATGCACAAGCATGATACAAAAGCAGTCATTTTAACATCACAATATTTAATCATTTCATTTCTGTATTAGAAGTAACAAAATGATCTTACTTTGTATTTTTGTTTAAGGTTTTCCCTTTTTTTTTTTTTACAAATGCCGTCGTCATCCTGCCTTGCAGGCTCTGCTCCTCCACAAAAGATCTGCAGCAAGAGAGAAATCAAGGATCAAAAAAGTGCTGTAATATCTCTGTTGAAATATACTAAAAATAAACAATTAAATAAATTTTTTATTATTTTTGTATACTCACTCAAAGCCTTTGACGGCAGCATTCCGCTTTCCGGTGAAGAGGGCTTCATGAGCCACTCTCCACCGGATAAGCAGCCGTGTGTGCTCGTCTGTCCCTGTAACATCCATACAAGACTCACGTTACCTATGTGATTTATAAGCTCAATACTACATTTACATGTTGATCATAAATGTTCCACCATTTTTCAACAGTACTAATGGACAAATGAAAAAGATTACTTATGTTTAGTTACTTTATGTAAATGTATTAAACATTGACAACAGTGAATTATCTTAAACAATAGTACACATACATAACTCAGAAGTCTATTTCATATCTATTAGACGTAGAAATATGCAATTCTTATATTAGATTTTCTTACCAGATATTAAATAGACATTTAGTAATTATTTAAGATGCATACGGTTTAAAATGTATGCAAATCCAGTTTGGAGACGTATGTGTCCTTACTGGAGCTCCTCTGTTAGCTATACAATAAAATGTGAATTACAGCAAAATCACAAATTTATCATACTATATAGCGTCTTTACACCTTCAACAATTCAACAGTTTACTGTACAGTAGTTCAACACATGCGATCATTTGATTTGTAATCTAATACTCACATTTGAAAACACTCTCGTCCGTCATCATTTCGTCCGGCGTCATGTTCGAGTATGACCTATCCTTCTTCTTATTTTATATGACGTATCCTCTCGCGTGGCCTCCTGGGATAGAAGAGTACCCATTGGACTGCACTCAAAAATCGGGCCGGAAGCAGTAAGCCATCCGGGAACTTCTCGCCTACTCTTTTATGAATACTGATGTTTCAAACGCACTGCTTCTTTCACGTACTGTTTTCGCCTACTATATAGTAGGAAAGTAGGCATATTCGAACGCACTTAAGTCCGAATCTCGCGATAATTAGTACGTCACCCAGGTAATTCTCGCCTACTCTTTTGGATTCATACATACTTTTTCGCTCGCCTACTCTTTTTCCCATACTAAATAGTAGGGAAGTATGCGGTTTGGAACGCAGCAACTGGCTGCGTGGCGTGAGCGTGGCGTTTCTGTTGCGTGTCAGCTGCGTGGCGGCTGCGTCGCGTTTTCTGTGTCTTTGCACATCAGAAGCGTGTCTGACACGGCGCTGCTGACACGCATCACCCTTGTTCAACAAATGTGAGAGAGTTGTGCAAGCCCTATACTTCGTGTTAAGCATAAATATAAAGCCTACTGATAAAGACACTAGGCGCGTTTCCATTACAGATTTGCGCAAAACTTTTGCGATTTTTTCTAAATGTCGATAAAAAACTATTGCGAAATGACAGCGTTTCCATTAACTGATGTTTTGCGATACAACGTCCTTTTTTTCCCTCTCGCGATAAGTCATTTAAACATCATCGCAACGGGTAGGTTTATTATAGCCCATAGACATACGTATATTATGTCTATGTTATAGCCTATATCACAGCCACCACCACACTAGACATTATTATTAGTAATGGAAGGAGTGGTACGTGTTATCCAAGCATTAGCCTAATGGAAGGGAAAGACCCATATACTACGAACGGCATAAGGAGTTTCTAGGTGTCTCTCCCTCATTTCTGCTCCGAGATCTTGATTGTGGCATTTCTTTGAGGTTTAGAATCCAGTATTCCTGCAGCCTAATTATTGTTTCTTTTATGAATTTAATAAAGAACTCTGTCCAAACGGTCAGTGTCCATTCGTTTTTCCTTATTTAACCCGTATTGCAAAATGAAAAATGAACGGTGGTTGTTTTTTTTAAATACAAAGTTGAACACCAATTTTTTTTTAACTGTACACAAATGCTGCGCAAAAATAATAATATATCGACTAAATTTCAGATGTTTGTTTATGACTTTTTGCCCCTTTATTAAACATTTTAAATATTCCCAACTTAATATGAGTTTTCTGAGGCCAAATTAGAACCTGGACATTATATTTTTCCCGCAGTGCTGAATGAGAAGAGCCATATTTATGTCTCTGGAACCACAGCCTACAGAAAGGTGATTTAGGTGAGTTATAGCCTAGGCTAATGATAATAAATGTGTCTGAAAAAATAACAAGGCATTTTAAGTGTTTATTAATAAACTATTGTTTTCTAAATCAGAGTCAGCTAAAAACACATCTCCATCTCCGCTGTAATAAGGCGCGAATGCACCTTTAGAGAGAAAGGCACCTTTCATACGGATTACATAAGCAGAAGGTATTAGCTTTCGATTCGAATTTGTTCGCTATAGCCTATATAGGCTATACTTTGTTTCAGTTCTCGCGCTCCAGTTCACGGAGATCATGAAAGCGCGCATGGTTGTTTTATTTGACAAAAGCACAACGTTTTCTTGTTATTGTGAGTTTACACAAATAAAATCATAGTTGCGAATAATGTATTATCATTTTCTGTATGACCAGAAATTATAGAGTATGTCTATTTTAAGTTGTTTCTACTGTTGATAGGAAAAAGCAATTCGCGCCCGCGCCTGCCGCGCTCAGCACAAACACTTGGATATGCGTCAAAATCTTGTGTTTATTTGTGATAATCTTAGCCCTGTATTATTATTGTCTAACCATTGAATGACATTTGACGAATTGCTTTGTTCCTTTTTTGGATAAAAGCGTCTTCTAAATATGTAGCCTAATAAATGTTATAATAATGATGATATTAACCTATTATTATTTGCGTACCACAGACCCCAAACACACCGCGTCTTCTAAGTCAGGTGACTGTAAATGCGCAAAAACTGTTTCCATTGCACTTTTGCGAAATATTCCTTTTTCGAATTGCCTGAAAAACCTCCTCATGCGAGCGTAAAAACTTTTTTGCGATAAATGGGAGTTTTTGCGAAATTGACGTGTTTCCATTGAGCGTAATTTCAATTCGCAATTTCAATTTGCGCAATTTGAAGGGTAATGGAAACGCGGCTACTGTCAGCACAGCAGTATAGGCAGCAAAATAGACTACAGAATATTTCTTTCTGTATTGACAGGTGCAATATTTGAAAATTGATAATTAGGCCTATTTATTTATTTATTTTTTAATGAGGCCTATGCCACGCACGCACGCACGCACGCACGCATTTTCCGCGCGGCTCATGCAGGCAGTCTGCAAGCTCTAACCTGTTAACATGGGAGCCGAAATAAAAACGCACACGCCACGCAGCTGAGACGCGCACGCCACGCAGCCAGTGTGTCACCGGCCTAAGCATTCTGTAATCACTTCGCTTATAGTCCACTCCTGGTTTTCAATTCCCGCTCACGGAAAAACTAACATGTAAAAAGACCGCTTACAAGTAAACATTTTTTTAACCTGTTAAGCTTCAACCCCAATTTTGAAAAATCCCCAGAAATGGCATACCCAAACTGAAACAGATACAGTTCATGAACCATTTGTTCTAAAAGCACAAGTATGATCTCATTTGAAAGCTGACACCTGGCAGTTTATTGACATTCTACATTCTACAAATGTAGAATTAATTATTGTCATAATGAAAAATAAATGTTATAAATAGCTTCAAAGTTTTGTCAAGTTATTAGAAATGTATTTTTATGAAATATTTTCATGAAAATAAAATTGAAGTTGGCCCTGTAGCAATCTAGAAATGCACTGCAGCTAAAGCCACATGTCTGACCATGTTATATTTAAAATCTGAAGATGATATGTCTAAAACTCTTTATTTAGTTAATGTTTTTCAAGATCATGTCAAACGACTTTATTTTGATTAGACTCTAAAAAGCAAACTGATGTTTATTGTCATTTTCTAAGCATCTATTCAGTCTATTTTCTCTATTGTGTTGTGGTCTAAACGATCTCCATTCAGTGTCAGTCTCCCCTGCACACATTCACACCTCTCCAGCCTCTGGTTATTGCTCTAAATATGATTTCTTTTGTCTGCATTATAATTACTAACGACTGGCTATTCACACTGTTTCAACCCCTAATCTCTTTTAGGGAAAGTTCTCAAAGTTCTCACCTTACATTTGAAACTATATAAAATGACCTTCTTGAAAAAAGAAACATTTCAGCAAGCAGTCCTATTTAGAAATATTCATAAATATAACAGCTAGGTAGCAGGTGCACCTAGGGCTAGCTAGCATGTTAGCTTAGCACACCATCAATACACGACAATTTATGAGATTAAAACCATGTTTGTGCTCTAAAACTTACTTTATAGCACAAGTCGAGTGTTTTAAATAACCTTCTGTGCTCTGATTTGGCTTCAGATAAAAGAAATCGGACAGAAAATATAGTATTTTATAGTATTCTTCACGATGATAAAGTCTATATCGATTAGCATTACATTATAAATATAATCTATTATTATGAAAATACCTGACATGGTTCGAAGAACACAGGTAAACCAAATATCATTGCAATCATGTTTATTGTCTTCAAACATCTTTATCTGCATGTTACAGCGATCTCTGTTAGTGTTTACGTCGTGATGGACTTCCTGAAATGTCACATGATATGATTCTTCTTCGTGTTCCATATATGGAGTCCATATGTGCACAGGGCGCCCTCAGGCTGCCTGTATGTATTGAAAACACAGTACATCAGAGTCTCCAGCGCTCATAATGATTAAATCGACGCATTTGGGTAGATATTCAATAAATATGATTCCTGTCTATATAAATCTGATGTAAACCTATGAGAATCTATCAATATTTCTCCAAATCTGTACACTTTTGAGCTAAAAGCCCTGATGGACGTTGTTTTGTCCAGCTCTGTCGTGACGATCTCACTGGAGTTTTTTTCTTAATGAGAGCGGCTGACGCTCATAATTCATATCAAAGGTATGGACTCATTTTTTGATTACATAACTCCAGACACAAATTAAGACATAACTCTCACTATAAGATTCTCAGAATACAATAGTGGTCAAATACTAAACCTTCAGTCTTATATCTTTTTAATGATGTATAGTTTGTCAAGGTATTAACATTGAATCTGATAGTAACTTTGAACGATTTAAAAAAAAAACGCTCAGAGCGCCCTCGCTCTGGCGAAGGTTAACAGGTTAATAGTTGGTTCGGATGAGTAGCCTAACTGAGAAGCCTATTTAATTGAAATATCAAATAGGTTGTGTGATTATTAAAAAAAAATCATGTTTTCGGTGCTGACGCGTTCAATGTAGCCTGGGTGGCGCTGCCAATAACCTATAAGCTGTCAAAAAGAACAGGCAAAAGTAATGATTATGAATATGTCAAATATAGCAAGGAGAAATTTTAATTGTTTATTAATAAATAAGTGTTTTCTGTCAGTGTCGGCTCACTCGGCTGGAAAGATGAAGTTGACGATGCTAACTCGCGATCTTCACAGTGAATGCGCCAGAGAGAAATGCACTTTTCATACGGATTACATAAGAGCAGTCTGTTTTCTTTCATTTTGAATTGTTCTGTTTAAAAGTAGACATTTCAATATAGATATATTTCTCAGGTATGTTAAGTAGGCTACCTTATACGCGGAGTTTCGCTTTCGGTTCGTTTATGTGACACGCTCAGTTCACGCACTGGCGGCTCCGTGTCGTGATTATCTAATGTATTTACTTCTATTTATTAAATCCAGGTATATATTTGGTTGATGAAACATTGATTAAAATTAAGATACAATTAATACAAAACGAAATTCACTTTAAAGAAAGGCTTTGTGCTTTCTGTTTGAGGTCTCTGCAAGTTTTTGTGCCTCTTCAAGAACTGTCACGTCCCATTGTTTGTTCCATATGCGAACACGAAAAATAAAATAAAATGAATATTTTATGTTCTGGGGAGAACTAACGCTTCTTCATTCGCCAGTAGCCTAGTATTTTTGGTTTGTGCAGTGTAGTTCACAGAATTAAGTAGTCTAAAACAATATTTTGCCACCTCAAAGTTAAAGATGTTTTGTGCAGTTATTAAAGGTGTTAAAAACGAACTACCCCTTTCTCGTGTGTCTGTATCTCGGGGTTGCGGCGCGCACATTATGGTTAACCGAGTATTAACCGCTAAGGGCATCGGTTAACGGTTAATGAAAAACTTGAAACCGTGCAGCCCTACTGTGGACACAAAGACACCTACATCTTGGATGCCCTTGAGGTGAGCTAAAACATACCAAAAATTAATTTCAAAGTGAACTATCCCTTTAAGGCCACTGGAAGTAATGAACAACTGAAACGCTGGTTTTGGTTTTATCGTTTGTCGTTTAAACGTGCCTGTTGCATATCTTTATTTTATATATGTTACATGGTTGGTTTATTGTAAAGTAGCCTATAGCATTGATTACTGTGGAGGGAGGGGTGTGATTAAAATAATTCAGCAGAAGCAGGGATGTTTAGACCAGAAGGAAATCCCCGCCTCCCCTGGCAAATCACACTTTACTTAAAACCATGTTTTTAAAAACTCTTTTTAGGCTATAGGGAAATTATATATATATTAACAGAACTGCTTTTGAAATTACTATTGGTATTATTATACAAATGTAAAGTCATTATGTTGTATACTATTTGTTCCTTAGTGTAAAATGGAAAAAAATGCATGGTCATTTTATTTTCTAAATATAATCAAAAAACTATATGGTGTAACAGAGTTTTAGAACTAGACAAATCTCTCTGCATTAATAGCGAAATATAAAATTTAGTTACAGTAGTCTATGTTAGTTCGGGATTTGAACCCGTGTCATCTGAATGATTGAACCGTCAGTTCTACCACTCGGCCATGACGTAACTCACTGAGAAATGCCCAAACGTTTGTTTCTCCAGTTCGCTCAAATGAGTGAGAAAACGTTTTGTTGTAAAGTAGGCCTAAACTCACAATAGGCTAACATGAATAAAAGTAGACCTTTTACAGTTTTGAAAGACGATATCTTATCTGTATGACCAAAAATTACGAACAGGCTACAAGTTATTTTAGCTTGAGAAAAATTAATTCAAGTGAACGCGCCGGCGCATTTGTCGAACTCTAAGTTCAATGCCAGAATAAAACCCGATTTTAGAATACGCACTCGGCGTGGTGTGTCAAAATACTTAATTATAAACTTCAACATTTTGTTCCTATACCTATAGGCTATTTAAAAAAGTTTTTTTGGTTCTAAAAGTTTGTTCTATTCTGTTTTATTTATTTTATTTTTTTACATATTCAATCAGTCTCATTCTTGTTTTTTTTTTACTTTAGAGCTTTTGATGTGTTTTTTAATAAACAGAAAGCCTACAAACAGAGCTATATAATAGTTCACTGTTCGTACAAATAAAAGTATATAGCCTATGTATATGTATACTATAAATTGTATAAATTGCTGCTGTTTTGCTAAATGTCCCTTTGCGCCACCTGGCGGTCATTTCGCGAACGACTTTGAAATGCGACTGGTTTATTTTTGCCGCAGCGGTAATAGGCATTCTGGTTGAGTACCTACTGTAGCATCTATTTTCCAAAATTAAACATAAACATATCAACTAATATAACAATACTTGAAAATATTTTAGATATATCATTGATGAACAGTAATAAAATACAGATTAATAAGATTACATAGCCGACACAAAAAACAGTTCTTACCATTCAGAGATTCTAACAAAATGGCTTCCTCCCTACAGGAAAGGTGGTCTTTGACAATTGTCACAGCTCCCCTAGTGGTTTAGATTGGATAATATTTGCCTCCTTGCACATGTATAGGCTACAAGCAGGGGCGTAGCACCAAATGTTGGGTCCCGGTCACAGAACCAAGAGATCGGCCCCTTACTACACCCAGCACCCAAGACTGCTTTATTTGAACTGTTATTCAAAACTTTGCAATAACATAGCAAGAAATTTTTAAAAGGACTAATTTTAACTATTTAGCTATTTTATTTATTGTAAAATAAAAAAGAAATTAAATAAGTGAATAAATCACATTAATAATATATTTGTAAATAATAACTACATTAAAATGTAGCCTTCAAATATTTTTCAATTTTCAACGGACGGGAATTCTGATTTATCGCTACACATACGCTCAACAGACTTCTCTGTGTTTGGCTACAGTGTTCAATAGTCTTCTCTGTGATTGGCTACAGTGCTCAACAGACTTCTCTGTGATTGGCTAAAGTGCTCAACAGTCTTCTCTGTGATTGGCTACAGTGCTCAACAGACTTCTCTGTGATTGGCTACAGTGTTCAACAGACTTCTCTGTGATTGGCTACTTTGCTCAGCGCTGCAAACAGGAACACTTGTAAACGTGGACCGTTTGAATGCAGACGTCTATCTGCATTTATCTAATTAAGTCCCTGTATTCAGTTAAACTGTGCAGAGAGACTGGTATCGTCACATTTGCACAATTTAATTATTTACTTTGTTTAAAGTACCGGTAGACTACATTTGACAAGTGATAAGTAATAAGTTACACAGTTACACTTTTCTCTCGCAAGCCTCACCATTCTCCCCCCAAGACCAAACCATTTCTACTTTTGAGGGGGATCGCTAACATGGGAGGGCACAAGCTGCTAGGCAAATAAAGAACATTTCTTAGTTTTATGGATGAAAAATTGAGTCTTGCAAATTTTTATTCCTACCAATAGCATTATTATAACTAGGCCTATGTGATTTTGTCATTTTAATATTATGGATTATAAATATATCTTTGTAATCCATTCACAATGACCCTTACTACACTTACTACTATTGACACAGGAAATAAATGTTTATTGTACAACCCGAATTCCGGAAAAGTTGGGACGTCTTTTAAATTTTAATAAAATGAAAACTATAAGACTTTCAAATCACATGAGCCAATATTTTATTCACAATAGAACATGGATAACATAGCAAATGTTTAAACTGAGAAATTTTACACTTTTATCCACTAAATGAGCTCATTTCAAATTTGATGCCTGCTACAGGTCTCAAAATAGTTGGGACGGGGGCAACAAATGGTTGAAAAAGCAAAAAAATTAGAAAGGATTCAGGTGGGAGAACATCTAGCAACCAATTAAGTTTGGTCTGTAACATGATTAGCTATAAAAGGGATGTCTTAGAGAGGTAGAGTCTCTCAGAAGTAAAGATGGGCAGAGGCTCTCCAATCTGTGAAAGAGTGCGTAAAAAGATTGTGGAACACTTTAAAAACAATGTTCCTCAACGTCAAATTGCAAAGGCTTTGCAAATCTCATCATCTACAGTGCACAACATCATCAAAAGATTCAGAGAAACTGGAGAAATCTCTGTGCGTAAGGGACAAGGCTGAAGACCTTTATTGGATGCCCGTGGTCTTCGGGCCCTCAGACGACAATGCATCACTCATTGGCATGATTGTGTGAATGACATTACTAAATAGGCCCAGGAACACTTCCAGAAACCACTGTCGGTGTAAACAATCCACCGTGCCATCTGCAGATGCCAACTAAAGCTCTATCATGCAAAAAGGAAGCCAAATGTGAACATGGTCCAGAAGCGCCGTCGTGTCCTGTGGGCCAAGGCTCATTTAAAATGGACTATTTCAAAGTGGAAATGTATTATATGGTCCAACGAGTCCAAATTTGACATTCTTGTTGGAAATCACGGACGCCGTGTCCTCCGGGCAAAAGAAGAGGGAGACCTTCCATTGTGTTATCAGCGTTCAGTTCAAAAGCTAGCATCTCTGATGGTATGGGGGTGCATAAGTGCATACGGTATGGGCAGCTTGCATGTTTTGGAAGGCACTATGAATGCTGAAAGCTATATAAAGGTTTTAGAGCAACATATGATCCCCTCCAGACGACGTCTATTTCAGGGAAGGCCTTGTGTATTTCAGCAGGACAATGCAAAACCGCACATACTGCAGATATTACAACTGCATGGCTACATCGTAGAATAGTCCGGGTGTTGAATTGGCCTGCCTGCAGTCCAGATCTTTCACCTATAGAGAACAAATGCGCCAAAGACGACCACGAAAACTTCAGCAGCTGGAAACCTATATAAGGCAAGAATGGGACCAAATTCCAACACCAAAACTCCAGACACTCATAAACTCGAAGCCCACACGTCTTCAAACTGTTTTGACAAGAAGAGGAGATGTTACACCATGGTAAACGTGCCCCCGTCCCAACTATTTTGAGACCTGTAGCAGGCATCAAATTTGAAATGGGCTCATTTATTGGATAAAAGTGTAAATTTTCTCAGTTTAAACATTTGTTATGTTATCTATGTTCTATGTTCTATTGTGAATAAAATATTGGCTCATGTGATTTGAAAGTCATATAGTTTTCATTTTATTCAAATTTAAAAAACGTCCCAACTTTTCCGGAATTCCGGTTGTATAATATTTTACAATTATGCAAAACCAAAGGCTGCATTGTTCTTTTTGAGAGAAATCAAGTTTATTCCCATATAAGAAACACAGGATGTTGTCGTTTTGTTTCTCAAACATTTGTAACTTTATTTATTTTTTGCTGCTGCTCCATTTACAGATAATAATAGCAAAAACTTTTTTTAAGCTGTATCACATGCATCTTTAGAGTCCTTTAATCACATAATCTTTCAAACACAATTTGTACAAAGGGCACTAAACTACATAATAGCATTACTGTTTTCTATAAAGATTTTTATAGCTGAAGTAATCGGTACATCAAAATAAACTACTATTAAACTGAATGACAAAACACTACTGTAAAACAAAATTGAATTCTGTTGACATTGATTCATTATGCCCATTACTGTAAACCTGTTTTAAAAGAATCTGTATAATATAATTTAAAAAGGTCATTCTAATATACTTGTCTAAACTTATATATTTATAGTTGTATAACATTGATAAAATAAAAAAGTAAACTATATTATATCATATGTTGACAAATCACAAAACTTTGTGTAAAAGATGTTCTACATATCCGTTGAAATTTTTATATGGAAAATAGAGAAAGAAAAAATATTGACAGTTGTCCAATCCAACCATAATTAACAACTATCAAATACACTAATTCACAATACTGTACAAAATTGTTTATTACAACTTTACTCCAACAAATAGTACACTTAAGTGTACAACACACACATTTAGGAAAATATCTGTGAAATAAAGAGTTGCACACACTATATGCACAGCGTATCTTTGTGACAAGCAATTACAACAACAAAATTTGACATTTGTCTAGCGCAGCAGTCACCATTGAAAACAACCAACTTAAATTCACTGCAAGGTCAAGGTCAAGGTAAACTTTATTATCCATAAGTAGGAAATTCATTTGGTCACCATTACACGCTCCACTGTTAAAAACCTGCTGCATACAAATAAAAGCATTAAATACAAAACCATTAAAACATTTAAACGTAAGAAGGAAACACAGACAAGACGGACAAGACAACAAACATTATAGAGACATGACAAGCATGTGTGAATAAATAAACTAGCTAAAAGCTAGCTGATTGTTGTACAGTCTGATTGCTGTAGGCACAAAAGAGTTGCTGTACCTTGTGGTCCTAATTTTCCTTTGCAATAGTCTACCACTTGACCTGTTACTTCTTAAAAAATTCTGATAAAGAGGATGGGTTGAATCATTTATAATTTGTACAGTCTTCTTAAGACTAAGGTCATTGTACAATTGGGCTACAGATACTTGATCAACTCCAATGATCTTGCTGGCTGTTTTAACGATTCGTTGCAATTTATTCTGATCTCTAATGTGCATGTTACCAAAGGCACAAATAAGACCGAAAGATAAGACACTCTGCAAGAGAGCTTTGAGAATACAGTTGTCTATTCTAAAATGATTAAGTTTCCTTAAAAAAAACAACCTCTTCTGCAACCTTTTGGACTTATTTTGTGCACATTCATTAAAAGTCAGTTTATTATCTACTTCGACACCCAAATATGTGTATGTTGTGACCCGCTCTACTACTACCCCGTTTATATTTGAGGGTGTGTAAGGAATTATATTTTCTCCTTCTCAGCACTGTCTAGAGTTAATGTTTAGTCTACACACATTCCATGTTTACATGTAAGTTAAACATCTGTCACATTAAGGAAGGAGCTAAAGAGCCCTCTCCTTTTACAGGTATGTGTGTGTGTGTCCAATAGAAGATGTGCAGTATGTATGGTAGAAGGCCTTCTGGATCTCTAAGTTCCAGAGGAGATCTAACTTTTCTTTACCATTTATGGGATTGTTATATGGGATGAAGGAATGTATGTTTCTATTGGTTAGATGTATGTTACTCCTCTTGATATTTCACTATATATTACGGGACCCCGAAAGTACAAACTAAGCTATTCTTTGAATGGTTTCCCAGCGCTGGTCTTTCATTATTCATTCACAACCTAATAAAGAGACGGAGAGAAAAAGGCACGGTCGGAAGTCTATTCATTTCTGACAATTGGTCGCTCGTCCGGGATTCTCCAGGTAAGAAGAACTTTTTGATAAAGATCTTCCTATCTGCTGAGACATATTTTGATGCGTGCCGTAGCTAAAGGTTGCCAGATTTGGTGACAATCCTCGTGTTTTAATTAATGCGGGAAGACCGACAAAGGAGACCTGATCAGTCTGTCTTTGTGGTACCTCGTAGTTTGATAATTGCGGGAAGGTTATCCTCGTGTTTCTAATAAGAGATGCGGGAAGAACACAAAGGAGATTTGAGCTCCCTCTTTTGTTGTTATTTTTGTGTTTACCTCGTGTATTAATGCGGGACGAACGTAAGAAAAAAGTGATCAATTTTCTTCGTTTTTTTTGTGATATCCTTACTTTTGTAAGAAGGAAATATTGTTGCAAGATATTTCATAAAGCTCCGTCGTTCTTTTGGGTTTGTGAATGAATAGTTTATTTTTTTCCCTTTTTTTTTTTTTTCTTCCTCTTTTTTTTTTATTCTTCTTGTCTCTTTGTTTTCTTGACTACAATACTTTACTAACACTTGAAACAGATTTTTTTTTTTCTCTCTTTGTTTTTTATTTGATTATCTGAAATTTATTCGGCATTAGAGGAGAAATTTTTGTGTGGCTTTAAGAAAATGGGAAATAAGATAAGTCATTAATTAATTAATGAAACTCCTAGAGATTTTATGATTCGGAATGATCAAGCATTTTTTACTGAACCGTATCTATCAAATCTAGCTGGCTGGTCAGCTGATAAAACACAATTGGATCCGTTCCCGTGAGATGGATCATTTAAACAATCCGATATGCAAAGTGCTAAAGACATGATATTTGGTGGATGGGGTGATTTAAATTGGGACAAATCTTACATGGAAAAGTCCTATAAAACCTGGGACACAATGAAAAAGTACTGGATTCGAGGTCCAGAAAAAGTTAAACAGACAAAAGAAAATATTTTTTCAAATGTTGATTTCGCTGCAGTTTCTGCTGTTCTTTTTCAGTCAGAGATGGAGAAAGAGAAAAATATTTCTCCCTCTCTGGCTGCAGAGACACACATTCCTGCACTCAGAGCGCAGTCAGGGCGGGGGGAGCGCATTCCCTCTCATGCACTGCAGAGGAGGAAAAAAGTCCCTCAAAGACAGCCGAAATAATATCACAACCTCCAAAATATGAGTGTATTGAGACTCCTGTAGCGTCGGAGCGCGTAAAAAAACAGATTGTACCCTGATTTAAAAACCGCGACCGCATTTCCTTTTGTGGAAACGTCAGATGGTTTTAAAGTGCATCCGTTGCCTCTTGCTGACGTTATCGCTATCTGTAAAGAATTGCCCGATCCAGCTAAAACCCCCCACCAGTTTGTTTCGGTTTTGAAGCGTGCGACGGCGTATAGCCAGTTTACGGGACGGGATTATAGGTTTATATTAACTAAAACTCTCCCCACCGAAATTACCGAAGACGAATTAATTGATGAGGTTGATCTTTTGCACCCAGCCAACGATGCGCCTCCAGCTCGTAGCTTGGTGATAAAAGATTCAGAACCTGTTGATCTATCTAAACCTTTTCGCGGACTTAGGGTGAAGGATGATGATGATGATGATTATGATGTTGATTGGGTTTGGGCCAGTTCAAGAAGACTCAATGATTTTTTCAAACAATTGACTGCATTTTTATTGAAGCTGTCTTCAGCTAAACAGGATATTTCGCATGCAGCCAACACTAAGCAAAGAACAGGAGAAAGTCCTGTAGCGTTATTCTTTCATAGATTCAAAAATGTTTGGATAAACGAATCTGCCATTCCTGTTGATGATGAGAATTGTTTGCTGTTTGTGAACACGTTTCTAAATAACATGCTGCATGAGACTGCACAATTGATTCGAATCACTACAACCAACATTAGTAATATCACTATTAATGAATTGGGTAAACGATTACGGGAGCTTTCTTCCGCTGGGGCTTTTGAATCTCCCAGGGGAAAGGCTCCCATAATGCTGCAGTTGAATGCCGCGCCGGCTCAGAACCGTTCGTTTCCTAAAACAAATAAACCACTGATTTGCTTCTTTTGCGGCCGATCAGGTCACACTGCCAAGTTTTGTAGGCAGAGAGCAGAGCTGCATAGGAATAATGGAAACCAGATATGTCGGCGCTCGGATGGCTACGTGCCAAAGCCCCCTCCTTCGTTTCCTCCCAACTCTCAGTCTCAGAAGCAATATCACACTGCTTGGAAGACACAATGACGCTGCCCGCAGAATACTGAGCCCTGTTGTGAAAATTTCTCAATGATTTCAATGTCTTACCCAAACAAATCAAATGTTTTGCCATTCATTGAATTAAATGTTGACCATAAACCATATTTTTTTTTCTCATAGGCAAGCCTTTCATCACTGTCTTCTGTTGTGTACACGGGCTCAATTACAAATTGTGCAATGACACCAACTTTACCGGCTACTTCTCAGGATGTACCATCGTTGTTCAAAATGCATGATTTTGCAATAATACCAAATTCCTCATTCTGCCTATTAGGGTAGACATTTAATGCACAAATCGGGTGTTAAACATGAATTTGACTCTGACTCTCTGAAACTTCTGTTTCCTGCAGCTTTCTCTCTTGCAACCGACACAGGAAGTGCTCTCTTCTAAGATCTGTCTGCAACTGAGCTCGGACAGGAAGTAACTGAATAAACCCAAAATTGTGGGCGGCCCATAAGAATGACGTAGGACTTCTTGATATCCAACCCTATGTGGAAAATTTGACAACGAATATGCCTGTTTTTAAAAAAAACAATATCTGTTTTTAAAGCAACAAGAGGAGGGACTTCGGCCCTCATTTATCAGTTTCTGGCTCAAGGCATTCTGGTTCGCGCTCATTCACCTTATAACACACCAATCAATCCAATCAGGAAAGCAAATGGTTCTTGTCGTTTAACGCAGGACCTGAGAAGAATTAATGATTTGATAAAGCCACTTGCTCCTATTGTGCCAGATGCACAAACTATTGTTAATTCTATCCCTTTAGAACATGCATTCTATTCTGTTATTGATTTATGCTCCGCCTTCTTCAGTCATCCTGTTGACCAACAAAATCAGCCACTTTTTGCTTTCTGTTTTCAGAATTACAAGACTCCCTCTCAAGGGTTCAGTGATTCTCCGGCTGTTTTCTCCACTGAAATGCACGCAACATTGAAGGATGTCAGACTCCCTCCTGACACCTGCCTGCTCCTACGCTGATGACGATGACATTCTCGTTACTGGTGCCTCTGAGGACATGTGTGCTGCTGCCACTACAATTGTCTGCAACGTTGTAGCAGAGGCTGGTTTCAAAGCATCTAAAGAGAAACTTCAGTGGGTGCAGAGAAAAGTCAATTACCTCGGCCATGAACTGTCACAAGGCAAAGTTCGCCTGTCTGTGGACAAGGTCAAAGCCATTGCTACATTCAAGCATCCATCCACAAGGAAACAAATGCAAAGCTTTCTGGGACTGGTCAATTACTGTCGACTGTGGGTGCCGAACTGTTCAATGTATGACAAAATCCTGCGAGAAGCTACGCTGGGTGATACAGAGGACATTGTATGGACAAATGAGATGAATCAAGCATTCAGACATTTGAAATCCTCCCTTTTAAGGCCACCTGGCCTCGGCCTGCCATCCTACATCCAAGATTTTCATTTGTAGGTGCATGAGGGTGGTGGGACAGCCGCGGGAATCCTGGCTCAAGAGCATGGGGGGCACTTTTCGTCCAGTAGCTTATTTATCTAAAACCCTTGATTCAGTGGCTAGGGGACTCCCTGCCTGTTTGCGTGCAGTGGCTGCGACAGCTATCATGGTACAGGATGCTGAAAGGGTTGTTTTATCACATCCACTTACAGTACACACTTCTTTCTACTCAACGCATGACTGCTCAACGCCGTTCAGGCTATGAGGCTATATTATTAGCAACTGCTAATTTAACATTGAAAGTAACTTCTGTTATATATGGCCTTACTGTACATTTGCACAGGTTGTTGAAGGATGGTGAATTAGAGAGTGACGACCACGACTGCCTGACCAGAATCCAAACTTCGACTGCCTGCAGGCCAGATATTTTATAATATCTGTCCTGGAGGAGGGAGATATTTGATATATAGCTAGACTATAGAAGGATCCTGTTTTCAAGCCAAACGACAATTTATACTTGTGTGGTTATGCTATTGTTGAATTACCTGATCGTGTAATTGAGGCATATTCGTTGCCATATAAATCAGCACAAGTTGCAGAATTAATTGCCCTAACGAGAGCTTGTCAATTGGCAAAAGGTCAGTGCATCAACATATATACTGACTCCAAATATGCGTACGGTGTAGTCCATGATTTTGCTAAATTGTGGGAGGAAAGAAGTTTCAAAACCTCCGATGGAAAACCAATTTCGCATCATAACATTGTGGCCGAGCTGATTAGTGCAGCACAGCAACCATTGAAGCTTGCTGTTATTAAAGTAGCTGGTCATAAAACAGGTGAATCTGATGAAGCCAAAGGAAACAGATTTGCAGATGAAGTAGCGAAATGGGCAGCAAAAGAAGCGATACGTAGTCCACATGTAAATGAAAAGAGCACCAAAGTGCCAATGATGAGTTTGTCGCTGATTAATGATTTGGACATTAAAATACTGCAAGCTAATCCTACTCAAAACGATTTGAATCACTGGGCAGCCAATGAAGTAAAACCAGATCAAGCTGGTATCTTAAGAGACAAACAAGGTAGAATCACGCTACCAGCATCCACCGTTGTAAGGCTGTGTAGGCATTATCATGGTGTATCGCATGTATCAAAAGAGAAAGTAATCATACTGCATAGCAAATGTTCGAAGGAATACTTTGTTGATATTGGATGCTTGCTTGATATGTGCACAAACAAACAGGCACAAGGCAATCGCCCATGATGCTTTACCGCATCCTGAACTCCCTTTCCAATATTTACAGATTGATTTTACACACATGCCACCATGTGGAAATAACAAATACCTGCTCGTGATTATCGATCGATTTTCAAAGTGGCCAGAAGCTTTTCCGTGTGCCAAAGAAAATGCAAAGACGGTTGTAAAGGTTCTGGAAAAAGAAATTATACCGCGTTTCGGTATTCCAACCATTATAGCAATCGATAATGGAACTCTGTTTGCTTTAAAAGGCACACAATTATTAGCTAAAGAGCTTAATATCAATTGGTGGATACTGAGATACTAGATAGATACTGGCACTTCCATATCCCGCATCATCCTCAGTCATCTTCGAACGTAGAACGTTTGAATAAAACGATAAAAGAACGTCTTAATAAAGCGTGTCTAGATACGGGCAGAAATTGGGTTGATTTGTTGCCTGCCGTATTGGCAGAAATAAGAATGTCCACATCAGCAACCACAAAAATGTCTCTATTTGAAATTCTGATGGGTAGACCTTTCCCGACCTTCTAGGGTCAGAGGTCGCGCTGGCAATCTTTCCACAGGTGACACGGATGTGATCATCGCAGATTACGTGGATTCCCTAGTTAGAACGTTAAATGGCATAAATGGTGATGTCTCTCTCTCTCTCCCTCTTCCCTCAGAAAAGCCAAATCATCCTTTCATTCCAGGACAATCAGTGCTGATAAGGTGTCTGAAACCCACAAAACTTGGGGAACCTAACTATCTGGGGCCTGCCACGGTGATCGCTGTGACGAGGACCGGTGTTCTGACTGACCTCCAGCCGCAGTGGATCCATGCTAGCAGGGTGAAGTTAGCTCCAACCCCGGGGAACGCATAAGCCTATGCGGAGGTGGACATCCAACATTGATTGAAAGGAGAACGAGGAAGAGAAGTAGACGAAGAACGAGATTGCTGATTGAGATTAGCAATAATTATCATTGAATCCATTAAAGCCATGTCTGCACAGTCGCGATTATACCTCATTGTGCTGACAAACTTGTTCATTTATACACAAGCACTTATTAGCAGTGGTAATGAAACTTGGCTGAGACATGAAGATGAACCACATGCGTTTGCCTCCAATATGTGGTGGAGGTTAGCCAATTTCACTGCTAAGTCTACGGGGAAAAAGAGTGACTGTTATGTTTGTACAAAAATGCCACAAAGTGCTTCCGGACCTCATGTAAGTGTTAAATCACCAACGACAGATGAAGAACTGTTCTGTCCTTTATTTCTTAGTACTGTGGGATCGATTACACATCAAAATTCAACGGGGAATTGGACTTGTCCTGATAACAGGATACTGACAGATGCAGTACAAGTACATGCTAAAATGGCAACTGTAGGTCCCATTCCCGACTCACTGTTATGTATAGAAAGAATATGCTGAGAATAATGTACTGTGATAATTATGTTATAGGATAACTGTCATTATCAAAGGGGGCATTGTAAGGAATTATATTTTCTCCTTCTCAGCACTGTCTAGAGTTAATGTTTAGTCTACACACATTCCATGTTTACATGTAAGTTAAACATCTGTCACATTAAGGAAGGAGCTAAAGAGCCCTCTCCTTTTACAGGTATGTGTGTGTGTGTCCAATAGAAGATGTGCAGTATGTATATGGTAGAAGGCCTTCTGGATCTCTAAGTTCCAGAGGAGATCTAACTTTTCTTTACCATTTATGGGATTGTTATATGGGATGAAGGAATGTATGTTTCTATTGGTTAGATGTATGTTACTCCTCTTGATATTTCACTATATATTACGGGACCCCGAAAGTACAAACTAAGCTATTCTTTGAATGGTTTCCCAGCGCTGGTCTTTCATTATTCATTCACAACCTAATAAAGAGACGGAGAGAAAAAGGCACGGTCGGAAGTCTATTCATTTCTGACAGGGTGGAACTACAATTCCCTTTTTATTAAAATCTATGATCAGCTCCTTTGTTTTTTTTTGCATTAACCACAAGGAAATTATCTGTGCACCAATTGATAAAACCCTGCACCTCCCTCTCAAAAGCCTCTAGGGATGCAGTGTTAGACTGTACAAAACCAACTAATGCTGTGTCATCCGCATATTTAAAAAAAGTGTGGTTTGAGATGGTTGCTTGGCAGTTGTTAGTGTATAAGGTGTATAAGATAGGAGACAGAACACACCCTTGTGGTGCCCCTGTATTTATGGCCTTTAATGATGAGACACATGAGTTAAATTTGACTTGTTGGCTACGGTTCGTCAAAAAGTCAAAAATCCACAAAACTAGTCTTGGGTTAACCCCCAGGTGAATCAATTTTTTTGCCATCAGGTGGGGTTGGATTGTGTTGAATGCACTGCTGAAATCTATGAACACAATCTTAACAAGACTCTTTGCCTGTTCAAGGTGCTCATATATGTTATTTGTCAGAGTCAGCAGTGCATCTTCAACCCTCTCTCTCCGCACGATAAGCAAATTGGTTTGGGTCTAAGGATGGTGTGACCTCACATAAAAGCTTTTTTTGAATTATTTTTTCAAAACATTTCATTGCCGTAGATGTTAGGGCAACAGGGCGCAGGTCATTAAGTTCCCTAGGTTTATTATTTTTGGATAGGGGCACGATCAAAGATTTTTTCCATAGACAAGGGACTACACCAGTGTCTATTGACAGCTGGAACAGCCTTTGAAAGGGCTGTGCCAGCTGATCTGCACACACCCTTAATGTCCTGCTGCTAATACCATCAGGCCCACTGGCTTTACGGGGATTCACCTGTCTAAAGTAAGACTTAACATCTTCTATAGAAATGTCTATATTCACACACTTCATACTGCTTATTTCTTTATAAACCAGTTCCTGTTCAGCTGTAAAATCATGAATATCAAATCTGCAATAAAAATCATTCAAGTCATTTGCCATTTCAAGTTCATTTTCCACTGCCATAAGATGCCTCTTAGGCTTGTATCCTGTGATTGCCTGGACCCCCTGCCAAGCTCTCCTAGCATCATTTCTAAAAAAGTTCTCTAATTTACGTTTATATGCTGCTTTACAGTCCCTGATCATACCTTTTATGTTTTTCTGCACAGTCCTTTTCTCTTCTCTGTTTCCTCCCCCTTTGAACAGTCGCTTTTTTTGGTTAAGAAGTTGTTTTAATTCTGGAGTTACCCAGGGCTTGTTGTTAGGAAACATCTTAACAGTCTTTTTGGGAATAATTGCGTCCTCGCAGAATGTTATGTACCCCGAGATAGCAAGCGCCGCGTCGTTAACGTTTTCGGTCCCGTCGGTCACTATGTTCCAATCAGTACACTCAAGGCAATCTTGCAGTGCCTCGGATGCTTCAACAGTCCAGCTCTTAACCTCCACCTTTCTGACTTTCTCATGCCGCAACCTGGACACATACGCGGGCGTCAGTTTGACCATGTTGTGATCCGAGTTCCCTAAGCCGGGCAGTGCTTTAGAGTAAAAAGCGTTCTGGATATTTCCATAGCACCGGTCGAGGCAGGCTGTATCGCGGGTAGGACAAGTGACATATTGCTGGTATGTGGGTAAGTGCTCCTTAAGGCTACATGAATTAAAGTCTCCCATCACAAAGTTAGCAGACTCTGGAGCCTCTGACTCCGACTGAGCTACAAGTTCATGGATAGTAGAAGCCGCAACTTGTATATCGGCAGAGGGTGCGATATAAACGACAAAAAGTCTAATTTGATGTATCTCTCTAGGCAGGTGATAGGGTCTTAAGCTAAGCGCTAGTAGTTCAATGTCCTTCGTGCAAACTTGGTGTTTCATTGTAATATGAGTAGGGTAGCAGTACTTACTATTAATATATACACACACACCTCCGCCCTTACTTTTTCCAGAATTTTGGTTGCGGTCCATTCTCACCAACGTAAAACCTTCTAGGTCGGCTGCAGAATCAGGGTCCGCCCCCGTAAGCCAGCTCTCTGTCAAGCAGATAAGGCAAGAATGCCGGTAGTCCGAGAGGTACTGAGTGCAGGCCCGCAACTCATCCACTTTGTTCCGTAGGCTTTGGACATTACCTAGCATGACAGTTGGGAGAGATTGTCTATAGGGTTGCCTTTTAATCCGCTCCCGGATTCCTCCTTTCCTCCCGCGTTTCCTTGTTTTGATATTGTTGCCTCTGACACATTCGGGTGGTAACAGCGACGTGCCTTTGAAGCAAAGCCGGTTTGAAGGGAGTCCGATATTTAACAGAAAGTCCGGGTGTAGATAATCCGAGCCGACTGGCCGGTGTGTATCTTAATGTTGTTGTGGCCGACAATATGTTGGATAAGGTCGGCCAACAAGGTGAGAATCAGCAGAAAAATTACTTGGTTCGGTCTCATGATGAGGGCCAACACGTTATTAGTTTGACCTAATTAATCCGCCAAATTACGGCGTTTAAAAACATACATTAAAACAAAACAAACAAATGCAGGTAGGGAACGTGAAGGGACCGTGTCGCCGCTCGCGCATGCGCCACACATTGAGATGTTAATCATTTTTAATTGCATATCCCTGTAATGTTACTAGGTGCAGTAGGAACTGAAATTTAACCCAAGATACACGGCCAGAAAAAAAATGTAATTTAATATAATAAAAGAAATGAAACAAGAAAGAAATGATACAAGAAAAAGCTTGTTTGCTGGTTCTCCTCTCTCCTGCCATACTCCGCTTCAGCGTCCGTTTTATAGTGGATCAGCAACGACTCCAACGAGGCGCAGGTGTATAATGATACACAGGTGCAGTCAGACCCATCAGTAATCTCAGACACACAAAAGAAGCACAGAGTCATGACGTCATCATGAGTAGAGGGAAACACAAGACACGAACTGTAACAACATTACACACCCTTAAAATCCAAATGATTATCATCAAATATAGCATCTATCTCGACAGCCTTCTCATCATGAACACCAGATCCACTTGGAACAACACTGCAGTTTGTGCTGTCTTCACCATCATGCACATCAGACCCGATAGCTACTGCACTACAAGTTACATTAGTAGCATGTGTGCTGGTAACCACTGTGCTACGAACTGTCACACTAACAGCTGCTGAAGAAAAAGCTGCTGGCTGCATTCCTCAGATACTGAACTACTGTTTTCCATGCTTGCTTTCATTATTGTCAACAAATGCTGCACTAACAATCAGTCCTCTACACTTTTGAATTCTCAACCTATCTTGACTCAGAATCTTTGATGCCAAGGTATCAGAATCACATTTTACAGCTCTTTGCAAATTAAGCAGCTGGTAAAACACATCATCGTCCAAAACTATTTTTTGATTCTCCTCACCAACATCAATTGTGATATGTCCTTGAACTGTTAACCTAATTTTAGATGTTTTGCAAAATGCTTTACACCTACTCATCTGTGTGTCGTGGTTGACAGAGGGCAAAATGTGGAACTGTGGACAAAGATATTCCACCCGAACATCTGTGTCTACTATCTCTCCCTCTAGACTTTCTCTATGATCTGTTGCTACTTGTGCACATGCACCAAGATCCCGAATCACAGAAATTCGGCTCTGCACAGTAGTGTTGAGGCAAGGTCGCTCATTAAACAATCTGACAGACACATTTTCAAACTCGTACCACTTCCCAAATTGTACTGGTATTTCACCCCAAACAGACACATGCAGAGTGGTTGTGGAATCAGAAACGGTGTACGTCGTTTGCTTTAGTCTGTGTCGACTTCTGGTCACAATCTCCTTCTGTCGAACCAGCTCCAAAATCTTGACCTTCACAGAAACCTTAATATTAAGGGACGAAACTAATCAATAAAAGGTATTTATGTAGGTACAATAAAAAAATAAACATCTTTTTAAGATGTTTTTTTAAGAACATCTTTTTAAGAGGCAAAGGGGGAGGGGGGGGAAGGACAAGAAGACAAGCAGTCTCGGATAAAATAAGCCACTTTAGTTGGCCATGTCTTTGTCAATGGTATAACTGTCCCAGCTGCTTAGAACTGAATGAGTTACAAAAAAATAAAACGATACGAAACGATCTTTCCAAAGATACCTTAATTGTGCCTGTGGTACACTGTTCTCAGGAGCTGTATTTATTTTAATCCAGGTATGTCATTTTCAGCTGTGAGCCCCCGAGTGGGGGGTGAAGGTTAACAGGTTAAGAGTGGATGATAATTAGCCTTAAAAAGATCCTTGTGGTTACGTGTGACCCATATACCTAAATATTTAATTTTTTTAGGACTGAATTTAAAAGGGATTGACCCAAAATATGATCTGTCTACAGAAGAGATAGGCATTAGTTCACTTTTCTGAAAGTTAACTTTATAACCAGATATTCTTCCGAACTTTGTGAGTAGAATCGATAATTCAGGAAGACTTTGAGAAGGGGTCAGATATAAATAATAGCATGTCATCCGCATAAAGTGACACTTTATGTTCCGAACCCGCCCGGTGTATCCCTTTAATGGTGGGGCACTGCTTCAGAGCTAATGCTAGTGGTTCAAGTGCAACGGCACACAAAAGTGGTGAAAGAGGACACCCCTGCCTCGTACCCCGCCTCAGCTCAAAGTAGGAGGATAAGTTATTATTGGTGCGTACTGCAGCCACTGGGAGCGTGTAAAGGAGTCTGATCCAGGAGATGAATTTAGGGCCGAAATTAAACGCTTCTAATGTCTTGAAAAGATAGTCCCACTCCACCCTATCAAACGCTTTTTCAGCGTCGAGTGACAGCATCATCTCGATATTTCCAGGATCGGGCAGAGTAGAACAATAAAGGATATTAAGTAGACGCCTGATATTAAAAAATGAATAACGATTTTTTTTATAAATCCTGTCTGGTCAGAAGAGATAATAGAGGGGATAATGTTTTCAAGACGATGCACCAAAATCTTGGCAAGAATCTTTGCATCTGTATTCAGCAACGAAATAGGGCGGTATGAACTGCAATTAAGGGGATTTTTATCTTTTTTAAGTAACAAAGAGACGACTGCTTGACGCATGGTTGGGGGCAAAGAATTGGTGGCTAAAGATTCTTCAAATACTAACTATAACAAAGGAGATAACTGGTCAGAAAACTTTTTGAAAAATTCGGTTGAGAAGCCATCTGGCCCTGGACTTTTACTTTTTTAAATTTCACTGGATGATTTAGTGATTTAACATTCCAACTTATGAAGTTAGCAGGGCAACCATCATAACCTCTTGTATTATTTATATTGGCCATATTGTGTATACAGAGAGGCAAGCACCATGGATGAAACCCAAAGACACAAAAACCCAAAAAACAAACAAATAAAAATAAAATAAAGTCTGGCAGAGTAGTATCAGTTCGTAGATAGGTCCAGTAGTTACCCACCCCCTATCACCCATATGAACAAGGTGATTACAACAACCCTCAGAAAAAAATCCACACATTAAGTGTTTGTGGTTGGGAACTATAACGCTAAGCACTTGGGCTCCCGTCGAGCCTCCAACAAAAAAAGAGAATAAGGATTAGTAAAGTGTAGAATAATACAATTCTAGGTATAATGCACAGTAAACTTAAGTTATAATTCTTGGGAGAGAATATAATAATCATGCTGAATATCAAGACTATACAGCATTGACTTCCTTAACATTGTATCGAGTGTAATGACTTACAAATAGCCAACTATTGCTGACACAATTAACCCATAATAATAATAATCAGGAACTGAAACGGCGTTACTTTCATTTTAACTCGGGATATTCTAAATACAAATACAAATATACAAATCTATAACAAAAACAGCAAACCAATACTTTAGTAGTAACACAAGGCTGAACATGAAATAGTATGTCAGCCTATATGCACACAGTTCAAGCTGGTCGTCCTGACCAATAAGAAAGTGGAACACTTCTAGTATATGGAAAATGTAAACATTGTGCTATGAATTTGTACCTGATGTTAACTGGCACAATGATATAACGTTACACATTTTCACCATACCCGTAGGTCGACAGAGCTATTATGTTCAGTTGAGATGATCATGTCTCATGTACATTCTGCGGCCTCCGTGGATGTGAGAATATTGTTCTTGACATAGGTCATAGCTTTGTCCGGGTCAGTGAACTCCCTGTCCTCCCCTCTGTACGTGACCCGAAAACGCGCAAGAAACAGAATCCCGTACCGGACTCCCTGTCGGTCGCGAAGCAGCTTCCTCACCTCTGTGAATGCAGCACGAGCTTTAGCCACAGTTGCCGTATAGTCCGGAAAGATGGTAATTGGTTCCCCGTTAAAAAAGGAGCGGACCACGAGTGCGACGCAGTATCTGGACACAATCTTGGTAATAATGAAGCTTAGCAACAATGGCGTGAGGTTTTCCGCCCGGCTTCTTTGGTCCTAGGCTCCGGTGCGAACGGTCGATCAACGGCTCCTTATCCAAACCTAGCACCTCAGTTAGCAACTTTGATACAGAGGTTGTAGTACTGGATTCGGTAGTTTCAGGTACTCCAATGATTCTTATGTTACATCTCCTCATCCGTCCTTCCATATCTTCACACTTCGTTTTCAGTTCTGCCATTTCTGCCTTCATCTCACTCACAGTTGTTTGTAAAGTAGCCACTTCATCTGACCATGCTGATAGCCCCCCCTCAACCTCTTTGATGTTAACTTTCACCTGGTCGATCTCGGACTTCAGCGCCGCGGTGTTATTTATGATCTCCGTTTTCACCGCCTTCAGCTCGTTCTTAAGCATTTCGAAGTCATCAGCAAGGGCATTTTTCAGCTCTGACTTTATCACCGTTGAGATGTCCGCTTTCAAAGAAAGAAGTATTTCTGATTTCAAGCCTTCAACGTCCATCTCTCCCGAAGCAGGTGAGGGCGGGGTCACTTTAGCTGGGCTCTTGGCAGTACTCTGTTCCGAGGCGGTATTGGGCCTTGTTTTGGAGGATCCAGTATACTTAAATTTTTTGGTAACACTTTATTTGAAGGGGTGTGCATAAGACTGACATGACACTGTCATAAACATGACATAACACCTGTCATGAAAATGAAGGAGTCTTTATGAATGTTTATGACTGTTGTCATTAAGTGTCATTCGGTAAATTATGACACTTTTAATGCAAAGTTGACATTGTTTAAAATGTCTTTGTTATGACAACTTGACATTAACAAAGACAAAAATGTCTTTGTTATGACAACTTGACATTACCCAAGACAAAAATGTCTTGATTATGACAACTTGACATTAACAAAGACAGAAATGTCTTTGTTATGACAACTTGATATTAACCAAGAAATCATAACCTGTCAACCTGTCACAAATATGTCATAACAGGTCTAATTATCAAACTTCAAGCATTTTGCAGTGTAATAACCCTTAATGACATCTTTATAACTAGTACAATGTGTTCCACTTTACTTGAGGACAAGTAAAATATTCATGACACAGTTATAATGGTGTCATGACGGCCAAAGTTGTGACAGGTTGACAGGTTATGATTTCTCGGTTAATGTCAAGTTGTCATAACAGAGACCTTTTTGTCTTGGTTAATGTCAAGTTGTCATAACAAAGACATTTTTGTCTTGGGTAATGTCAAGTTGTCATAACAAAGACATTTTAAACAATGTCAACTTTGCATTGAAAGTGTCATAATTTACCGAATGACACTTAATGACAACAGTCATAAACATTCATAAAGACTCCTTCATGTTCATGACAGGTGTTATGTCATGTTTATGACAGTGTCATGTCAGTCTTATGCACACCCCTTCAAATAAAGTGTTACCAATTTTTTCAGCCTCGTGTCCATCAGGGCACCGCCGTGGACTTGTTCCACTATCCGATGAAGTTTAGTAATAGTTTACTGTTGTATGAGAAGTATTACACCTTACGTTTTTCGGTTGAAATATAGGCTTAACGGGAGCACATGTCGAACACAGCTTACTCCATTGCGGCCAAGCCACGCCCCTCCCATTAACAAGTTTTAAGAAACTGTTAAAAACCCTGCAGGTCATTAAATTGGTGTATGTTAATGTATTTTAATTTTTAATGTATTTACTTTTGTACTGTGCTTGTAGCGCTTTGGGTACAAGAAAAGCGCAATATAAATAAAATTTATTATTATTATTATACTTCCTCGTCCTCATGGAAGAGTTCGTACCGCTTTCTCCTTTCCACAAGCGCTCGCTCTCTCGTTGCTATGCAACCTTGAACAGAGGCGCGCTTGGAAAAACGAGCGCACCGCTACGTCACTTCTATTATGAGCGCGCATGCCGCATTTGAAATATCGAACGGCCCCTTATGGCAACGTGACATTAGCCTAATCGAAAATATTTCCATATGTGGCTCTTTTCTCCGTTCTTGTCAACAAGTGGATTTGCCACCGCATTAGCAGCGCTGCGGGTCGCCATGTCTGTGTTTTTAGGTGCATAAGTGAATGAAGTGAATGTCATGATATTGCTGATCATGGAAAGATTTTGCAGCGGCGCTGAAAATCCAGCGGCTGCGCTGCGCCGCTGCTGAATACATGGTAGGGGAAACACTGTAAGTATAGTAATAATTTAGTACTTTCTCCTGTTATTAATGGTTTCCTCTTTTCTCTTAATTTGGAATGAGGATAAAAAAATAAAACATGCAAATAAGTTCAAACATCAGTTCAATATCTACTATTTCCTGAATATTATGAAATTCAAGAGGGCCGCCCCCTGATGACGCCATGACATGCAAATTAAATGAGTATATTTACACCCCACATAAACTTTCAGTCATCCCTAACATTTTTCTAATTTACAGTAGATCTCTATCTTTAAGCCCTTTAAAGCCACAAGCTTTTGAAATTTTGATGTCAAAATCCAGCATTTTTTCAAAAAAACCTTGGCGCCTAAAGAGTTAATGTAAATGAAAGAACAAAGGCAATGTGTGAAATTGTTGGTTTAATAAGGATTAGTATAGACTAATCCTTATTAAACCAACAATTTCACACATTGCCCCCTTGATGAAGTTTAGCATTTTATGCAGGTAAGACTGCAAAGTGTTTGATAAGTTTATTCAATTTCAAAAAATTTGATAAAGCAATGGATACATATGTGACATCATAATCTAAGGATTGTCTTAAGTTCTGTTAATTTTTTTAAGTTGAATAAAAGTTGAAATGGATATATTTAAATTATTTTGTAATGTTTAATATCTATCAGTAATATTAAAAAAATAATTTGGTACCTCAGTGATAGCGGTTTTCACTATCAGTGGGTAGTGGGCGGTGAAATCCACGCTCCACTTAAAACAGTTAGAGTAAAAGGGACTTGTCTTCCCTGAATTAACTCAGGCTATGTTTACACGAAAACGATCTGAAGAGAAAACGCAAAAGTGGCGTTGCGTTATCATTTTTTATTCTGCGTTTAGACGAGTGTTATGGTTGGGAAATCCGCGTGCATACGGTGACGCAAAAGTGTGTGAAATTCGATGTAGTATGCACTCCAGGCGGCTAGGTGGCAATGTGAAGCACTGCCACACAACAACACCAATATCTGAGAATATTTTGTACAACTGCTGAAAAGACTCTAGTTTGTTTATCAGAGCTGCTAGGGCAACTGGGGCAACTTGAAGGTCCGATGTATGGAAATAATCCGACATGTTGGTTGTTATTTTCCTGTACTGGCCCATGCCTGTGACGTAAACGCGTACGCGACAAGAGCCAACTTGAGCAGATTTGCGTTTTTACCGTTTAGACGGGAACGCGCCGGTGGAGCGTTTTTCAGATTTCCACTCTGGAGGGTGGTTTCACTTTTTTGCATTTTTAAGCCCACAAAACGCCGTCGCCGTGTAAACGAAAGGCACATCCGATAAAATATTTTTAATTTTTCACCCGGAATCGTTCTCGTGTAAACAGGGCCTCAGAATTGATTGCTCTGTTTAAGCGAAGAGATGCTGCTTGGGCCAAATTCCGCCTTACTAGAAATCAGAACGATTGGGAAACATACAGACAATTACGTAACAGTAGTAAGACTAAAACAAGGAATTCAAAGTCAGAATATTATAAAAATAGCTTAAATAAAGAGTTTAAGAATCCAAGACAATTTTGGAATAAACTTGATACTTTACTTAACCGTAACAAAATAGGGAGAATTAATCAAATGAATATCAATAATGAAATAATACAGAACCCCACAATAATTACACAAGCTCTTAATGAACACTTTGTTGCAGTCGCTCAAGCTAATAAGACCCCGTATTCACATACAACTTTCAAAAATCCCCTGCCTCAAAATCTTTTTTCCTTTAAACTAATCTTACCTACAGATGTTTATCAAACTATAGGAAAATTGAAGTTGAGTACTGGTGCTGGACCGGATGGAATGGAATCCAAATTCATAAAATATGCATCACATATCTTGATGTTCCCCCTGGCAGAATTCTATAATTTATCTATAAATTCAAACTCACTTCCACCTATTTGGACGCTGGCTAGGGTATTGCCTGTTTTCAAAGGTGGAAAACCAGATGACTTGAATAACTACAGACCTATTTCTATTATATGTACAGTTCAAAAAATATTTGAGAAATTAATTTATGCAATTATGCGAATTTATTGAAGAACATGGTATCTTATCATCGGCACAATCTGGATTCCGACCTAAGCACTCTACTACGGTATCTTATCATCGGCACAATCTGGATTCCGACCTAAGCACTCTACTACTACAGCACTACTAAACTTTACAAATGATGTATATACAGCATTTGATGAAGGAAAATATCCTGGAGCCATTTTTATTGATTTCTCGAAAGCGTTTGATACAGTTGATCATTATTTACTCTTAGATAAATTATATTCGATTGGCTTAAGTCAAAGATCTTTATTATGGTTTTTAATGCCTATTTACATGGTAGGCGTCAATACGTTGCATTACAAAATACATGCTCTACTAGTATAATTTTAGGTAAGGGTGTGCCCCAAGGCTCTGTGCTGGGGCCACTCCTTTTTTTTGTTTATATTAATGATATGCCCAGTATTTGTTTATCCTGTAATGTTCATGCTGTGAATGATGTCTTGAGTTTCTTTTTATTTATTTTTTTTGTCTTTTTTTTTTTGTTGTTATTGTGTATTGTCATGTTTTGAGCATGTGTGGCTCTTAAATATTTTTAAATAAGTTTCAGTTTTTCTACATCTTGAAACGTTCAGGTTTATAAATGGGAGTAATCTTTGAAGGATGAACAAATAATATTTAGATCATCACATTAAAAATAACATTTAAATATAGACATATATTTATATATATAATATTTAGATAATATTCGAGTTTTGAAGTGCTGGAAAAAGGATTCGAACTCGTTCATTAAAATGAACAAATCTTTTTTCGAGTCATTTCGTTCGTTGAATGAATAAAATGACTCGAAAAAAGATTTGTTCATTTTGACGAACGAGTTCGAACAGGAGAATCACGAACGTACATCTCAGGACAGAACAAGGCGAGCATTTGTGCTAATAATACTTTAACTGTTTTATTTATTTTCCAAATGGCACATTGTTTCGCTAGATAATACCCTTATTCATCGTCTGGTATCATTTAAAGTCATTTGAAGCTGCACTGAAACTGTCATTTGGACCTTGAACCGTTTTGGCCACTATTGAAGTCCATTATATGGAGAAAAATCCTGTAATGTTTTCATCAAAATCATTAATTTCTTTTCGACTGAAGAAAGAAAGACATGGACATGTTGGATGACATGGGGGTGAGTAAATTATCAGCAAAAGTTTTTTAAAAAGTGAACTAATCCTTTAATAAAAGCGTAGTTTGGCTGTTCTGGGTGATGTGGCAAAATCAATTATTAAACAAAAAGCATCATGTTAAGAGACAGGATGACAAGTTGTATAAAAAAAGTATTTATTCCTGCAGGAATATGTTCTCCACTAACCATGCAGGCCAGCTGCAGGCGAGTGAGACAGAGAGCAGGGGGTTGGGGCAGCAATCTATTCTTTTCAAAGAACTTTACGGCCACTCCTACGGCCAAACCCCCTGGGGTTTTTTTCACCTCTGAAGTCACTGTCCAACCACCTGCTGGGTGCCTCACACACCCCAGCTGCATAAACACAAGAAACTCTCTGTTTCCCGCATTCAGGAATACAGAGACCACATGTCATTTTCCAATGCAATGTTCATTATTAATCAGCTAATATTAAAATTTCCATAACATGGGTAAGAAAATAATGGCATAAAAATAAAGTAATCGAAAGTATGTTTTTGAGTACAAGTTTATTTCTTTCTTTTATTTTCAGCAAAAGTAGATTACACCAACAGTTGTGTTTGGCTTAAGCACATAAGTGCACATTTCAGAATGAAATACATTCTAGTAATTGGTGCAACTGCATTCAAAACAAAGTCAAATAGTACACGTGCACTCTGTAACAGATGGGTGCACACACCAGGTTTGCTCGAGTTTAAACAGTGTTGCACAGTTTGATTGGTGGCCGACTTCAAGCAATGCATGCCTCTTAGAAATATTGTTTGTCTTGAGACAGTCCCGACGTTACTTACTTGAGACGTATGCTTTCAAAGTAGTGTGACAGCATTTAGAGAGCAGTCGGCTGGGTCATTTTGTGCAGATTCTCTAGAATGGCTTCATGAGTTTTCACGACGACACAGTTGTTGCATGATTGTTTAGGTTGAGTGCACGACAACGATCATATGGGTGTGGTATTTATTCTAGATACAGGACTGGTTTGTTTAAGAGCTTTAGGTTCAGCAGCAACAAACGTACCTTTTTATTCTTATAGTAATAAAGGCTGTTTCATGTAGCTGCGATATTATAGTATCACGTGTATCAGGATAAATCTGATGGAAAAAAAATAGATCCCAGTTCAAGGGTATTGACGTGAAGCCTAGATATATGTTTAGGATAAATGTGTGCGCTTTTTTTATTTTTATGTCGTGCGCTTTTCATGTAATATGATGTTTTAACTGTTTCTGTGTTTTTCTGTTAGGTTGGGAAAATGGAGGTGAAAGTTTGCCATGTCGATGTGGCTACCGAGATGGTGCAGATAATGGGTGGAGATGTGGAAACTCAGATTTGTTACGTCCAAGACTCATCCGGCCACATGAAGCTGCAGTTGTGGGCTGAACAGATAGGGCTGGTGGTGAGGGGCCATTGCTATCTGATGCGCAATCTCAGCACGCGTGAATATCTTGGATCTGTGTCTCTGACCACAACACGGAATACAGAGATTGTTGAAATTCAAGAACTGGCAGGAGCGAGTTCCTTTGTAGAGTTTGAAGCTGAGGAGGAGGTGGTGACCACTCTGATTGGAAGCATCATTCGTGCTGAAATTGCTGTTTCGAGGAAGTGCTCTAAATGCCAGGCCTGGCAGCCAGATTTCAACACGGCTTTAAAGTTTCATCGATGCCAACGATGTAAACTTCTCCAGAAGGCAGAATTGTATCAGTGTACTGCCAGTGGACGGGTGAGGGGAGGGAAATGGACCTGACTGTGACAAATTCTGTCATCAAACGGTACCTGGAGAAGGAAGCCATCACGCATTTGCTCATTGAAGGCCAAAATGTGGAAGAGCATCTGTTGAGTGGCGATGCATGGCAAGTTGAAATCCAGCATGACGTTGTCGTTGGACTTGACAAAGTGGTGGAAACTGCTGAATGTGGCGAGACCGAAGATCAAGAGGTTAACCCTCTGGGGTCTGAGGTGTTTTCGTGGCACTTGAGATGTTTTGACATGCCCTGACATTTGTGCTTATTTCAGCTACTTAAAACATACCATTTGCCAACATATAAATTTGCTGTATTCAGCACAAACTCTGCTACAATAATATGTGAGCAAAATGGATGTACATGTTTGCATTTTATAGAAAAAAAAAAATATGCGTGGTTAGTACGTTTTGGGGAAAAAAAATGTCACCGCAATAAGGCCATTTAACACATATTGAATAGTTGTCCACAATACTTTTGAGTTACTATTCTTGTAGGCTAGAATTTTTACTTCAAAATGAAGTGAAAATCATTCCGACCACTCTTTCAGAAAGATCAATATAACGATTTGAATTTCTTACATCAGTTTTTGGGTCAGCAGTGCTGTATGCGTGGGAGTGTTAATGCCCATGAATATTAATGTGATTTACACCTGGGAAGACTAAAGACACTCCCCCAATGTGCTAATGACCCATCAAGGTGCTGTGAGGCAGCCTGAACTAAGAATGATTCACTGATGAATAAAAAGTTAAAAAGAACAGCATTTATTCAAAATAGAAATCTTTCTAAGAACATAAAGACTTAAAGTCATTCATATCACTTAAACGTACAGTATGTAACTTTTGGCCACCAGGGGTCACTCAATCAAAATAATAGCAAAAGACGTATTCTGATGACGTCGTGAAAGAGCGTGTGCTCATGGGAGTTGTTGTCGTTGTCGAGAGAGAGAGAGAGGGAGTGCGCGCACGAACCAGCTATACGATGTTCATTGGGACACGCGCGATCTGTCATTCCCCAGCCATCTAGCATCTCCAGCAGATAACATGTTCACTGACGAGGTAATGTGTTGTTATTTATATTATATCTCTATTCTTGTTACGTTTAGTTACGGCTATTAACTTTATGTAATGCCATTGAACACGCGCGCTCTGTCGCTCCCCACATTCCTCACTCATTCTAACTTAGTGTTTTTAAAATCACGTCTCTTCGAACGGAGAGATATATGAATTATCAGGGCTATTGAATCAATATTCCATCTAGCTAGTATTAATAGATGTTAAAAAACACGGTCACCTTTCGTTAATAATTATAATTACGTTTATAATATGATATTGAAAAAGATGGTGAACTGCATATGAAGCTACTTTCTGCAGCTATATCTACAACAAATGTGAATTTACATAACGTTACTGTACATGAGAGCTAGTCCGTCTGCGTTTTACACATGCCATCATCGTTTCACAACATATAAGTTACGGATAGATATAGTTAGCTGAATGGGTGCTTACATGTTTATTAGAATGCAAGCGAGATCGGTATCTCTCTGTAGTTCCAGTCACGAAGCTTGTGGAAATGCAACTCCAATGTTAACGCGAGTCATGTCTCTTCTCCTGTCCCAAACCCTTCTCGAGTCATTTCTGTCACCTGTGCGTTTCCGCTTCACGGATCTGCCTCCAGCAGCAGAACGTGCAGGCAAAGCATAATCATGGTCCATTATTGATATCCAACTATTGATTCTTTATCGTCTTCTTTTATTTTAGTGACGTGCGTCCGGTCTTTACATTTGCGTTTGGCGGTTTTTCGCCGGGATCCGCACGAAGTTAGAGAAACTAGAGTCAAAGGTTATATGACGTCATAGACGGGCGACGAAACGGAAATAAAGACACGGCCCGTGTCTTCAAATTAAAATATAAATTTCTCCGGATTTGAAAGTTGGTGGGAACTTTTGGGATAATGTTAGTACACAACTAAAAGAAATATATAACATAGATACAGTTATTTTTGCTATTTTGAAAGCCGAAAAGTTCCATATTGTGCCTTTAACACATCCTTTCAAAAAAAAAAAAAAAAAAAAAACATAAAGACCAAACTTTTTATTTATAAAAAAAAAAGTGCATTCAAAGAATCCTAAAAAAAACTATCACAGGTTAAAAAAAAATTAAGCAGCACAACTGTTTCCAACATTGACTTAAAAAAATATATATCAGAATGATTTCTGAAGGCTGATGGTGACGATGTAAACACAACAAAACAAAAGCAAAAAACTATTAGCACATTATCCAAAGTAAACTTATGGACAATTATGATTATAGATGCACAATATATGATACATTGTGATCATATAATCATAGTATCTGTTGATGGACGGAGAAACATCTATTGATGGGTAGACCGCGTAACCGCGAGTATCTGTTTATGGCCCATATAGACCGCACGCATTTACTGATACACTCAATGAACGGCTGTACCTAATACAAATAAAACATCTCCAGTTAACTAGTAGAGCATTCATTTAGTCTGCTCTTAAATAAGAGATCTAGCGCAAAAATGTTTTGTTTTTGAACTCAAGCTGAGCGCTCGTGTCCGCTGCTGTCAGTGTCATGGAGTCAGTGCTCTCTTGTGGAGGCGTGCGCGCAGTCTTCACTCGGACGCGCTCTTCAATCTATCACCGTTGCGGACACTTTTCATTCCGGTGAAATCACAAAATAAAATGCACACAAACGTGTGTCCTGTATACGTGTGTGCTTGATATAGACTGTAACCACTGATGAACATATTCGGTTTTGATGAGAGAAAAAAAAAACATGCCGAGGCGGATTCAAACCCAGAACCTCTGACACGCTTGGCAAACGATCTGACCACTAGACCACAGAAGTACTCAGACAAATCTTGCGGATCGATATATTTTACTAAAGCAGTTATTTAAAAAAATTACACGGCCTACGCGAATGTTAGGGATATTGTGAAGTAATATTTCAAAACTAGGCAAAATATAGTCTGAAAATGCATTTGAGCTCTATGATCAGAAAAGGAATTATAACACTAAACAACTTACTCCGAACTTGTATCCTCGGCGGGGTCAGTTTGTTCTTCAAAATGCAGCCATTCGTCGTCCAAGTTTCAAATTCCTCTGAGGAAAATGTGAATTCGTCCCCGCTGTCGATAATCCTCTGAAGGAGTAAACGCGATGAACTATCAGTGAATGATCTGATGAAGACACTTTGTGTTGTTATGGCATTGATCGGGGGCGTGCCGTCGCGTGCGATGCATAGATCGCCTATTTACCATGTGAAAGGCGCTGGGGTAGGGGTGGGCGATATTGACAAAAATGAATATCTCGATATTTTTTTTCAATATCTCGATATCGATATTCAGACGATATTTTTGCGGGGGGCGGGGGGTATTGCATAACTCCTGACACAAATTAAGACAAATACTGAAACTTGAGTCTTATATAGTAGAGAAAATGTAATAATAATTATTCTCTCTAGACCAATTCAATTAAGATTGAGAAATTATTGACATTGCACTCTTTAGCAGTAGCACTTGTGCAATTCTACATATCCCTTTTCCTTAGTTCAGTGGTTCTCCAATGTTTTAGAGTGCCGTACCCCTCTTCCACTTAGACTGCAGGCACAGCTTTTCCATTAAGAGACAATATTTTGCCCCCTTTAATAAATTTTTCCATTTCATTTTTTACCTTTGTAATACCTTTAAAAAATAAATAATTCCTTTAATAAAAACAATGTTCACTAAATAGGCAATGTTAAAAATCGTTTAATATTAATAAAAATATTATAATAAAATCGCCAGTAGGTGGCGGTAACTCATTGTCTTTATGTGTGTGAGTTATCGAGTCATTCATTGAATCTCACGGTTCGTTCAAAGCCACAGATTCCGTTGCAAAATAGAGCAATAAGCCTGAGTATACTGTGTTTAAATTTAGTAAATCACTTAATGTTACCCTTTTGTTTTGTTTTTTTAACTGTTGTATAAAATCAATGTCACATTTGAAATTGTGTGTGGATATTCGGTAAACATTGCATCAACATTAAAAACACTGCCGGAGATCAACCATGCGCGCTCTCTACACTGCTGAAGAAGCGCGGATGATCTGAAAACACAGACAAGTAAGCTGGAGTTCAGCAATCTTCATTTGAGATTTTCAACTTCAATTGAAGTGTCGTTCAGTCAGTCTATGTTCTGTCACGAGCCGCTTGCGCTTGCGAACGGCTGCCTGTTAAGGATTTCCTTTAACACCCGGAGTGCTAATGCCCGAATGACGTGCTGGTTGTCCTCAAAACAGTAACACGGCGGTTATCGCTCATATAATTTTTTTTGCCAACGTATAGTTAAGGCGGCAGGCGTGAGTTGCTTAGGCGGCCGCCTTACTTTTTTGTTTTCTCTTTAACTTCCTTCAGCTCTTTTCATGTTTGGGGGGTTGGATTGTACAAATTATGAAATATTCGATATCTCAATTTTGCATATCGTCCAGACAACAATTTGGATATTATCGTCTAAACGATATATAGCCCACCCCTAGTGTGGCGGCCTCAGCTAATTACAGATAATGAAGGGAGAATGAAAAAACTGTAACTCTCCTTGGTTTCAAACGGATTACATAAACTGGAAATATATATTTTTTAAAATAAATGACTAAATTTAAAAGAAGAGAATTTCAGCTTCATATAGAGAAATATCTCGTATCTCTGTGACAAGTATTGACAGAGTTACAGTTATTTTTTCGGACGCGTTTCAGAATGGACTTCACTGACAGAGAGAAGGCAAAACGCGCATCATGTTTATTTTTCTTTATTTGACGAAAAGCACAACAATTTGTTTTTATTGTGAGTACCCACAAAAAAATAGACACTTAACAGGATCTAATGATGTACAACACTTAAATGTAAGATCAAAATCAACAGAGTAATTTGATTCTTTTTTGCACTGATAAGGAAAAAATCCAGCAAAACGCGGGGGCGCGTTTCTCAACCTCAGAGAGTTAATGGACTTTTGAATTCTCGACCGTCCCAATTCAAGGACTCCAATCGAGATGGCGAGCTAAAGAATTCAGGACCTATACGTGGTATAAGAGAACCACACATCCACTGCAACTGAACCTTTTTCATCTGGATCATTATTGCTCAACCCGTAATTGACTGACATCTGACTCGGCCGTGGTATACATTGCGGTTGTTTTTTTTTTTTTCCCTTCCTTTTCCTTTCTCTTCCTTTCACGAAAAATCGTGACTTTTAACTCTGGTTTCGCTAGCTATTGAAGTAAATGAAAACATAATACTTACATTTAAATGTGAACTAGCAGTGGTCGACCGTACTCTCAACTGTCACTTTTAAAACAAGAATGCTGTCGTACTGAATGGCTTCGAAGGACGCACCATGTAGCCTAGGATTCCCGAATTGCGCATCCAGGTGTTCACGATTACCGCTCCTGGTGCCAAGCAATGGTGGAGAGTATCATGATAATTAATTTATTATTATCGAGTAAACAGCTATGGAGACAAAATTGGCTATTGTACTTTTTGTTTTATATTTTACTGGAGGACATGGTGAGGATGTTTCACTCTTTTCGGCTTAGCCAAGACCATGACCAGAGCTGTTACTGCGTCCCAATTCAGAGCTGTGTCCTGACTCCTGAATTGCTGGATTACGTGAAAAATCGGAAATATGAAAAGAAAAGAAAACATATACATACATATATATACATAAATTTTTATTCTGTACATAAGTGGACCATGGTGAATATATTTACACAGGTTTTCAACCCCATAATACGGAGCCCGGGAAGTCTTCTGTGAGAGAATTTTTTTTTTTACCATTAGTTTATAAACTGTACTCACGAATAATTAAACTGTTCCCTCGGTATTAACAATGCCAGGATTAAACCGTACACGAGTTCCTAATCCGTGCTCTCAGATTTTGCGATCTGTACTAGGGATGCAACGATCTGATACTCGGTATCGGTATCGGCTCCGATACTGCCATGTTTGCCGGATCGGGTATCGGTCAGACGAGGCCGATCCAAATCCGATATTGTGCGTATACTATTCTGTGTTATTATTAAGCCCCACAAGAGGCACAAAAACATTCTAAAGCACCATAAAGTTTTCGTGCACTCTTATTATAATTATTCTGAAGCCATTATATAGTATAATGTGAGATATAAATGAATATTTAAGTCATTAAATTCAAGATCACGTAAACTTTTCCCTCCGCTGCGGCTGTCTGTCATTCTCCATTCAGCATCAAACAGCGCGTCGCGTTCGGGTATGACAGTCAACAATGATGAAATTCTCCTCCAAGATGATTCAATGTTACTATTATTATACTTGATATACTTGCATAAAACAACTTTATATTGCTGGACTTTATTGCTGTAACTTAAACACCTTACTTTTGATGAAATAGAAATTAAAATGTTTAATTTAGGTTCCAATACAATAGTATATAAACTGAGAAATATTCTGTACATTGAAGTTAGCAGTGAAACCATCTCCAGTAAGAGTCTCCTTTCGTGATAGTCCTGTTCTCTTACCTTTCGGCCTAGAGATTGAAAGGTTGATTGGATTAGCTGTAGGGGAGACTTTCACCATTTGTCTTTAACCCTCTGGGGTCGAAAACCGCGTGCCCGCGTTTTGCTGGATTTTTTCCTTATCAGTGCAAAAGAGAATCAAATTACTCTGTTAATTTTGATCTTAAATATAAGTGTTGTACATCATTAGATCCTGTTAAGTTTCTATTTTTTTTGTGGATACTCACAATAAAAACAAAGTGTTGTGCTTTTCGTCAAACAAAGAAAAATAAACATGATGCGCGTTTTCCCTTCTCTCTGTCTTTGAGGTCCGTTCTGAAACGCGTCCGAAACATTCACTTTAACTCTGTCAATACTTGTCACAGAGATACGAGAGATGTCTCTTTATGAAGCTGAGATTCTCTTCTTTCAAATGGAGTATTTTTATTTTTTTTAAATATATCCAGTTTATGTAATCCGTTTGAAACCAAGGAGAGTTACAGTTTTTTCGCTCTCCCTTCATTAAAGATAATTAGGTGAGCCCGCCACACCCCCAGCGCTTTTGACATGGTAAATAGGCGATATGCATCCCACACGCGGCACGCCCCCGATCACTGCATAACAACATGAAGATTCACTGATAGTTCATCGCGTTTTAGGGATGGAAGCACGCTAACGTTACTCCTTCAGAGGATTATGGACAGCTGGGAATAATTAACCTTTTCCTCAGTGGAATTTGAAACTCAGACGAGCGGTTGCATTTTGAAGAACGGATTGACCCCGAGGATACAAGTTCGGAGTAAGTTTAGTGTTTTATAATTCCTTTTCTGATCATAGAGCTCAAATGCATTTTCAGACTATAGTAAATATTAACTCACAACGTTCGTGTAGGCCTATACGCTCGTGTAAACTTTTTAAATAACTGCTTAGTTTGTAATGATTTAGTGAAATATATTGATCTGCAAGTTTTGTTTGAGTTCTCCTGTGGTCTAGTGGTTAGATCAATTGCCAAGCGTGTCAGAGGTTACAGGTTCGAATCCACCACTAGCATATTTTTTTTCTCTCATCAAAACCGAATATGTTCATCAGTGGTTACAGTCTATATCAAACACACACGTATATAGGACACACGTTTGTGTGCATTTTATTTTGTGATTTCACCGGAATGAATAGTGTCCGCAATGGCAATAGATTGAAAAGCACGTTCTGTGCGCGCGCCGCCACAAGAGACTCACTGTATCCATGACACTGATAGCAGGACACGAGCGCTCAGCTTGAGTTCAAAAACAAAACATTTTAGCTCTAGATCTCTTATTTAAGAGCGGACTAAATGAATGATCTACTAGTTAACTAGAGATGTTTTATTTGTATTAGGTACAGCCGTTCATTGAGTGTATCAGTAAATGCGTGCGGTCGATGAGCCATAAACAGATACTCGCGGTTACGCAGTCTACCAATCAATAGATGTTTCTCTGTCCATCAACAGATACATTGTGCATCTATAATCATAATAGTCCATCAGTTTACTTTGGATAATGTGCTAACAGTTTTTTGCTTTTGTTTTGTTGTTTACATCGTCACCATCAGCCTTCAGAAATCATTCTGATATAATTTTTTTTTTTAAATCAATGTTGTAAACAGTTATGCTGCTTAATTTTTTTTAACCTGTGATAGTTTTTTTTAGGATTCTTTGAATGCACTTTTTTTATTTATATAGCACTATATAAGCAATATTTTATATATTTTTTTATATAAAAAAAACAAGTTTGGTCTTTTTATGTTTTTTTTTTGAAAGGAAGTGTTAAGTGATATGAATGACTTTAAGTCTTTATGTTCTTAGGAAAGATTTCTATTTTGAATAAATGCTGTTCTTTTTAACTTTTTATTCATCAGTGAATCATTCTTAGTTCAGGCTGCCTCACAGCACCTTGATGGGCCATTAGCCATTGGGGGAGTGTCTTTAGTCTCCCCAGGTGTAAATCGCATTAATATTCATCGGCATTAACACTCCCACGCATACAGCAGTAATGACCCAAAAACTGATGTAAGAAATTCAAATCGTTATATTGATCTTTCTGAAAGAGTGGTCAGAATGATTTTCACTTCATTTTGAAGTAAAAGTTCTAGCCTACAAGAATAGTAACTCAAAAGTATTGTTTTCAACTATTCAGTATGTGTTAAATGGCCTTATTGCGGTGACACTTTTTTTCCCAAAACGTACTAACCACGCATATTATTTTTTTTCTATAAAATGCAAACATGTACATCCATTTTGCTCACATATTATTGTAGCAGAGTTTGTGCTGAATACAGCAAATTTATATGTTGGCAAATGGTATGTTTTAAGTAGCTGAAATAAGCACAAATGTCAGGGCATACCAAAACACCGAAAGAGCCCGAAAACAGCTCAGACCCCAGAGGGTTAATGGCTCTAGGATGGCTTTTTGAACCAAGAGTTCCTGACCAGCATCAGCATTTGAATAAGTTATCTGCCCTCAGAGTAGGTTGTGTTCCTACTCCATTTGCATTCTTTGTTTCAGAGTTTCTTCCCCCTCAATAAACTCCTCCCCCTTGAAAGGTATATGAACTAAAAATGTATACTGGCCTAGCCAGATTTGGGTACCATCTTGGACAAAGCAGACTACAGCAAATAAAGAATCCTGCTTAAAAGATACACCAGAGTCAACTGGTCTTCGCTCTTCTGAGTTTCTACACTTTAGAAGAAATTAATTCCCAACACTTTCTACAAGGCGTCTGTTAGATCACAACACTAGAGTAGAGTCTGAGCACTATCATTTTTCTTCACGCGCACAGTAACTGAAATTTAAAACTGTTAAAAGAAAAGGCTCAATAAACGATTGCATAGATAGATACTGTATAATACACTACGCATCAATATGTATTTCCTTTGTGCTTTGAACTTTTCAGTGCGGACTCGACGCGCATCATCATTCTGCGCTCGGGATGCGCATCATCATTCTGCGCTCGGGATGCGCATCATCATTCTGCGCTCGGGATATTCTGCGCTCGGGATATTCATAGCTACGCGGAAGCGAAAAAAAATTCTCAGAGCTACCAGGCACTGTTTTATACAAATGAGCGGCCGTATCGCATTAAAGGTTTTCTGTTTGAATGGTGTCGTGTTAGCGGCCGCGTTGCGACGGAAGGGAATCAATCAAAACTAACTTTATCTGGACTATAACTTTATTCAAGAGCTGGTGTAAAGCCAAAACAATCTCTGTTACTTTAATTTCCTATTATCACTGTAAAGCTGCTCTTGTCTGCACTGTTTTCACTCCTCCTCTCGCTGCATACGGTAGGCAAAGGGCATCTCAAACAAGCCTATTCCTCACCGACACGCATCTCACGGTGATCACCGATGATCGTTCTACGCAGATTTTGCTCATCTCAACTACGATCAGCAATGCAGCGAGTGGCTGCTGGCAAGACACCAACGAAATTTCATCATATAATTAAAAAGACACCTGACGAAAAACTTGACGAATTTCGGGACCTTTATACGAAAACAGTCAAGCAAACAAAATTAAATAAATATAGCAAAATAGGCTATATAAATAATTCCAATGATAATATGACAGAAATATTTGAATACCTTGTGACATTTGTTTGTGATGTTATGTTGTATTGATAAGCATGTTGTGCCACTATTTATAAGATCTGGGACAGTCATCTAAGTAAGAGCATCGCAGCACGTCTCATTTCTCAAAAGGGTGTGTTCTGTCTGTGACTGTTACACTCCTCCTCTGCACCTGTCTGTCTTAGTCTGCACCCCTTACGAAACAAAAATATATTGCAGTATATTGGAAAATATCATGCGATATATTAAGCAATATATTTCCATATATGGGATTTAATATTTAATTTTCCAATATATTGCAATATATGAATAGACCATATATGTATATGTATATATATTGATACATATAAAACAAATACCAAAAAAGTCACTATATTTTTACATGTAATAGTTTGTCTTTATATGCTTAATTATATATATATATATATATATATATATATATATATATATATATATATATATATATATATATATATATATATATATATATACTGTAGTTTTACGGAATTTTACTGTTTTATTTAGCAGATTTTTCATTTATATTTATGTAATATTACATATTAATAGATAATATACCTTTTACTGGAATGAAAAGAGAGAAAGAAACATGGTTTATGAAATTGGTCTGTTAATTAACATAATTTTATTCACTTTTTTAAATTTATTTAAAAGATCTTCCACAATATTAATATTAGTTTTCCTTTATTCTCTCAGGATCCAGCGATGTGAAGAGCTTCGCTGAAGAGATGAAAATCACCCCCGCTTATATACACTAAGCCACGCCCATTCTGGTGGGCTAGACGCGTTGAGGATACTTTTTTGGCTTCAATATCTCAAGAAGATGAATCTATTAAAAGCCAAAAAATGATCCTTAAAGGTGCTCTAAGCGATGTCACGCGTTTTAAGGCCAAAACATTTTTTGTCACATACAGCAAACATCTCCTCACTATCCGCTGGCTGCCTGTCCCCTGAACACACTGTAAAAAAACGCGGTCTCTGCGGACACCCCAGGCTCCACAAACGGCTACAAAAACAAACTCTAGCGACCCGCTCTATGAAACATAACAAACTGTTCCAGCCAATAACCGACAAGAAGTGTTTGGGGGTGGGTTTGAGGGGTTAGTGCGCGGATGAGGAGGAGGGAGGGTCTAGCTAGCCTCCGTTTTGTTTGACAATAGTTCGAACGTCAACAAGAAGTGATGTCACCCAGGATCGCTTAGAGAACCTTTAATTTTGTATTCATTGTCAACGCAGTGCAGCAGCCAGCGGACATAGAATGTTGAAGATTTTATTATTTACAAAACAAGTAATTTAGCCTTATAAGAATACACAATTATTTATTTCTCTGTGTTTGACTTTGGATTTCCTCTGTGTGCCTGTAACAAGACCTTAAAGGTTGAGGCAGCAGTCAACTCTATTCTAAGATGTCACATGGTACAGGACCTTCACCCATCTATAGGATGTGTTACCTTCTATGGAAGATGATGTATGTATTTAACTCTGAACCCAAAAAGACTCGGGAGCGCCAGTGGGCCGGATGGCCAGAGCGCTCGGCTTTGTTGGAGCGCCGTTCTATGGAACGGAGCGGCGTTCCAGAATAAAGTCTAATTGTTTCTGAATCAAAGATCTCTGTGAAGTTATTTACAGAAAAGTTTAATCCACTTCAAGAGCAGGCTGACTAGCGTGCTCATTGGCTGCCGGCAAACTGCTGCAGCCTACCAGTGAGCCTGGCGTAACACCGCGTCCAAAATCCCTGATTTTCATCTCTTCAGCGAAGCTCTTCGCATCGCTGGATCCTGAGAGAATAAAGGAAAACTAATATTAATACCGTGGGAGATCTTTTAGTGTTTAATGTTCTATTATTTTAGAATTTAAAATGTTTTCTGGTATGTCTGAATTTTTGGGGTCACCATTGTGCTGAAGAGTAGACCCTGTGGTTATGTTGACGATTGGCTGAATATGTTTATGAGTTAGTGATGGGAAGTTCGGATCATTTTACTGACTCGGATCTTTGAGTCTCGTTCAGCAAAATGAACAAATCTTTTTTCGAGTCATTTCATTCATTTCAGCATAATATAATTAAAATGCCATGTTAAATATACCAACACATCTAGTACTTACGAAAATGTTGATTACATTTGTAAAAATAATAAAAATAAACAATAGGGTAATGCAGCCAAAGCCAAATTATAGGAAACCTAAATGTTTTATTAATTGATTAGTTGTTGGGTTATTGTATAGGCTATTGCAGTCTGATTCTGTTAGTTCACCTCATCTCCTGATCCGAGACGTTCTTTCCTTTGCAACTTCATAATTATATCAGGTTAGTTCTCCTCTCGTGTCTCGAGACGTTAGTTGTCGACTCGTCAGTGTCTGACTCTGATCTGTCTGCTGGGCCGACCGTGCCGTGTGTGATACAGCAGGACCGGAAAGAGAAATGATTAGTTCATCTTTCGAGTCTTCAGGGTTTGAGTCCTTCGTTCTTTTGTCACGTGACCGCTGGTATCTGGTATTATATTCGTATTATTGACTGCGTCTATATGTATATTGTTTTATTACTGCGTCTGAATGTATATTGTTTTATATTTAGGAATATACATTTCAAAATATGTGCAATAAACATTATCTGAAAAATAAAAGTTCCATCTTATTATTGTCCCTGTCCGTCTCTTTTCTAAATGTTTAGAACTTGTGCATCTGTGGTGTGTTTTATTATATATTATACATGAATTAACTACTATTATAACTACGTGCTTGTTTGTAAAAAAGGTTGTTAGTAGGCTATAGAGAGAATGAAGGGCGGCTTCTGTCACTTTTTGAGTGATTTATGGCCCTATGATTGACCACGCCCCTTTTCCCCACGCTTAGCCCCGCCCCTTTTCCCCACACTTAGCTCCACCCCCTTTTCCCACGCTTAGTCCCGCCCCCTCCCACCCACTTCTGGAGAGATCATGTGACCGTGGGAATTCCCACGGTACGGAACCCCTCCCATCCGAACCGGTTCCGGTCTGGGCACGTGTTGTACACCTGTTACGGGCACCTGTCTTGATCAATGTAAAAAATGTTCAAAATAATGGAAAAACATTCAAAACAATACATTTTCAATCTTTTTAAGAAGGATGACAGAAAACAGAGATAGGTTTAGTGTTTTTTATTAAAGAAAAGGGTCATAACACGTAGTGATTAAAACCATTAAGATACATATGTCTTTACCTTTACACATTATTTAGTAAAATGTTTCATTTTACATAAACATCTGTTTTAAAAAGAGTTTTCAATCACAAAAATAACATATATTTTGGGCAAAAGTTGTGCTTTTCACATAACACGTAGTGATTAAAACCATTAAAACATTAATGAGAAAGTTAAAATTGTGTTTTCCACAATAACACACAGTGCTTAAAAACTATTAAAACAATTTATATCATTAAGATACTATTGTGTTTAGTGTTCATACACTTAAAACATTAATGATAAAGTTTAAAAGCTGTTTTCTTAACGTTCTCAAAATGTTCTAGCATTAAAACCGCTTGTATTAAAGGGGTCATATAATGGTACTTGCACTTTTACAAGTTGATTGTACTGAAATGTGTGTTGGCAGTGCCTGTACACAGCCATCATATAATGATAAAAATCCATCCAGTGGTTTTGTTTTAATCTCCTTATATGTTTTCCCCTGCCTCAAATCAAGCCGTTCGATCCTGTGACGTCACAAGCTCGCACGCCCCTCCCACGACTGTTGATTGACAGCAGCGTTTCAACACAGACCCGCCCTCGCTCGTGAGTGAGATGTCAATCATAGTTCGTCATCGTTTACACTGGAGCAGAATGGCGGCCGTCTAAGCGATTGCGGTGTTCTGTTCTTGGGTGTAATAAGGAACACAGCAGTCATTTTAATGTTCCTAAATCCGAACAGCTGAAGACGCAGTGGCTGAGTTTTGTTTATGAAGGAAATATTCACGACGAGCAACGTCAATGCGCTCATGTTTGCGCAAATCATTTCTCACCAGACTGCTTTATAAACGAGGCGAGGGTCAATATAAATCAGGTTTAGCTAAGAAGCTGCTACTGAAAAAGGAATCGGTACCAGCTATTCGTGTTCCTGCTGGACCTCCAGAAGAAGTGAGTGTAACGTTTTATTTATTAACCTTTATATGAATCTTTGCAAATCCCTTGCACGCTTCACGAATGTGGCTAATGTTTACACTCAGGGTGCATTACGGCATGTCTTCTATGTAACGTTACGACGTTCTCAATATAATTCATAATCCCACGTTTATAATAAAAAAAAACGCGTTGGTGTTTTGTTATTAAAAACTGTGTAAGTTACGCAGTGTTACAGTTAACGTAACAGGAATATTAACAGGAATATCAATGCAGTTACAAAACTATAGATGTACTTAAAAGTTTTCTTAAAACATAAAACATTTTCGTACTGCACTAAACATAAACATACAGCAAATTCTTAGTTATCCTTCAACTACTGCTAGAATAAATTACTGACATGACCTCATGTCAGTTTCAGTCACGAGTTGTACCTAACACTGAGATAATGTCACGCATCATTGACAAGCCTGCATTTACAAAAAAAAAAAGAAAAGTTTTTCAACATCAATCTGTCAACGAACTAACCTATAACTTACATTAGTAACGTTAAACACATAGCGTTTGTATCTCACAACTCTAACGTTACCCTGCCAGTACATACAAAAATAGATCAAAGTGACATTGTTAACCAACCATTCAGAAACGTCCTGTTCGAGCCTTATTGTCGAACTTCTTCGGGGCCGTCATCTTGTTTCGGGTCCGACTCCGGTTCAAACTGATACGGTTGCACAGATGCGTCCTCAGAGAGAATCCCGCTGCCATAATAAACCCTCAACTGTTGTCAAGTTAACACTCCACGTGCGTTGTGTTACAGCGCCCACAGAACAGAGGGGCGGAGTCAGCGAAGCTCATTATCATTTAAAGGCATATGCACTTAAACGGAGTGCTGAACACAGAGCTGTTTTTGAGCAGGTAAAATGAGTGTTTTCTTAAAAAACTAATGAGAATTTTTAATAAAAGTATATTACAAACTTTTCATTTAGACCCTAAAGATTCATATTAACTTGTACAAAAATGGCATTATATGACCCCTTTAAAATTACTTGCATCTAATATGTCTTCAGTGTTCACACACACTTGTAAGTTGTTTAAACTGCATTTCTTAAAGTTATCAAAATGTTTTAGTTCATAAAACATCTAAAATGTTAAAACGTTAAAAGATCAACATCCAGTTATTTACAGAAAAGTAAGATGAGTTAAAAGTTTTTTTTTTTTCATTACAAAAGATACATTTAACCTTCATTATTTTTGTCAAATGTGTTACATTTTACATAAAACACGTCATAATATTAAAACTACATTGTGTTAAAAATATAGTTTTTTAGCGGTCACCATACATTTGTAAAATGTTAAAACGTTTAGACATAAAAAATAAATAATTAATACATTTAAAAATATAATATGATAATTAAATAAATAAAAGTTTTAAATTGTGCTTTCTTAAAGTTATCAAAATGTTTAAGCATTAAAAACATCTAAAACTGTGTGTATTAAAATTACATCAAACAAATATAACTAATTACTATATTTGAAGATGTACTTTTTCACATAACACATATAGTGTTTAAAACTATTTAAACAATTTATATCATTAAGATACTTTTGTCTTTAGTGTTCATACACTTGTAAGCTGATAAAACATTAATGAAAAAGTTTAAACTGCATTTCTTAAAGTTATCAAAGTGTTTTAGTTCTTAAAACATCTAAAATGTTAAAACGTTAAAGGGTCAACATCCGGTTATTTACAGAAAAGTAAAACGAGTTAAAAGTTTTTTTTTTTATTACAAAAGATACATTTAACCTTCATTATTTTTGTAACGTGTTACATTTTACATAAAACACATCATGATATTAAAACTACATCATGTTAAAAATCACAATATTAAAAACACATACATGCATACATTTTAAAAACTGACTTACGTTTTTTACATCCATGTTTTGTTGTTGAAAGAAGAACAAAAATTATCCATTTTAAAGATTTAATCCAACACCAAAGATTTAATCCATCACTATAAAGGTATTAATCCAACAGCAGAGGGTTACCCAAAGGTATATCCGAAGGTTTAGAGATTTTAATTCCAAAAGCTGTGTAAATGTAATTTCCCGGGAGCTCCGCGAAACACGTCCGAACACACCAGAGACAATCCATGAATGACATTAGCAATCGAATGCACAGGAGCCTGACGCAAGCTCCACCCATGACACGCGCACGTCAGGTGACTGTTAGACCGTGGGAAATGACAACACAAAGCTTGCAAACACAGGAGAATTGTGAAACGTGTCCATGTCCTTCCAGTCAAAGTTGTGAATGACAGAGTGGAAAGGATTGTACAGAGCCAGACGCTGACTCCACCCCTAACACATGCACACCCCGTCACACATACGTATGTGGGCATCCTTGTGTCTCGTTGGACAGCCGCGACTGACGCTTACGACGACGTCACTCTAAGGGGATTCCCTCCGTGGTGGCCTGTTTTAAAACTCTGTCTCTAAGCACAGTGACTGTGAACCGTCTGACAGAGTGGATTGAAACACCTGCGCGAGCCCCTGCGGCTCGACTTTGAGTGCTGTTTAAGTTCGGAGGGATAAGATAATGGTGAGGAATCATTATTGAAAAATATTAATTGTATTATAATTAGAGGTGGGCATAGATTAATTTTTTTAATCTAGATTAATCTAGATTAATTTTAAAATTAATCTAGATTAATCTAGATTAAAATGGCTCATTTGAATTCTCCCGAAGGCATTTATAATATGTGTGCTACCCAAATAATGACTAAAAGTAAGTCTTTGAGAATAGTTCACCTCGCATAGGGATGTGCATTTCTGCCAAAAATGCCATTTGACAATCGAGGAGCAAAAGTCGAATATCGTTAAAAAAAAAAAAAAAAAAAAAAACGCAATGACAGAATGGAAGGCCAATTTCATCTTTAGCGATTTGTCATCAAACAAACTGTTTATTAATTGAACAAGTAACATGTTCTCTTCGGGGTTTTTTAACATAGTAATTGGAAGAAAAAAAAAACAATGCGCACGACAGTCCGTTTTTGCATCGCCAATGCTCGTTAGATCAAAAAATAATGTCATCATATGTCATAATGATTTTATGTAAACCTGCCTTGTTACTGCAATAGCCTCCTTTTTAAACAAATTAGTTTCAATCAATGTAAACTATTCGTGTGATTATGCCACTGCGCAATACACACACATTACCGCGGGATGGCGGGTGTTCATTTCATAAACTGTGGACAATGGTAGCTTATTTAAACCTGTTAACCAGTGCACCGACGCCCTGAAGCGTTTTTTTGTAGCCTATAAATGAATGTAACTGTTATGTCCAAAAACCGGATAATGTCATACTTTTTAGTAGTGCTATCGTGGCGTAATAATCTGTTTGGTTGTAAAATGTATTACCTGAATGAAATGAACTCGAATGTATCGTCCTGTGGAATCATTCATTCACGGACAGTTTACGAAGATGTTCAACTAATAAAGATCTTCATCGCTGGCAAAGATATGATGCATTTGCAGATTTGCTTTCACTAGACTAAACTGTAGATCCTCGGCCACTTCATCCAACGCTCTTGATGTTCTTAAATCTTCCTGTTACTTACGACTCCTCGAGTGTGAATTGAAAGCGCTTCTGAGTTCAGACGATTCAGTGCGTGAGGAACTGAACAGATCAACTATTTCGCGAACCGATTTAACAGATCTGACAACTTGTTTGATGAAAGCTGTGTCCCAATGTGCATACTATGCCCTAAATAGTATTGAAAATTACTAATGTCACATACTATTTAGGATGGATAGTATGCACATTGGGACGCAGCTGAAGTCTTTGACAGAATCGACTCAAAAGAGTGATTCATTTGTAAATGAGCATCGCTCATGCCCATACAAAGGATACAGCGCACTTGGAATGAACTCATTTAACAACGTATTGCATTAACATAAAGTAACGAGAGGAACGTCGCCCAACATAACAAAGTAAAAGTACACCTTGTGTCCCTGACAGGAAAATACCCTGCTGCGCGATCTGTGACAGTAGGCGCGGCGTCAAGTATGTATGTCATACTACACACTAGAATTGCGCGAAAATAACGATATTCGAAAATGCTATTTATGATCCCAACCCAACTTAGATTAACGGCGATATTTTTTTTATCGCGCGATAAGAGTCTCACGTTAACGCAGCACGTTAACGCCGATAACGGCCCAGCACTAATATATATATATATATATATATATATATATATATATATATATATATATTATATATATATATATATATATACAACACGCACGTTTAAACAAGAAAAACAATAAAATCTGAACCAGCGCTTATGCTCCTGTATTGAGAGATAACATGCAGCGCGTTTCAGTTACGATCCTGGTTCCAGTGGCCTTAATACATTCACGGCTTTCTTAAAATGTCACAAAGTGTTTTGAGGTGGTTTTGAAGGAAATATTTAAGTTTATAATTAAGTATTTTGACACACCACGCCTAGTGCGTATTCTAAAATGGGGTTTTCTTCTGCCATTGAATTAGAGTTTGACAAATGCACCGGCGCGTTCACTTGAATTTATTTTTCTGCTAAAATAACTTAATAGGCTATATATAGCCTACTTCGTAATTTTTGGTCATACAGATAGGATATCATATTTTAAAACTGTAAAAGGTCTACTTTTATTCATGTAAAGTAGGCTACACTCACAATAGGCTAACAACAAAACGTTTTCTCACTCATTTGAGCGAACACACACTGGAGAAACAAACGTTTGGGCTTTTCTCAGTGAGCTTCGACATGGCCGAGTGTTAGAGCTGACGGTTCATCAATCAGAAGACATGCGTTCAAATCCCGAACAAACATGGACTACTGTAACAAATTTTTATTTTTAGGCTATTAATGCAGATTTGTTTAGTTCTAAAACTCTGTTACTTACCATGCATTTCCATTTTACACTAAGGAACAAATAGTAGGCTATCCAACAGAACGACTTTACATTTGTAGCTATAATACCAATCGTTCAAAAGCAGTTTTGTAAAAAAAAAAAAAAATAATATATATATATATACTAGCTATATATATATATATATATATTATATATATATATATATATATATATATGTTTTATTCCCTATAGCCTACATAGAGTTTTTAAAAACATGGTTTTAAGTAAAGTTTTCGACAAACGAGGCGGCGTGTTCATTTGATTTATTTTTATCATAACAGCTAAAATAACTTAATAGGCTATACGTGATTTTTTTTGGTCATACAGATAAGAGTAGAGTAGCCTACATCGTTCAAAACTGTAAACTTTTTTTAGGCTAACGACAAAAGTTTATCTGTCATCTCTCTCTGTCTCCGGGAACTGCGCGTCACAAAAATGAACCGAAAGCCACTTGCCTCAGCTCAGTCAAGATAGGAAATCGGCTATGTCTAAAGCCTTTAAATGTCTAAATATTTAGGTTAATAAATGTTATCTGATTATGTAATCCATATGAAAACGAGAGGTACAGAGAATCTGCTGAAATATGTTTATGATGCTGGCGCCTCGCAATGAGAAAATGACAAGGTGAAAATCTCTATCTAATTAAATGTAGAGACTAAATCTCCCTGAATTAAAATGTAAAAACAGATCAAATCATTTATTCGTTGAAGTGTTGCTATATTGTTTCATTTAAAGTTCATAATTATTATCTAAATGTTATTTAGTTTATCAGCAGTACCACGAAGCACTGAGATATTTGTATTTGAATATTTATTTGAATAATAATAATTTTAAAAAGAACTAATTCACAATTTGCATGCCTGGATCCAAAGATCCCTGTAGAATTTAATATTGAGTTGAGCATTTTGTTCATGACAACAAAATGAACATGTGTTTGAAGATTATATTTAGTTTTGCTTGGAAAAAGCTGGCCCAAACCAGTTTTATTTCTCAAATTATTTAAATAATGAAATATTTAGTAATAAACTTGTATGACAGAAATATCAATACATGTAGCTTAAATTATTTAATTCCTTCATTATCAACACTTAAATCGCTCTTCTATACATTAGCATTAGGCTATTAAAGTGTGAATTGCGACTTCTCTTTATTTTAAGTCAGTCTCAGACTCAGAGAGCCTGTGGGGGGTTTGGAGGGACAGACAATAGGTGTTAATGTCCCTCTTTCATATGGAGAGTGTCAGATAGCCAGCCTGATGAGCAGGCAAAGGCAAAATTATTTTAAGGATACATCTCTCGATGTGTCCCCATATTTTATTAAATTATAAATATTGTAGTTTATTTATTGTAGCCTATTTAAAGTTTTTTCACACACAGATTTAAATTGAAGTGTTCAATCCAGTTGTTTCAACTGGTTTTGTAGAGTTTAAGAATGTTTGAGCAAGGGAGACTAATAAACTTGCTGAGATCCAGCGCGAGAGAGGCAAAACTCATGTTTTTAATTTATGTTGCTGTGGACTATTTTCGATGTGTAGCCTACCTTTTCGTTTAATTTAGCTGCAATTTCTTTGGCAAAACAAATTTAAAATGTAGCAAGAATAAGATTCTGTGTTTCTTTTTTGCATGGAAATAAAGTCTTAATGCAACCCTGTTTTAATTTTTTTTTTAAACTGTTCCACCACTTTATTTAAACCTTGAATTGTTCGATAGGGTTCCAAATTTAAGTATTTTTTGTGTTTTTTACATTACACAATAATTTAGCAGACTAAAGACGAGCTTCTTCATTTTCATTTTCTGACGCAATCGGCTAACAATCTTCCTTCAACAGTTTTGTCATCTGTCCCAGCTAACAATTTATCGTTCCCAGAACGTTAGTTTTTGGTTGTGGGAACGTTCCCTGAAGGTTATGGTTTAGGTTAGGTTTTGGTTTCCATGGAAAGTTTTCTGAACGTTTAGGGAACGTTAGTTTTTAGTTACATTGCAACCTTTAGGCAACCTTTAGGGAACGTTCCCCTAACGTTCTTTTTTACATTCTCCTAACCTTTAAAAAACTTTAACAACAATGGTACCAATTTTATTATTACTTTAAACTGTCTGTGCATGAGCAGGAATTAATTATTATATATTAGCAGGAATGAATGAATGAACGAACAGGCAAACTTGATGGGATTTAAAACTTTAATATAAAATGAAAATATATAAAATATAAAAGGCCTAAAAAAATAATACAAGAATCAGAGTCAGATATATACAATTTTAGTATACAACTATGTAGGGCTGGGTATAGGCTCCTTGCACATAGCAACCTGACGTCATATCCGCAACGGGTAAATACGGCTCGCTCTCTTCCTGTCTGAAGGCGTACATACACAACGTAGACATTTTCCGCCTAATACTAGAAAACAGTACAGCATTATAACACGCATATTCTGTCAGCCCGGGGTTGTTTATTAGCCTAATGTAAGCTAGCAAACTAACGTAAGCCATAAAGTTTGAGATATATAGACTTACCTTCATATCCGTGGATATATGAAGAGGCATACATTTTAAAGCCATTCTCTCTAATTTGCAGGTAGGTGATTTGGAGGAGGACTTACAAAGGCGATATACGTCCATTATTGTAAGTTTCGGCAACTCTTGTAAACATCTCATCTCATAGTGTAGAATAGCGCCGGAAAAGACGAGGCCGCATTTCCGGTAAGGAAGTAGTTACGTGCAAGGAGCCCATTGACACAAATTTCACAATTCGATTCACAAGCTTGCAATTCAATTCGATTTCGATTCTGATTCGATGCAATATTGATTATTTTGGATATGTTACAATAAATAAACATTTATAATGTGTTTTGAATTTTTTTTAATTACCTTTACAGGGACTTTAACCTGTTAACCTTCGCCAGAGCGAGGGCGCTCTGAGCGTTTTTTTTTTTAAATCGTTCAAAGTTACTATCAGATTCAATGTTAATACCTTGACAAACTATACATCATTAAAAAGATATAAGACTGAAGGTTTAGTATTTGACCACTATTGTATTCTGAGAATCTTATAGTGAGAGTTATGTCTTAATTTGTGTCTGGAGTTATGTAATCAAAAAATGAGTCGATACCTTTGATATGAATTATGAGCGTCAGCCGCTTCCATTCAGAAAAAAACTCCAGTGAGATCGTCACGACAGAGCTTGACAAAACAACGTCCATCAGGGCTTTTAGCTCAAAAGTGTACAGATTTGGAGAAATATTGATAGATTCTCATAGGTTTACATCAGATTTATATAGACAGGAATCATATTTATTGAATATCTACCCAAATGCGTCGATTTATGAGCGCTGGAGACTCTGATGTACTGTGTTTTCAATACATACAGGCAGCCTGAGGGCGCCCTGTGCACATATGCAGTCCAAATTTGGAACACGAAGAAGAATCATATCATGTGACATTTCAGGAAGTCCATCACAACGTAAACACTAACAGAGATCGCTGTAACATGCAGATAAAGATGTTTGAAGACAATAAACATGATTGCAATGATATTTTGTTTACCTCTGTTCGTCGAGCCATGTCAGGTATTTTCATAATAATAGATTATATTTATAATGTAATGCTAATCGATATAGACTTTATCATCGTGAAGAATACTATAAAATACTATATTTTCTGTCCGATTTTTTATCTGAAGCCAAATCAGAGCACAGAAGGTTATTTAAAACACTCGACTTGTGCTATAAATTAAGTTTTAGAGCACAAACATGGTTTTAATCTCATAAATTGTCGTGTATTGATGGTGTGCTAAGCTAACATGCTAGCTAGCCCTTGGTGCACCTGCTACCTAGCTGTTATATTTATGAATATTTCTAAATAGGACTGCTTGCTGAAATGTTTCTTTTTTCAAGAAGGTCATTTTATATAGTTTCAAATGTAAGGTGAGAACTTTGAGAACTTTCCCTAAAAGAGATTAGGGGTTGAAACAGTGTGAATAGCCAGTCGTTAGTAATTATAATGCAGACAAAAGAAAGCATATTTAGAGCAATAACCAGAGGCTGGAGAGGTGTGAATGTGTGCAGGGGAGACTGACACTGAATGGAGATCGTTTAGACCACAACACAATAGAGAAAATAGACTGAATAGATGCTTAGAAAATGACAATAAACATCAGTTTGCTTTTTAGAGTCTAATCAAAATAAAGTCGTTTGACATGATCTTGAAAAACATTTAACTAAATAAAGAGTTTTAGACATATCATCTTCAGATTTTAAATATAACATGGTCAGACATGTGGCTTTAGCTGCAGTGCATTTCTAGATTGCTACAGGGCCAACTTCAATTTTATTTTCATGAAAATATTTCATAAAAATAAATTTCTAATAACTTGACAAAACTTTGAAGCTATTTATAACATTTATTTTTCATTATGACAATAATTAATTCTACATTTGCAATAAACTGCCAGGTGTCAGCTTTCAAATGAGATCATACTTGTGCTTTTAGAGCAAATGGTTCATGAACTGTATCTGTTTCAGTTTGGGTATGCCATTTCTGGGGATTTTTCAAAATTGGGGGTGAAGCTTAACAGGTTAAATTACCCTTTTATTTATTTTTATAATAAGAAGATTATATGAAATATAAACATTTAAATGGTGGCTGCCAGATTTATTCAAATACGCCTTAAACATTCAAAAACATTAAGATTATAATGCATATGTAATATTGTGCATATATTTTAGCAAAATGCTCCTCTAGAGTTATTTTTTCTAGCTGACTAACGAGTTTATGGTCACATGTGGTTTTTCTGAGGTAAATATGACGATACATGACATTGATTACAAGCTGTTTAACTGACGTCTTTCCACGGTTGAAACACTGATTGAGCGAATCAATGTGACATGATACGGATTTCTATAAGTTTTACTCTATCTTTTAACACACTTTCAGATGCTCATTCATGTTTATTTTTGCGCTGTATTGGTATTATTAAGCCGGAAGAGATCAAAGCGCTGCGCGCTGCTGCTTCTCTTGAGCTGTGCCAGAGCGATCTCACGCCACAGCGCCAAAACGGTATTTATGTTTTTGAATTTCAAAAGAAAATGGACGTAATTTGAAAATTCTCACGGTTTCATATCAATAGTAACAAAGGACAAAGATTATTGCGATGTTTTGGATGCGTTCTACAATGTTCCATTCATTCAAATGAAACAGGACTGATCGATTCTTGAGATTTAAGAATCTATATCGGTTCGTAAAAATGAGAATCGATTAATATCGAGAAATCGATATTTATTACCCAGCCCTACAACTATGACATAATATCAATATAAGTACAAATGGAGTGGGATGAAGAGTGCAAAGTAATAGTGCAAATGTAGTGTGCAAGATGCTTAAAGTATGTAATGTGTAGGTGAATGGCCAAAGTGGCAAAAATACAATAATAACAAAAATAGGGCTCCATGGTTCTGAAGGTCAGTCCTTCTCAGCTGGCCTAAAAAGAAAGAAACAAAAGTTTGATATGTCATACTAAGAATGAACACGTTGACAAAAGCAAGACAAATTGCTTTACTAACAACCCTGTTTTTTATGATAACAAATATTGATAGTTTACCCATTCCATTGATTATTATGAACATCACATAGAAGAATTTCAATTTTCCGTCTGTGTGGGCAAACTTTAGCACTTGCCCAATCAAGTCCTCCGCGTCTGCTGCAGCGCGTGGAAGTTTTTTCTCGGAGGCCGCTAGAGTAGAAGTCAAAATGAAGCATAGTTACAAGTCAAATTAAAACTTTCAAGCTAAGAATAATACTGATGTGAACAATAAAATAACACCTACCTGTAATAACCCTGCAGATTGTCAGGTCCTGGAAGGCCGCCTTTGCCTTTCTGCCCCGCAGACTATACTGTTTTAGCACGTCATTGGTTGCCACTTGCCGTAGCATGCGACGCATGGCAGTACCTCTGGTCGAACCTCCAAGGGTTGTCAGGAAAAGTTGCTGTAAAACATATAGGCTACGTCCACATTAATCCGGATAAATTTGAAAACGGAATTTTCGTTTAAAAACGCTCTCCGTCCACACTAGCGTTTTTAGGCGTGTTCAGACGTTTCAGTGTGGATGAGAAACTTATAAATTCACCTTACTGCGCATGCGTGAAACCTCACAAAAGCTCACTGAGATGATACAGATGGAAAAATACATAATAAAGGTATCGCGCAATTCTTTCTAACATGATAATTGTATTTAGCAAAATATCTCACCATTCACTGATGCGTCCAGGTCGCACTCAGTCACCATATGTTTGGTCTAAAACGCGACTGCTCTCCTGTATTGCCGCAGGACAGCAAATGTGTGTACATTTTCTGTCATCTGTGCAGTACTGTGATATGAAGAGTGTGCAAAGTAACATATTTTAGCAACAGTGTGAAAGTGAATAGCACATAACAGGCACAATACCGGTAAACATCATGGTAAACATCTATTGGTACAACATGGATCACATGGCTAAACTTGCGTCATCGTTTTCAAATACCTCCGGCTTCACAGTCCACACTACAACACGAAAACGGCGTTTTCAAATTTATCCACTTTGGAGAGCGTTTTCCAAAAGCTACGTTTTCGTTGACTTAAAACGCCGTTTTAGTGTGGACGGAAGGCCAAAACGGAGAGAAAAATATACGTTTTCAAACGAAAACGTATTAGTGTGGACATGGCCATAGAAATACAAATTATACATGTAGAACAAAGTGGAGAGCTTGTACAATCTGATTTTGTAAGAGCCGTCAGTTCAGTTATAATGATATTTGAAGTTATGCAATTATAGTGTTACTCTTAGTGCAGGACTATGGCCACTTAATTACCATGTTGTCCCTCCTCTCCTGTTGACCAAGACTCCTGTCGAACTCTGTGACTGTAGAGCATGGCGACAGCAACATGACATCGACTGGAGCAGAGGGAGGTGACTGGGAGCTCCTTAAGATCATGAGCAGCTCATCCATCTTCTGCTCCATCTTCTCCTCAAATGCATCCATCTGCTGTGCCATGCGGGTAATGGATGTCCTCACGGCTATGGAAAAAATGATTGGTGTTAGTTTTAGTTGTTATACATTATATACTTGCATATGTGAACAACTTGCGTTAGTCTTCTTACCTCTCATTTCCGTCTCCATGGCTGAGCCACCTCCCTCCGTGTGATGAGTTCTGCTGTTTACAACAACAAAAAGAGTCAAGTTACTCTCAAGTTCCTTGTCATGAAATTGTATTTAATTGGAAAATTCAAAGCCACTGTACCTTCAGGCTGAGCTTGCGTCACAATAGACCCATTCAATTCTGGGTGACTGGCTTGTTTTCTGTGTGGTGTTGACTAAAAAGAAAGTAGATATGAATATTGGTCAGTTCATTTATGGCAGGTTTCTTGCGCATGGCAAAAAAAAAAAAAAACGTACATGCAGGTGGTGGAGGCATCTGCAGGCCTGTAAAAAGGCAGAACGAGACAAACACATCAGAACAGTCACATGATATGCACCAGGTTGAACGTCAGTACTCAGTAGTTCCACGGTAGGAAATATGACTCTGGTTTCTTAAATGCATGCAGAAATGTTAACTTACGGACAGGGCTTCCAGACACACACTCTGTCCTGGAATGCTTTCTTGCTTGTGGAACAGTTTCATCTGAAATAAGACTAAACAATTTGTACAGATTACAAAAAGAAAATTTGAATGGTGTAAATAATTCCTAATTTGAGAGCCAGTAGCAGAACAAAGCAGTATTTCCATACAGAGAAAACTATTATTTATTTATATATAGTATAGCAGCAATAGGTCACCTGTACAGAGCCAGATTTTCTTGACTGTATATTTGACCCAGAAGTACCTGAGTGAACCTTATGGGTGGTGTTCCTCGCTGCAGGAGTCACTGGTCTCATCCATAGGTTTGTCCATGGGCGTCGTAGCCCAGAGACTTTCTAATGGGGAGACACAGCAGCCATAGAAATGCTAATTAATTAAAAGAACCGGTATATCTTATTTGTAACAAGAACGCAAGCAGGTTAACATGATGACACAAAACATACAATGTGGCAAAGCATACACGTTGTGCACCAGCATACAAAGCCCAATATATATGCATTACAGATATATATTACAGCCATTAGCTAGAGCTAAATCCATATTACAGCTACAGGACCCAAAACAGTCATATGAGCATGCGCAGTGACGGAATATAACAAAGCCCTACGAGGGAAAGGCTTAAGGTTAAACCCCAAACACTTGCATTACAACCACAACATCATGAAACTGTAGCGTATTTCACTTACTTTTTCGTGAGAATGTGAAGCGGTGTATGTCGTTGGTTGTTTTTCCAATTCTTCCTGATAGTGAACGGGGTTCTACGTAGACGTATCCATTTCTCCCAGCCAATCTGGAACGTCCTTGTTGCGTCACACGCCTTGACGTCAGGCAACCTGGCCAATCAGCATTTTAGAGGGTAATTTTAAACTAAAATGGAGTGTGTTACTCTCTCAGACACACTAGTACTACTACCCACTCTTTCCTGCACTTAACCATTAGATAGAGTTATTTATTTATTTATTTATTTACTGTTTAAACGTAAAAGTGTAATGCTAACGTTACAGTGTGTAACATCACACACCCTTATTTGCTCGACGGCACAGGGATGCCAACGGTACAGGAATAAATGAAACATGTTCTGAATGTATTCTAACAGTGATAGCAGAAAACTATTATACAAATATTTAACCGAACTATTATTATTTGTTTAATCCTTCATGAAACTCACAAACAGTGTGAGTGCTACGTGTGTATTTCTATAAAGAGACGGTAAAAAAATGTAACTACACAAGATGGCTTGTAGGCTACTAGGCAACATGAACTGGTCAGTTAAGTTGGGAGCTAACGTTAGCACTAACTAAAACGTGTCTAACGTTTAGGCTAATATACCTGTGCTCAAACACACCAATTTATCTCGAGTGTCCATTTACCTGAAAGAAGACGGGTTCCCATGCATGTTCTGTGTATCGATCCAGACCAGAAGGACTTTGGTGTATGTAAATCTAGCACAACACGGAAGCCAGTACAGGACTTCAATCGGTCACCTGAAAGCAGAGGCCTTTCCCCCTACTGGTGTGGGGGTGTAACGGTTGGATTTGTACACCGAACTGAGCACTTGTTAGAAGTGAAATGTGGAATGAAAGAAGTGAATTTTCTTAGTTGTAAAAATCGTTCTATTGATAGATTCTTGTTTTAAGTATTTTTAACTAATACAGTTAAAAAAATCTAAATAAAAAAAAGTGTTGTTTTTAGCTAAATTTATTATCAGCCTAAAAATAAATATATTCTCTTACTATGCTGTTTATCTTACTTATATTTCATAAGACGAACCATTTTTGAGTGAATCTAAATCAAGTGACTGCAAACCTTTTATATGCTACGTCATTAAATGGAGCTGAAATAAACATTTCAAACCCGCACTCAGAACAACCAAAAACAACCAAACGGGAACGTTGTGTGAAGGTATGGTGCAACCACAGGAGAACGTTTTAGTTGGTTGATTCCCTTAACGTTTAGGGAACGTTATAACCCTGAGGGAACGTTCCCTAAACGTTAGATTTTGGTTTGGTTCAAACTAACCTTTAGAGAACCATAAACTAACGTTCCCTAACGTTCCCTAAACTTTCTGTGTTAGTAGGGGTGTAGCGGCTCTACAGGAATGTAGCAATGTTGTAATGTGCCATTGATAATTAAACAAAACGCTTGACTTTAAATAAATAAACAGTTAATAAACTCGCAAATAAACAGTTACCTATTTAAGCATCAAGAACGGTTAAAGATTAATGCTGTGTCGGCCAACATAATGTTATATTGAGATTCGATCTCGGGTCTCTTGGATCTCCGTGTCGTTGCGTTAACCACAGAGCTACCGCCTGAACGCTATTAGATCAACGTCTTATGCTCTTACAAAGCCTCATTGATGTAGCCTAATATGTTTCTATTGCAATGTTTTATATGGAAATGTTTTCATTATTTATTCAATTTAAAGTATTGTGATGAATTATTTTAACTACATTTCACTTAAATTCATCTGCTACCAGTACCAGCTTTCAATCGCTCTGAATGAGCCGCGACGCAGCGGCAGATTACGCAATAGAGAGAATAAACGGACACTTTTCAAAGTCTGTGATTGTAGCGCCTCTTAGCGGTTAAAGGCAGCAAATACACCCCGGCAGAGCGGCGGCGGTGAAAGTATTATTCTGGTTGGTAACCTACTGTACCATGAATTTAATATCTCGTAAGTTACCATTTCAACGTCAAAAATGTTTTTTTTTGTTTTTAGTGCATATGCTACGCACTGTAAACCCCAGTTAGAAAATTTGTATGTGTAAATGATATGTTTAGATCATTATGGATGAAAGCTGGTGTAACCCAGGTTACTAAAGAGACATTGTTGACGTAAGGGAGACACTGACACTTAACATGAATATATGAAAAGTTATTTTATTAAATCTTGAAAGAGGAAAAATGAGAAAATGCATACATTTAAATTCATTTAGATTTTTATTCTAAATTGATGAGTAGAGAATGAGCCCCGCCTTAATGGGTGGAGCCAAAACGGGAAATGAAAAAAACACTCCTTGCCAGTGTTGCCAACTTAGCACGTATTCAGACCCCTCTAGCGACACATGTTCAAAAAAGCGACTAGCGACAAATCTAACGACTTTTTCTGGTGTTATTGGAGACTCTCTGACGTCAAACCACATGTTGATCTTACTCTTCTCACCGAGCAGCGGCCAGCGGGTGCTGACCCACCCCCGTCACAAAGCACTCACACAGGCGGCCCAGTTCTCGCGCACCAGCCCCTCCCCCAGCTGCAGTCAGAGCGCGGAGAGATGTTCAGTACTGTCCTGCGAGCGCGAGGTCTTGCTTTCTCCCTGTCATCACTTAAGCCTGGTTTATACTCGACGCGTCCGCACTAGCGCGAAGGTGCGCGTGACAAAAATGACATCATCGCGGTGTGGGGGGTCGCGCGTGTTGGGTGCGCAAGGGCCCATTTCGCCTGGCGGTGTGCACGGCAGATTTTGTTACAACGCGCGCGGTGCCGCATCCGAAGATGAACGACTTCGAGCCGAATCTGGCCGAGCTTGAACTTCTCACCACACCGGCACCTAGTTTGCACGTCTATAAGTTGCTTACATTTAAAAAATGAGCATTCAATAGCATAAAAAGTATTTTATTGAACATAAAGGTCCATGTTTAATAAAAATGTTCACGAAACTTAATGAAATGTTTAGTGAAATTAGAAAATATGTTAGATATTGTTAATTTAGTTATATTGTATACACATTCTCATATCCATATATTTTGTTTTATTGTCATTACCTAATAATTATGGGTTTACTGGGTTTTACACGATTCTTTTTGTAGTGTGGTATTGGTCTACTAAAATAAACATTGTCACGTGTGTAGCTTTCTTCTTCTCACCGTTGATCCCTGATGGATTAGAGGACAATTACTCGAGTCGCCCCCTATCGTTTCACAGAATAGTACAACGGCGAGCGCGTTGAGTATAAACACCTCGTCCGTTTGGGGAGACTCGCGCTCTTGCGGACGCGTCAAGTATAAACAAGGCTTTACTCTAGCTGCGTCTCCCCTGTTCAGTGAATGGCAGAGAGGTGCGCGCGGCCGCTAACAGACGTGAATGAGCAGTGTTTTTCCACGGACTTTTCACTTATCTGCTTTTCTTTTGTTTTATAATTAAACAATTTAGTTTGACCATTTTAATTTTATTTATTTTCTTGTACTTACTTGTAACACTCACTATCAAAGAGCTTAGTTCATCCGGTTCCCTAACTCAATTCAGATAATGTTCCACATAGGCCTATTCAAAATGTAGTCATTCACATCATAGCTGATCGTTCTATTGTCTGACAACGAAAAATAAGAAATGAGAACAGCTTTATTTGACATTCGGCTATATTATATTAAATAGAGCATTAATTTAAAGAGAAAACACACTAGGCAGACAGAGCGCACGTACGACACAATGACGTCACTAATATGCTAATTGACGTCATCTAGCGACAATTAGCGATGTTTAGGGAAGGCGTTAGCTACTTTCCTTTGAAAATAGTTGGCAACACTGCTCCTTGCGAAAGGGAGAGCAGATGGCGCGATCTTGAGAAGCGGATGGTGCGATTCTGAGGAGAGAAGAAATTTGAATTAGAACCGAGATTAACTATCAGTTGTATTGGAGAAATAACTTTTGAGAGACTTTGAAACTAAAGTGAGGATTGAGTTTCATAGGTGAATGAGTACGGGTGAACGTGTGACTGATCGCACGTTAGGCTGCAGAGGATTCGGGCTTAAAGTAGGAGTTTGCCTTTGAAAACCTTCACAATCGAGAAATTGAGTTCTCTTGGTAAGCTAAATTATTATATTTTCTATCACTAAGAGTTTTCTTTGTTTAAATGTCGATTAAATAGTGTTTAAATATTAAATGCTAGTGTTATATGCCTTCGTATGTAAAAGAGATTATAAGAGTTAATATTTTGTCTAAAATGTGAAGAAATATTGCATGAATGGGTCAAATAATTAGTGTTTCAGAGCTAAAAGTACTTTGAGCAGTTAACAGATATTATTCTGACGACACTTTGTCGTGTTTTTCAAGCTATGAGTTAATGGCCGACTGTGACGCACATTTAATACGAGCAGATGAGGCCTAAGCGCGTCATTTGAAACTTGCTCTCAGTACATTTATGTGAATTTAATGTACTAAAAGTTAAACGAAATTGAAGTCAGAGATGTTTAATGTGTTTATATTTAGATTAAATGTTGTAATGATGTATATTTTTGAGAGAAATTACCAATTGTATCTTTGGCCTTGTCTTTTGCAAGGTTGGGGTTCACCCCCCCCCCCCCCCAACCCCCCCCCCCCCCCCCCCCCCCCCCCAATTAAAGAGTAATTGGGTGAAAAAGTTGTAGCTAGAATTAGATTTAAAGGTAACACTTTACAATAAGGTTCATTAGTTAACATTAGTTAACTACATTAGTTAACATGAACTAAGAATGAACAATTCTTCTTCAGCATTTATTCATCTTAGTTAATATTAATTTCAACATTTACTAATACGTTATAAAAAATCAAAGGTTGCATTTGTTAACATTAGTTAATGCACAGTGAACTAACATGAACAAACAATGAACAGCTGTATTTTTATTAACTAACGTTAACAAAGATGAATAAATACTGTAACAAATGTATTGCTCATTGTTAGTTCATGTTAGTTAATACATTAACTAATGTTAACTAATGAACCTTATTATAAAGTGTTACCGATTTAAACATAGCTAAAATTAGGTTTAACTGTAGTTAGAATTAAATTATTCTATTATTCTACTAAAATTAAATTATTATACTATAAATAGGTCAAATTAGCTTTATCTTATATAGATAGGAAAAAAGGGAAGTGAATTAGTTACATTTATTAGCTTGAACCTAAATAGGAGGTTAATGGTAACACTTTACAATAAGGTTCATTAGTTAACATTAGTTAACTACCTTAGTTAACATTGTATAAGAATGAACAAGACTTCTACAGCATTTATTAATCTTAGTTAATATTAATTTCAACATTTACTAATGCATCATTAAAATAAAAAAAAAGTATTTGTTAACATTAGTTAATGCACTGTGAACTAACATGAACAAACAATGAACAGCTGTATTTTTATTAACTGACATTAACAAAGATTAATACCTACTGTAACAAATGTATTGCTCATTATTAGTTCATGTTAGTTAATCCATTAACTAATGTTAACTAATGAACCTTGTTATAAAATGTTACCGAGTTAACTCTACATAGATGGTGTAAAAAAGTCACACTTTCACTTGTCCAGAACAAAACTTTTGCCGTCTTCCTTATTAGTTATTGTTTTTCCTCTTTTGAGTTATGTGATTCTGAAATTGTACTGTCTTATCCTATTATTATTCTTATATTGCTTTATTTTATTTATCAATTCCTCGAAATATACTTACCTGTTATAACGCAATTCCAGTGTGTCTTTGATTCTTTCCCCTTGTTGTTAACACGGTCTCTTGAGCGAGTCTAGTCTTCTGATCGCTGGTCCAAATTCTAGAGCGGTGCACCTTCTTCATGCTCATCTGCATATTTCGTTGTTTGAGAGTGAGGGTTGTGTTCTAGCCACGACGCGTGTTACACTATATTTAGAAGTTATTTTAGAAAATAGGCCTACTAGATGTTTAAATTATATTTTGACTAGTTTAAATGCTGCCTCATTATTATCATTGACGATGCATGCTCACATATATCAGTTGTGAATGTGCTGAAATGTGTAAACATACCCAGTTAATGAATTGCGCAAATGTCAAGTCAAGTCCTCCTCATTTATATAGCGCTTTTAACAATGTAGATTGTTTCAAAGCAGCTTTACAGAGATAAACATATAATTTAAAGGTTCTCTAAGCGATCCTGGGTGACGTCACTTCTTGTTGACGTTCGAACTATTGTCAAACAAAACGGAGGCTAGCTAGACCCTCCCTCCTCCTCATCCGCGCACTAACCCCTCAAACCCACCCCCAAACACTTCTTGTCGGTTATTGGCTGGAACAGTTTATGTTTCGTAGAGCGGGTCGCTAGAGTTTGTTTTTGTAGCCGTTTGTGGAGCCTGGGGTGTCCGCAGAGACCGCGTTTTTTTTACAGTGTGTTCAGGGGACAGGCAGTCTGCGGATAGTGAGGTAATGTTTGCTGTATGTGACAAAAAATGTTTTGGCCTAAAAAACGCGTGACATCGCTTAGAGCACCTTTAAGGTAACAAAGAATGGTTTGGTTTTATAGCGGTTCTTGAATATGTTGTTTCCAGCTAAAGTTATTTTTGATTGATTCACTTCCCTCGAAATGATCATTTGTTATTAAATTAGGGGCCGCCAGCAGTCGATTTTGATATTCTAGGTATTATCAACTGGCCAGAATTTTGAGATCGCAATAGACGTGAAGGACTATAATGCGTTAAGAGCTCGCTCAAGTTCTGGGGAGCTAAACCATTTAGTGCTTTGTAAGTAATCAGCAATATTTTAAAATTTATACGATGTTTAATAGGCAGCCAATGCAGTGTTGACAGTGTCTTTGTTTGCGGTGTGCCTCTCTGGTAATGGCCCATTGACACGCATATAAGCTTATTGCACGCGTCTAAAATTATTTACATCAGTTATTCATTATAGACTAACGATACTATGGTTATATTTATGTAATAATATTTCTCAACTTTTTTAAAAGCAATGTAGCTTCATCACTACCTCCGCCTGCAACTCGGAGTGCGCTTAGCAACACAGTCAGAAATCAGAAAGAGTAAGTACATATTTACCTACAATTTTACAGATGTTAGTTCAATTGTGTTTATACTTAGTTTTAAGGCAGTAAGATTTTTTATTCCTCTTTTTAGTCAATTTTAGCATGGGTGTGTTCACTTATTCTAAGCTGTGTGTGTGTGTGTGTGTGTGTGTGTGTGTGTGTGTGTGTGTGTGTGTGCGTGTGCGTGTGTGTGCGTGTGTGTGTGTGTGCGCGTGCCTGTGTGTGTATGCGTGTGTGTGTATGTATGCATCCGTGCGTGCGTGTGTATATGTGTGTGTGCGTGCCTGTGTGTGTGTGTGTGTGTGTGTAATTAAATTGTAATTTTAACCAGAAAAATCTACAATGCATGCCCAAAGTCGTGCAGCCATATAGTTTCTCTTGATCAACATGTTCACAGGTGTTTTATTTTTTTTTTTACAGGGACGAGATGCCACTGATGAGTCCTGCTAACTTCAACATTCACAGGAGACTGTACATGAACATGGTAAAATGAAAAATCAAACACCTTGGAAATGACAGGTATGTACAATGTTTCAGGAATGGGACAATGCTGTGTGACTGTTCAAGCCTCTGTCTTTAGATCAGTGTGTTTACTGTAATAGAAATTTTACATGTAGATGTGTTTTTTTATTTTTAGATGTGTTCTTTTATTTTACTTTTATTTTTTTAGATGTGTGCAACTTTTTGTATTAACATTACAGATTTATGTACACATAATCATTTAAAGGAAAATGTTCATATATGTTCATATAAGCTAAAGGACATTATTAAAGATATAACCAAGCTGTTAGAAAAGCATAAGTTATAAGCTTCTGGAACAAAATGTTCTGTCAAGTAGAAAATAGACTATTGTGTACTCCAAGTGAGAAATGAATGTTTATTCTGAGTGACCTATTGTATCTTAAGTGTGAATTGTATGTGTGCAGTTTTCGATCAGAAATAAGTATAGGCGAAAAGGTGTGATGTCAAACTAACAGCTTAAAACAGGAAAATTTAACGAAGATGTCATTGTTCTGTCTAGATGAATTTATGTTAGACGAGGGCTTGAAAAACAGGTTTCCGTTTAAGGTATCAGGGACAATCTTCTGAAACAGAGGCAGCCTACACAGGATGTGTTAGAGTATATAACCTTGGCGAAAAAGGACCAGCCTTGGCCTTCTCATATAGATGCTGTCTGTATGTGAATGCCAATTCAATTTCTTGCAAGAAATAAACATTTGATACTTTGACTTTTCAGAGGTTTCCACTTGTCCTTCCTCCTAACTTTTCGAATAGAATTATTTCCACAACATTACTAATGTGCTTTTTTGTCCTTTGTTGTGTATCTTTGGATTATGTTGTGTTGTAAATAAATCCAAACAATCTAAAAGCCATTCTTTTTTAAATCTCCTCATTCTTTGTGCAAGACTCCTAATGATATGGCCTGATAGCACCTAATAGGGCGATGGGGAGTGTCTTTGTCTTTCTCAGGTGTAAAATGCCACACATATTAATGAGAGATCACGCCTCCTCACATAAAGCTTTCTCAAACAAAACATGTCTCACACAATCTAAAAGACTTTATTGACTTATCTGAATGAGTAGTCAGGATGATTCTCACATAGTTTTGGAGCAAATATTCTAGACTATGTGATACAATTTTCAAAAGTCTTGTGAAGAAATAATCAATATGTGTTTTGTGGTCTTATTTCAGAAACTTTTATTTTTATTTTTTTTAATAACCATGCATAAATAATATTCTCTCAAAAATACAAACAAACCCTATGTCTCCTCCATCCTCTCTTGATAATACTTTTAATCTCTCGATGAACAGAGGCATTCATACAATAGGAGAGCTATACATTAATGGCATTTTTGCATCCTTTGCACAATTACAGAGTAAATATAATTTACCGGGTAGTAGTTTCTTTAGATACTTGCAAATTAGAAACTATGTAAGAAAATATTTGCAAAATTTTGAGATTTTCTCAGGCTCTTGTCTTGATCGATGCCTCCGACCCATGTCTTGCTTAGAAAAATCGATATCTTATATTTATGACACTTTGCAGTCTATCAGTCCAGTGATCTCCACTTCGATAAAAACAAAATGGGAGGAAGGAATGGGCATTGTGATCCCAGACCATCTATGGGAAAAGAGTTTGGAACATACTCAACGATGTTCCAATAATGCTAGGCACTGTCTAATTCACTTTAAGATTCTACATCGTCTTCACTTTTCCAAGGAGAGATTACACAAAGTATACCCTGAGATATTCCCTCTATGTGACAGATGCCTTGTTGAAGAAGACATGTTGCTTCACAGCTTCGTCCTGTGTCCCAAAGTTAAAGGGTACCTATTATGGCATTTAAAATGTTCCTAATATTGTTCTGGGAGTCTCCAACAACAGTTTTACGAGCATGCCATGACAAAAAACACTTTTGTTGTCTTATAATATGCGTTTATTTTTACTTGATTTGCTCACCGACTCCCATATGAATCGTTTCGCGAGTCATTTTTCCAAACCCCGCCTTTGTGTGACGCTAATCTGCGGTGATATGTTAGCTACCATATGCCAAAGTTTAGTGGTTAAAGCACATTCAGTCTTTGTTTGCGTTAGCCCAACGCATAAACATATTGATAATGCAGTACTAAGAGGTAACGTTATAGCTATATTCTTTATGACAACTCCATTAACAACGACAAACATTCACATATTTCAATACAACTGACGACCTATGCGCTGTGCGTACACAACACACACACATAGGCTATTTATTGAGCATGATACGTAAAACATAAAAGCAACAATTAATATTAATAATACTTACAGTTTGTGATTCGGAGAAGGAAGCTGATCCAAATAAACTCGGTACTTAACCTTCAGTATCAGCCAGCTAGCAAATCCATAGCCTACTTATAGCATTTAGGTTTGTGAAGCAATCATCTTCAAAATGACGCGAACACAACAAGGTCCGGGCTATACTTCTGTGGTATAGTTGTATATATGAACTGTAGCCACTTAGTCTTCAAATGCTCCTCACTGGGCAGATGAAAAAAGTTTGCTTTTGCGTCGCACTTCAAAACAGTGTCTCGACCAGTGTTGTGCTAGTTACTAAGAAATAGTAACTAGTTACAGTTACTAGTTACTTCATTCAAAAAGTAACTCAATTACTTTGTTGATTACTTACACCAAAAAGTAATGCGTTACTGTTAAAAGTAACGTTTGACTTACTTTTTTAAAGAAAGTTCTTTAATGTTCCCATTAATGCCCTTTTATGCATTATGGTCTATACAAACACAAAACTGACAAACAGAAAGTTTTAAACACTATTGTATTTAAGTCAGACCAGCACAAACTGAATATATCACAAGGATTTCTGAAATAAATAACAAAACAAGCATTTTTAAAGCTAGTGACGTGATTGCTTTCTCAACATTGATATGTTCATGCAGCTGACAGTGTGTGTGTGTATATATATATATAATATGTGTGTGTGTGTGTGTTTTTACTGCATGTATTTGAGCAATACAATTTGATCATTCTTGTTAGTTCAAAGTACATTAACTAAGGTAATAACAGGTACAATATAATTTAAACTCAATTTAAAATGTATAACATTTTGAAATAAAAAAAATAACAATGAATGATACTTCTACAACATTTATTAACCATATTTAATGCTAAAATTGTAGTCTTATTGTAAAGTATTACCAGTTTATATGATTCAAGCTTAAAGAAGATGGCCATATATTTAAATATCTGCAAAGGCCAGAGCATTAAAATTATATAAATGTAGACCTATATTACATGTACAGTCTTTCACTTTATTTGCTTAAATTTTAGATTTGATAATTAGAACACTTGATGTCAGCTCCATGAACATATCAGTGTTGAGAAAGCAATCACGTCAGCTTTAAAAATACAACTTCGCCGGCTAATGAATGCATAAAAGTGACCAGCTGGATATAAACTAGATGGTAACAATTGCGACATACAACATTTGGGTCAGTTCTGGGTGTGTTTTTGTCACATTGCTTTAATCGCTTGAGGTAAGTTAGCAGTTACTAATGTTATTCCTCTCAGACTCGACGGCAAGCTTCCGTTCTTTCTCTGCTGATGCAGCATCTAGTTTTTATTAAAAGAATTAATTACTTTATAATTATATGGCAATGTGTACTTTAGTGTTCTGTATTCATACCGTTTCGCTGTCTGTGTTTTAAATGGGCATCTAAAGTGTCAGCGCTCTCCGTGCAGCTTGTAATCTCCGTGCTCGCGCTGCCTCACGTGTTAACGGAAGCAACTCAGCCAGTGATAGTTTATGTATCCTCTCGCTTTGTAAATAATGCTAGTAGTCTCTTCAGTGCTCTCGTACTGTGTAATGACAGCGCACACTTCTCAGCCGCTCCAGCAACTAGCAAATTAATTTAAAAAAGTAACGGACAACGCACCATATGGTAACGGTAACGGAGATAATTTATTTTTAAAAGTAATGCGTTACAGTATTAGTTACTGTCAAAAGTAACTGCGTTACAGTAACGCGTTACTGCCCAACACTGGTCTCGACATGATGTTAGTTTTCCCTGGCGTCTCCGACAGGGTTGCCAGGTCTCCACAACAAAACCAGCCCAATTGCTCATCAAAACTAACCCAATCACGGCCAAAAATAGTCAAATAGCGTTCCCGGGTGTTTCCCCAATCACAATCATGTTCCAGTGGGTAAAACAATCGCGTCAACCCGTGCACTACACAAACAACCCGCGGAAACAATGCAGGCATACGGACCTGGCAACACTGGTCTCTGAACGCAATAAGTGGGCGTATCTTATTCAAATAACTTGTCAAGTTGACGTCAACTAGACAAAGGAAAAGCATCGTTCGTCGAACGATTCATATCAGCGACTCAGAGTCGACTCTTACTTTTGAGAGACAATAACTTTGTATACGGTGAACTTTCATGTTTAAAACTTTGCAGGATGTTTTCGTTCACTTAGATCTATGTTACACACTACATGAAGGGCAATTTCCAAAAATCCATAATAGGTACCCTTTAAGATCTTTTGGTTTAATATCTTCAGTTTAATTTCTAGGATACTTAAAGTACAATTGGAGCCTAATCCTCTCATTATTATTTTAGGAATTTCAGATGATATTAAGAGGTTAAGCAAATAGAGGGAATGCGCATGCTGTCACAGTAGGCGGAAGTCGCTGCTGTTCCGCACACTGAGTGGCAGAAAGACGAGCCGCAGCATTTGTTTTCAGCGTGATTGCCGTGAAAAACACACAAAACACATCTAAAACGGGAAAGAGCTTTGCGATTGACTATACAACTAGATTTGACCAGAAATCTGAGGTACCGTGTATTTTTACAGACTGCAAAAAGCTACAGAACAGACTATATTCGGCATAATTGGATGTTTTTAAATAAACACTGACAAATAACTATACAAGTTTTAGGGCTAGACGATATGATGATATACAGTATAACATTAATGTAAGTGATCAATCGGATTTAGACCTATCTATATTGTATTTATAAAACGTTTACAGGCAAATTTGCTTAATTTCTTTCCCCGGCGTCGAAATCAGGCACATATAAATGTCAGGAAACACGATTCCTGGCGGCATGTCAATATCCATGGATCACTGGATTTTTGATAAGTTGTAAGGAACACTATATCGAGTCCAACTTTTAGTTTAAACTGATAATAGTTTGTTTTACTCACGTTTTTGCAGTTTCCCCTATTAAATCCAGTCACGCAGCAGCTCTTCTGCCACTCAGTCCGGCTGAGGGGGGCGTGTTCCGGCGGGAAAGTGACGTTAATGCATTCCCTCTATACCAACAATGCCTCCTGTCCTATAGTCTCATCACCGCAAAGAAGCTACTTCTCATGCATTGGAAAAATAAAGAAACACCCACCACAAAGTTATGGCTCAGTGATCTTACTAACACTCTCCACTTAGAGAGAATAAAATCGAAAATGTGTGGTCACCTCTCATTTACTATCTCTCTTCTGGCAGTGGAAACTAATGTTTCCTTCCAACTATAATAAAGTAGTATTTAGACGGAAGGATAAGGCTGGGTAGGGTGGGAAGAGGGATTATTTAGTTTTTTTTTTTTTTTTTTGTACTCTGTATGTTTACCTGTTGATTTTGTTTTTGTTTGTTTTTGACATTGTTCTATGTTTTAAAAACAAAAAGAGGACAGTATGTCCTAACTGCACACATTTCTACAGGGATTAAAGTTCTCCGTCGCTACGACGGATTTCCGTTAATTGCACCGAGTCTATGACGGATTTCCGTCAATTGCAGGGTTCCCGTCTGTCCTTATGTCTTAAATTAACTTTTCATAATTTTAAGGCTGTAAATAGGCTTTCATTACTCAAATAGTGTGATAAATGTCTTAATTTTAGTTTGAATACGTCTTAAATTAAGGAAACACGAGGTGTATTCACCCTGCTGAGGGGTTGTGATAAAGCCTGGAGTGGAGCGAAAGCACGTTCCTCTCTCCACTCTAAGCGCTCTGTAATCACTTCGCTTATGGTCCACTCCGGGTTTTCAATTCCCGCTCACGGAAAAACTGCTCCGTGTTCACTCAATAGTGCATGTCAGGCTACAGCTCGTTTGCTGCGGTCCGAGCCCGAGCGTCGTGCATGATAGAAAACAGAACGCGGGTCAATATTGGCCGTTTCTCAATAGCCTACCAAGTACGCAAACTTCGGACTTGCGTCCTGGTAGTTCGGAGTTGCCAAGTTCGGCTCAGGAGAACGAACTCCCGAGGACGCGAGTCCGGTTATTCTGCTAATGGAACAGTGCGTTCTTGATCGCGTCACTCAGCTCGCTCTGGCTACTCCGGTTATCTCTTTATGTATATTTTAGGCAACACAATAAAACGAAATATGGTATAAAATACAACTCTGCCTCTTTTCATTTATAAATGAACATATTATCATAAACATATTAATGTCCAGTGCAGGCAACGCGTACATTGATTATCTTCACTGCATATATTTATAACAACACGAAATATAAAACACAACCCTGCTTTTTGTTTTCATTTTAAAAATATGAAATTATTGATCTGACATTTAACAAACAGACAGGGTTGTATCTTTTTATATCTTTTTATTGTATTGTGCATGTACAAGAGAATGCATAGTAAATATATATAAAGAATATTTTACATATTTTAGAATATATAAAATTACACAACCCTGTCTCTTTTGTTAAATGTCAGTTTTAATGATCAATAATATCCCGTTCAAAAGTATAAGTAGCCTAATAGGTAGGCTATAATAAGCTATACAATGAGAAATAAAGCAAACAATTCAGTCAAACATAAGTCAGCTCTCTAATAGGCTACAAAGTTAAAGTTACATATATAAATATATAAAGTTATGAAACTTCACTTTGCTCTCAGCCAAAACGATTTGACAAACTATAGAACAAACTATATATTATATAGTTTAGCATTGTTTGGTCTTATAAGATAAATAAAAACATGCACTGAAAAGTTATGTAGATGTGTTTATTTGTCAAGATAAGTAATTGTTTTTCATAGATTAAAATAGCTTTTAAAATACGCAAACTGGCAATATTAAAGCGGTTTAAAACATCTCCCCTTAAAACGCTATTGGTCTCGACTATTTAAATAAAGTTACAGGAATATGACTTGGCCTGAAAAAAATTTCAGTCAGAAGAATTTTTTTCACTTTAATCCCTGTTTCTATGTGATTATACATTATACTCCTATGTATGATGTAGATAATATAATGATGCGAATATGTGCTTTAATAAAAATATTTGAAACACAAAAATACAAACATGAACCTTCCTTCAGTATCAGGCGACTCGCGAATGCGAATCCACACTTGAAAGCATTTGTGTTTGTAAAGGAATCCTCATTAAAATAACGCGAACACAGCTCAAGGTGGCTATACTTGTGTGGTATAGTTGTAAATATAAACTCTAGCCACTGATTCTTCACATGCTCGTCCCTGGGCAGTGAAAAAAAAGTTCGCTTTTGATTAGCACTTCAGAACAGCTCGTCGACATGTTTTTTTCACTGTTTTCTGGCGCGCGCAATGAGTGGGCGTGTCTTATTGAAATAACTTGCACAAGCTACGTACGAAAGCTAGAGAGAAAGCATCGTTCGTCTATCGATTCATATCAGCGACTCAGAGTCGACTCTTACTTTTGAGAGACAATAACTTTGTATACGGTGAACTTTCATATTTAAAACTTTGCAGGATGTTTTCGTTCACTTAGATCTATGTTACACACACTACATGAAAGGTAATTTTCAAAGTTCCATGATAGGTACCCTTTAACATGTTTATAAATAACTGAAAAAAGCACAAATGTCAGTGCATGTCAAAACATCCCAAGTGCCCCATAAAACCCTTGGTCCCCAGAGGGTTAAATGTCAGCGATTTCGTCTGAACAGCTTTCCATCAGGAGTCTTTACTATAAAAGAGCGTGGCTGTTCATGCTTCCACGAATCTCCCTTTTTCATTCTTATTCCTTCACCAGGTTCATGCACTTGCAACATTGTGTCCATGGTGAGCAATGCAGATGATGTTGGTAGCTTCGCCCTGAGCCGTCTCCCCATCAGTAATTGTGCAGGTGATAATCCTATCCCTTCCATTGGCGTGTTACGGTACTCCAGTAGTGCTATGTATGGATCAGATTGACTACTCTGCGCTTTCTTTAAGAGATTTTCCACTGTTTGCACTGCTCTCTCGGCTTGTCCATTAGACTGTGCATAACCAGGACTTGAAGTCGCATGCTTAAATCCCCATTCCTCTGCAAAACTTGAAAATTTAGCACTTGCATACTGAGGTCCATTGTCAGATACTACTATATCTGCAATTCCATGTTTTGCAAAGATGGACTTCATTTTCCTGATGACTCCACAGCTTGTCGTGTTCCATGTTGGAACAATGGCTCTTTTTGATTGTTGTTCCTGTTTTCATTGCAGGTAGCACATCTGGATACTGCATCCTCAATTTGTGTCGACATACCTGGCCAGTACAAAATGTCTCTGCCTCTTGCCTTACATTTGACAATGCCCAGGTGTGACTCTTGTATTTTGTTGATCATTTCCTGTCTCGGCTGATTTGGAACAATGAGCCTATTTGGTTTAAATAACAGACCATCTTCATAACTGATTTCCTCTCGATATGTCCAGTATTGCTGCACTGCCTTTTTTAACATTTGCATCTCTGCATCCTCTGCTGTTGCTTTTCTGAAAGCATCCAGTTTCTCTCCTGAAATGAAAGTTGTGACATAATCCAGTTCACTGCTAGATCCTCTTCCAGCTGATTTTCCTTCTGCTCATGTAGATATGCACGACTTAGAGAATCTATGTATAGTTCCTTACCAGGTTTGTACATCACCATCAGATTGTATCTCTGTAGCCGTAAAAGTACTCTTTGTAATCTCATAGGAGCCTGATGCAGTGGCTTCTTAAATATACTCTCTAATGGCTTGTGATCACTTTCAATCATGATTTCCTTTCCATACACATACTGGTGAAATTATGGTTCTCACAACCATAAACTATGGCTAACAACTCCTTTTCTATTTGTGTGTATCTACGCTGACAGTCGTTCAGAGCTCTTGAGCCATAAGCCACTGGCCTTCCTTCTTGCAGAATCACAGCTCCTATTCCTTCTGAACTGGCATCTACCGACATATGACTGGTTTGCTCACATCAAAGAATTTTAAAGTAAAACCAAATATTTCAGTTTTTCAAAACTTTGCTGTTGAGCATCCTCCCAGTGCCACTCTGTCTCTTTCTCCAGCAATTTCCTCAAAGGTGCACTTATGTCCGACATATTGGGAATGAACTTTGCCAGATATTGCACCACTCCAAGAAATCTTTGCAGTTCTTGCTTCCTTTGTGGTGGTGGGATTTCAGTCACTGCCCTCACCTTTTCTTCATCTGCCTTAACTCCTTGAGCACTCAGTATGTGTCCTATCTATTCGATCTCTGTCATTCTTATCTTGCACTTGTTCCTGTTCAGCTTTAAATTATTTTTTCTTGCACATCCCAGCAGCTTTATGAGCCTTTCATCATGCTCTTGAATGGAATCTCCCCACACCAGCAAGTCATCGATGATGTTTACCACACAAGGTCTTTGTTTAGGTCTTTCAGGAGCGGTGGTGGTGGTGGTGCTGCAGCTGGAGAAACAGACAGCTCGTCCTCAGACCCCTCAGTCTGCACTGCCACAGCCGCCTCCTCATTCAAGCATTTCGTTGCTGCTAAACGAATTCTCTTTGAAACCAGACGAGGTCTTTGTTTAGGTCATTTCAGGAGCGGTGGTGGTGGTGGTGCTGCAGCTGGAGAAACAGACAGCTCGTCCTCAGACCCCTCAGTCTGCACTGCCACAGCCGCCTCCTCATTCAAGCATTTCGTTGCTGCTAAACGAATTCTCTTTGAAACCAGACGAGGTCTTTGTTTAGGTCATTTCAGGAGCGGTGGTGGTGGTGCTGCAGCTGGAGAAACAGACAGCTCGTCCTCAGACCCCTCAGTCTGCACTGCCACAGCCGCCTCCTCATTCAAGCATTTCGTTGCTGCTAAACGAATTCTCTTTGAAACCACACGAGGTCTTTGTTTAGGTCATTTCAGGAGCGGTGGTGTGGTGGTGCTGCAGCTGGAGAAACAGACAGCTCGTCCTCAGACCCCTCAGTCTGCACTGCCACAGCCGCCTCCTCATTCAAGCATTTCGTTGCTGCTAAACAATTCTCTTTGAAACCAGACGAGGTCTTTGTTTAGGTCATTTCAGGAGCGTTGGTGGTGGTGGTGCTGCAGCTGGAGAAACAGACAGCTCGTCCTCAGACCCCTCAGTCTGCACTGCCACAGCCGCCTCCTCATTCAAGCATTTCGTTGCTGCTAAACGAATTCTCTTTGAAACCACACGAGGTCTTTGTTTAGGTCATTTCAGGAGCGGTGGTGGTGGTGGTGCAGCTGGAGAAACAGACAGCTCGTCCTCAGACCCCTCAGTCTGCACTGCCACAGCCGCCTCCTCATTCAAGCATTTCGTTGCTGCTAAACGAATTCTCTTTGAAACCACACAAGGTCTTTGTTTAGGTCATTTCAGGAGCGTTGGTGGTGGTTGTAGAGAATTTGAGGGTGAACCAAACACAAATGAATCTTTCTAATCTCTCATGGGATTCATTCAAATGTGATTCAGCAATCCAGATCTGAACATATTCCAACGTCACAAGACTGGCTCCAAATTGTCTAGAAACCCCCCCAGAAAGGACTTTTATGGCCCCGCAGGGACCAAGGGGCCTGACCACCTTTGACCTCCCTCAGCATCACCACTGCTGAACCGGACAGAGACGTGAAACAGACCACAGCTTTCATGAGAGACTTACACAGACTTTACATATTAAAACTCACACAGAACAATGCTCAGTGGACTTATAATCAAACATCATAATGTTTGTTGTTCCTACAATTCATGCATGTTATGCTTAGATTACATATAAATCATGTAATGGTGATATAACTACACTGCAAAAAATGAAATCTTGCCGAGTTAAAAAATCTTAAAATAAGGCAAGAATTCTTGTTTTTTTTCTTCTAAGATAAATTAACTAACCTAGAACTAAAAGCAAAAGATTATTTTGCTTGTTTTGAGAAAATATAACTTGAATTTTCTTACTAAGAAAAAAATGCCAATTTTAGTGATTTCTTTAAATGAATTAAGTATATTTTTAAAGTGTATGGTATATTTTGACAGTCTATTCTAGAATCAGAAATTTCAAGCCATATTTTCTTATTTTAAGAGCACAACGTTTCTTATTTTTAGAAAACAATGTTAGCACATTCAGACAAAGATCTTTTTTTTTACTACTTTACATTGAATGAATGCATGAGGCATTTATGTAGCGCTTTCATATTGCACATAGCACTACTGTACACCTAAAGCGCTTTACAATCATATTAGTGGATCTCTCCTCGACCACCACCAGTGTGCAGCATCCACTGGGATGAGGCGATGGCAGCCACAGTACAACGGAACCACATGGAGAGAGTGATAGAGCCAATTTTATTTAGTTTGATAAATAAAATTGATAAAGCCAACATTTAGTTTGAACCATAACATTTTATTCGGTGCTGACAACTGTCAATTTAGAGACAACATCTTGTACACCAAACAGTATCCATTAACTTCATTTTAAAAGATTAGTTCACCCAAAATGAAAATTTCCTGAATTTACTCACCCCAATGCCATCCAAGATGTTCATGTCTTTCTTTCTTCAGTGGAAAATAAATTAAGTTTGAGGAAAACGTTTTAGGATTTTTCTACACACAATAGCTTTGAATTGCAACCAAAGTTTTTTGGATTTATTGAAGTCCAAATCAATGCAGTTTCAAAGGGCTTTAAAGTGCTTCAAATAGCTCTGCTCGATCCCAGCTGAGGAATAGTGTCTTATCTAGCGAATCGATCAGTCATTTTAAAAAAAAAAATCGATCAGGGGATGACTGATCGATTCGCTAGATAAGACACTATTCCTCAGCTGGGATCGAGCAGAGCTATTTGAAGCACTTTAAAGCCCTTTGAAACTGCATTGATTTGGACTTCAATAAATCCAAAAAACTTTGGTTGCAATTCAAAGCTATTGTGTGTAGAAAAATCCTAAAACGTTTTCCTCAAAAAACTTTATTTCTTTTCCACTGAAGAAAGAAAGACATGAACATCTTGGATGGCATTGGGGTGAGTAAATTTTAATTTTGGGGTGAACTAATCCTTTAACAATAGGCAAGTACACACAAGGTGCTGAACATTTATTTTTAGCAAAATGACTTCTCTTTTAGATCAGTACAACCAGTAAGTAAAGTAAATAAAAATAAATAAATAAATAAAACAAGAAGAGGGGAAACTTGACTGCTTTCCCTTTACTTTTCTTTGTTTTCCAGTAAATTAGCAGTCAGTGGTGCACTTGTAAATCTCACACACATCTCCGAGATAATACTTGAGAGGAATGTAAGTACGGTTCTTAAAACTGAGTGCATAATATGATGTATAATCTACAATTTTCTCTGAATCCACTATCTCAGTGGCTTGAGCAAGGTTTGGGACCTCAATTTCATAAGAAACAAACTCACGACTGAAACCCACTGTATTATAAACTTGACATTCAAAGCAATACAAGGAAGAATTTACAATGTACATGTCCTTTATGAGCCCAAATACAGGAACACCTTCATTTACATTGATTACAATCACTGATTTCTGGCGCAAGTACTTGTTGCCACTTAGCTCAAGCCATTTTGCAGACACCACATGATGCACGTTTTCTACACCCAAAAAAGCTCTCATTTTATCCTGCACATACTTCATATTTTCCACTTCAGATACAGGACCCAATAGAATGTCTTTTGAAAAAATTGGGGTGATTCTCACGACTGACATTTTGACAACTCTCAAACATCTGATTGTGTTTAACCAAGGACTTGCAAACATTCTTGAAATTTAACTTGGAAGACCACTGTTTGAAAAAACAGTGTTTAGATTCAAATCGCATACACATGTGTCTGACCATTGGACCTAAATCTTTAATCTGTTCAGGAATATGTATCAAATAATGTTGCTTTGGTGTTATATTGTTCTCAGGAAATAACCGTTTCACATTGCTCAAATGTTGCTTAATAAGTAACTCAAGCTTTGCTGTAGTGGCCAACGCAATAACTGGTGCGAATAAGATCTGAACAATCTCTATTAACTCAATAATCACTTGAAAGTATTCATTTCTTTCACAGCTGTCCAACATGAATGGCAGGATCTTCAATAGGACAAGCATTTGCCCAGCTGATTGCTTTAGTCTGTTGTCATTTGATGATAACGTGGTGACAGTAATAGGGCAAGGTCTATCTCGGACATCAGTGGAGTATGGGTATCCTAGAATAGCACTGTTAAATGTTTCCAGTTCCAGCTGCCCTGATAGCACTAGATGTTTAAGTACAGTTTTAACTTCCAGTGGTGCCACACCCTCTAATATCACATGCATAATGTCCTGAGGTGTTTGCCTGATGAGATCAAAGGCTGGAAAATCAATCAGTTTGCTTTTCCTATTAATTCCATAAGTGGTTTTCAAACTGCTTCTCAGAAAGTCTGTGGCTGCCCTCTCAATTTCATTACACTGTCTGACATGTCTATCTAAAGACCGTTTGACAAAGTTTTCTGCATCAAAGTGAACTTGCATATCCTCAAAACTACACTCACAGTGTCGGCATTTGCGGAATGCAAATCCAACTCCCTCTTTAAAGCCTGTTAGCTCATGCTGAGCCAGGGTATCACCACAGAGAGAAACTACTGCACCATACAGTGTTCGCTCCCCGTGGGCAGTTCTGATGTTCACTCCGTTATACAACAAATTCAAATCCTCTTGTATTCTCTGCAAAATCACATCTACACCACACTGAGAGATGTCACTTGATTTTGCAATGGCAAGTAAACGGATGGCAGCTAACTTAGACCTCTGTTTAGGATTTATATTACCCAAAGTGTAGTACACCATTAGCAGTTTGTTTTTTGAGGCATAAGACCCCAGAGGATTGCACAGTTCTATCTCATCAGTATACAGAATAAGCTGCAGAGCATTGGGTCTCACAGAGAACAGTGGATGTGACTTCAAAATATCCCCATCAATAATGTCATTGATAAAACCAGCCTTGCTTTGGCTTGGTCCATTGTCAAACATTGCTAGAATCATTGGATGTGAAAGTAGTTGTTCCAAACTTCGGACCAAAGGAATATAGTAAAAGCATATTTTTCTTATTGTTAGAGCTTGTGAGACTCTTCTCCTAAAGGATGCAGTCTGGGAAATTTCAATTTCTTCAGCTTCAACTACCTTGAACTGCATTTTTAGATTTGAATCTTGCATGTATGTGGTGGAAACTGTGTCAAAAGGGTCTTCAAAATTATTAAAAATGTCCAGAACTTCACTCATCAGTTGATCTGTGACTCCAGATTGTCTCTGAATAACATCTGTAATTTGGCTCCGAAGGCAGTCCAACAGTGAGGCTTGATACTGCTGCACCCTGGAAATAATGTCACTGACAGCTCGCTGAAAAACAAGCAAACATTTAGAATTAGACAAATTCATGCACAATTAAGGATGATAACAGAATGTAAGAATTCATATTTATTGCTGTAATTTCACATAATTCACTTCAGTGTCCTACCTGGGAAAGGCAGTGTTTCACTCTTGAAGTCAGTACAAATGCAGAAGCATGCTTTCTCAGTTTATCAACTTCAGGCTCATCACTTTCTTCTTGCTGGAAAATGAAAAACATTTCAAGACTTTAGAATTTAATAGCCATTTATAAATAACCTAAAATAACGCAATATAAAGTGCAACAGTGCCCATTTAATTTTTCATCAACCTTGGTTCTGGAGGCATTTTATTCCTATTCAGTTTTCAATTTGGACGACAATTTCTTTGTTCAATAATTATATAACATAAATGAGCCAAGAGGAGATCATTAAAAAGAGACAGCATTACAAATTGACAAAGCAAAAAAGGTATTTGAAAATCAGATAAAAAGACGACAGCACAGAACGGAGTACTCAATTGTCACTGGAACTGAAGTCCATTCCTGTGTTAAAGTCGTTAAGTTAAATGAGATATGCTTGTATTTGTGTGTGATTCCTGGATTGTTTGAATAATGCAGAATAGAGGGGTGTATGATGTCAAAACCCTGTCCCCTTGTTCCCTCGAGATTTTCCTATGGGGTTTTCAATACGAGTAAAATAATCCTGTGGTAATTTAAACATGACTTGAGGACCTTGACGTTTTGTACAACACGTTTTTTTTATTTGTTTTATTTTTTTATTAAATGCACCCATACCGAAAACACACATTTTAAAAGCAGTCATGTTAATTTTTGAAATCATAGTACGTTTTAAAAAAAATAACTTAATAATAGAGCTTGGGATGTGATTGTGCGCAGTTTATGTTGTAGAACTAAAAGTCAAAGTATAGACAAGTTATGTTTACCAACAGGCTTTATTTTACTCATAAATTGAAAAACCTGTTTTCAAATGCAGGCCATTATCGTTTAAATGAACGGCAATAATGCAAACAAAGTTTTCTGATTTCAATTGAAAACGGTGTCGTATAAACATACCTTAAGATATCTTCAACCAGCGATGAGTCGTCGTTAATATGGATAAAATAAATGGTATTTTTCTCCCGGGACCAAGACAGTTGTACTATATTAGGCTTAAATGTCCAATTGCTGGCCATATTTGTGTGTATGATGATTAGGGGTGGGCGATAGGGCAAAAATATAATATCACAATTTTTTTTTGTTATGAAAAGTAACGATTCATGATTTTATCACGATTCTTTTTCATGTTGGTTTTACTTTTTTTCCAAGTGAATGAGCATTACAGCCAAACTAATGTCCCTATTTTAAAAACAAAGCCTTACAATGTAACACACACACATAATATATATAAATGGCAGACATTTAGGTCAAAGTGGCGAAGATAAAAAAAAAACTTGTCATTATTTCCTTTGTTATTAAAAAATAATACATACATAATATAATTAGCTGAAGAAATGAAGCACTGTTTTTCCTTTGTATAAGTAGGTGCATTTAACAGTAGCATTCAAGAAAGGAATTACACGAACAAACAAACAAACATAAAAGCCTACATAGCCTTCACTGTATAAATTATACATTGATTCTTATTAAAGCTACTATTAAAGTTCTCAGTCAAGAGCAGAGAGTGATTTTCTTTTTGTTTTGTGTTGTCTTAACATTAAATGGACAGTTCATCCCAAAATGAAAATTGCCATCATCTACTCTCCAAATTATTTAAACCCGAATAAGTTTCTTTCTTCTGTTGAAAATAAGTTATTTTGAAGAAAGTGGTCATCTAAACAGTTGCTGGTCCCCATTGACTTCCATAGTATATTTTTTTCCTGCAATGAAATTCATTGGGGACCATCAAATGTTTGGTTAGCCACTTTCTTTAAAATATCTAAATCGTTTTTTTGTGTTCAGCACAAGAGATCAATTAAAACAGGTTTGGAACAACATAACTTACGTGAATAAGGACAGCGTTTTCATTTTTGAGTGAACTATACCTTTAAGGACAATCGCAGAAAGTTTATGGCTACTGTCGCTTTAAGACCTGGTCGCGTCTAATATACAGGCATGCACGCACTCAATGTCCTCTCTAATGTTAGCTTTCATTATAGACATAACCAACTTGTATTAACACAAGACTTAAAAGATAGCTTTTTGACAGATAAAAGCGCATGTTAGAACTGCGCATCAGCACGCGAATGAAATGTTTAACCGGCAAAACACAACTTTTTTGAAGTGCAGTGACCCCTGAGTGTAACTTCTATCTCTGCGTTAAAATGTGCTGTGAATGTCACTACGTCGCGTTGTGAGACGGAGGCGCCATAACTGCAACTGATAGCACGATACTACGATATTCTTTTCATAAGCAGATCGTGGAGGCATTTTAATCGTCAGCGATCAAAAACCGTGATATTGTACACGCACACCCCTAATGCTGATACACGTTACCCATGAAAGTCAGGTTTTATTTGTAAAAGTGTGTCAACTTACGTGCATTGCCTCTTGTTCTGGTTCAGTCAACGGTGTAAACGCAGCGCCATCAGCAGAGCTGGCGGAATCGGCGATGTCTGGTGCTTGGCCACTGCTAGAGTTAAAATCGTCCTCGTCGTTGGCATTTCCTGGTATGCTTGACACATCATGTTCATTTGGCAGAAATTCTGGCTGAAGTGGGATACCGAAATTCTCAAAAAGTCTCTCTTCCACTTGGATTCCAATATCTGCAGATGCACACGGACGGCAATTGTTCCCTTTAGATTGAGCTGAATTTTGGCTTCCACTTGACCTCGATTTCTGACTTATAAAATGCGAAGAATGCCTCCGTTTGACATGATAGTAAAATGAGTTGTAGACTCGATATTCCTGAGCGCAACCATCAATCCCACAGATCACATGGAAATCCGGACTGGAACTATGCACTGTGTTTATGTGACTCAGCAGAGCTCTTAACGACAATGCCACAAAGAGGCAGCAAATAACACAACGCCAAATCATTTTAAGTGGAAAAATCTGAACATTTAGTTTAACAAGTCATATTTTTTCTCCAATTTCCATAATGTGCCTGTCCCGCCAAAAGCAATCAGAAGAAATGAAATGATTCAAACTTTTAATCCAATCAAGGCAGCGGAATATTCCATTGGATATAAAATAGGTGGAATCATAAAACATTATTCCTTTACAGTTTTTAAATGTTGTACTCGGGGAAGGTATATTAAGAATAACAAACACAACATTTAAATATGTAATATTTTGAAATGTTAAAAATATTATAATTTAACAGGTTTTATATGTCTATGGTTTTAAACCCTACGGATGAAGCGTAATGGAACTGCCCTTAAATTTACGTCACTGGACCGAACGACCGTTACCACTTGTACCAGTTTCGCGGTTTTCACAATTTTGAGCGCTTGAAGATAAGTAAGTACAATTTTTTATTTGTTAATCAAATCATTTAGTTTTGTATGAATGTAAGAAAGAAAGAAAGATATACGTTCTGATAATTAGCGTGTACAAATAGTGAGTTTGAAATATGACATTGTAGTAGTTCATAGAAAATTAACGTTGGTTAAATACATTTGCTTCTCTTTCATATTTGATGTCATAACCAAGTAACTTAACGTTAAAGGTAGCAAATAGTCGTTTGAACTTTTTAATTTCCATTCAGGTTGGCATTTATGGAGCAGCTTGATTCAGTGACACGGTCCACTTTACAAGGTATGTTACGTTTTAATGTTGCTTCAGACTGCTATATATTCGTTTAGTTCAATGTAAGAAGTCTTAGGCATGTTATAGATTCTTCACTATAATGCTTTATAGTGTGCAGTCACAAATATGTTTACACTTTCAAACGGTCATTTTGCTATTAAGTAACCCATTAAGCAAATTTATGTCCAAACGACATCTTTTCACATAAGTGCACATTGAAAAGACGTCCACTGAGGAGCCAGATTTTTAATGACGTCTTTTTTTTTTTTTTTTACGTGTTCTGCACGTCCGATATAGACGTTCATGGAACCTCCGTACAAGGTTAAAAACTACCGTAGTTCAAATGTGGTCATTGTGGACTGTGATTTTCAACGTCATTTATGGTCTCATTTAGACATTGTGTTTCTGGACCAAATAAACACTCTCAGGATGCATTAAATTAAAAGTCACATTTATTTCAATTTAATCTCCATTTGTAATTGCAAAGCAACAGACCAAAAATTGTTTGTCCAAAAATCATTAAAATAAAAGAAACTTCACTCACACCTTTAGATAACTTAGCATCTGTAATTCACACATTTTTGGATCAAAACTGCCATTACCTGCAGACATAAAATACAGATACTTTGACTATTTATGTCAGAAGATCTTATTGAGAATTAACAGAAGTTTAGATGTTCATATTTGTTAACACACCTGTTAATTCTCATTAAGAACTTCTGACATAAATAGTCAAAGTATCTGTATTTTATGTCTGCAGGTAATGGCAGTTTTAAGCAGCTCATTGGGAAACACTTTCTGAGCCAGAAAGTCTATCCTTCAGATCTGGTTTGTCTCACGATCCAAACATGTGTGAATTACAGATGCTACGTTATCTAAAGGTGTGAGTGAAGTTTCTTTTATTTTAATGATTTTTGGACAAACTTTTTTTTGTTGCAATTACAAATGGAAATTAAATTGAAATAAATGTGAGTTTTAATTGTATGCATCCTGAGAGTGTTTATTTGGTCCAGAAACACAAATTATGTCTAAATGAGACCATAAATGACATTGAAAATATGTCCACAATGACCACATTTGAACTACGGTAGTTTTTAACCTTGTACGGAGGTTCCATGAACGTCAATATCGGACGTGCAGAACACGTCAAAAAAAGACGTCATTAAAAATTTCAATCTGGCTCCTCAGTGGACGTCTTTTCAATGTGCGCTTATGTAAAAAGATGCCTTTTGGACATAAATTTGCTTAGTAAGAATAATCCAGTGAGATTTTTGTACAAGACATTTTGCTGTTAATTGTAATAATCCAGTGAGAATTGTGTACAAGATATCTGACAAAGGTAGATGTCTCTAATTATTTTGGAGATTTTAGGGTTATAACGTCGCAGTTTTTGTGGATTTCTGCTGCATTCGCGTGCTATCGGAATTATCATAAATAGTTTCCTGAACATGGACGCCCTGTCAAGTCAAAAATTTAAAGCAATGAGCTTGTAATCAGGACTTGGAAATGGGAAATTTCCGATAGCACATTTAGGCAGCATAAATCTGTGGTTTTTTCTGTTTCATGAAATCACACACTGATGATGGTTAAATCAGATTTCATATCATCTGAGTCCTTGTGTATATATAAAAAAATCACTGGACTATTATAATGAATGCCAAGAATAATTCAATGTAAAGTGATAGGCCTGTTTCTAACCAAACTGGCACATTGATGCATGATATAAATAACTGTCTTAAAACAATTGTTAATCTAAAATAACTAATTCTTTTTTCTTTTCTTTTTTTACATTACTCTGCATATGGACCAAATTGATCTATGGCATCATTGTTAAATATGTTTTTAAATCATCCTAGCTGCAAACATCAGCGCAGCAGTATTATCAACTTTGTCACGTGATGACATTCGTGATCTTTTTCCGGGACCAGAACACTTTTTACGACGGAAAACCATATGGGAGACGTTTCATACAGACAAAGAGGTAGACCTTTACTCCATTTTTCCAAACAACAGTATTAATTCACAATTATGTCATTCACAAACAATCACACTACATATCTTAAGTAAGCAATAAGGTATGAGAGGCAGTGCTGTGTGAATAAGTCACAGCTGAAATGCCGACCTGTAATGCAATGCTATGAGGAGTTTCTTTTAGTATTATTATTCATGGGTGTTCTATTAACAGGTTTGTTTATATAAATTGTAATAGCTTTCATCTGAATTCAGCAGGGACAGGAGGCAGGATGCCTCAATCAAAACAAGGAGCAGGATGACATTGGTCTGACTTCTGCTCAAACTCCGTCTGAAATCCCAGTGAATACAAGACACAGTATCTTTGAGCCAAGTGGTCATCCTCCAAGAACCTTGCAGTTGCCCAACCCTGAATATGTTGTTTACACAGACAGTGAGCTAGAACATGTTAGAAAAGAGTATTTTGATCTGCAGCGTGTTGGGCAAGAAAGAGGTGTCAGACTTTCAAAAGAACTCCGTTGTCGACTAGTGAGGAACACAGTGACCAACATGGTGTCTATCATGAGAGCATCAAGCACTGACTTCATGTACCCATCAAAAAATGATGTGCTTGCAATGGCAAAGCGACTGGTTGACTACTATCCCATGCTTCGAGATGACTCAGTTAACTGCAAACATATTTCGGTAAGTGTTTAAGGTCTTGATTCAAAAATTACATTTGAGGGCATTTTATACATCATATATTGTGTGTACATTTGAGGTCCTTAAGAACTGATAATAAACGCTTTGAGAAATAAACCATTTTATATTTGTCTGAGAGTACAACTTTTTCAAACAGGATTCCATCTTCAAGCAATTAATGAAGAGACTCCAAAACATAAAAACCCCCCAAAAAAAACAGGGTCCAACACCACAAAGAAGAAAGAAAAGGCGCTTGGATTTTGACTACGATGGTGATTCAAGCTCTTGCACATTAGATTCAGCAGAAAGCAGCAGTGCTTTAGCTGTAATGTTGGACACAGGAGAGAGCAGCACACCACCATCAGTGAGCACAAAACCACTTGCTGGTAAGTGTACCACATACTCATAATATACTTAAAAAAAAATGTGTGGACCAAAAGGTTCACAGCAACAAAAAAAATTGTCATCATTTCATCGTCTCGGTTAACTATAGACCCGATATAGTCTGGCTGTGAGTAACACACTTCTAGACCAAACAACCTTGAATTTGGTTACATGTCATTTTAGGCCAAATAACTTGTGAGATGTATGATATTCCATCATGTAAGCAAAGTCAACAGTGTTTACAAGGTGTTTGGTTTCATTTATTTGACATGTTCTAGATGACTATTCTATTCTTGGGCTGTGGTTAGGGTAGATGTCTATTAAATTTTCACTGACAGCCCAAATTTTGCCTTGTTTTAGCCTAGATGTCTGGGTTGTGTTTGGATGGCTATTAGACGTCTTTTAAATGCAATATTGCTTGCTGGGTTTATACTGGTTTATTTTCTTTTTTTTAATAAGGAGGAACAGCTGAACAAGATTTACCATTGAGTCAGACTGACCTTAGAAGAGATGAAGACCATTCTGACACTGATAGTCAACAAAGCCAGGCCAGACATTACCATACTCTCCAAGAGATATATAAAAGACCAAAGCCTAATAAGGAGGCAGTTGCTCAACTACTTGACCTTGAGTTTGATGCTCGGAGAGCTTTCATCAACTCAGACTGTTTCAAGGATCAGGACAGACCTTCAAAGATACTGCAAGCGTACCCCTGTTTCAGAGAACTACATCATGTAAGTAATATATCGGATAATATATTTGAGTTCCTAGTGACTTCAATTGTTTTTACAAATGTGTATGTGGGATTATTCCAGGTAATGGATGAACTAGGCCGGATTCTTGACAAAGGAAATCCCAGATTCATCACAAAACTAAAGGCCCGTTGGGAGAGTTTCTGCAGCAAAGCTCAATTCTATGGGGTTTACAAAAAGGTTTTGAAGCCACCAATGACTCTAGATGGAGGTAAACTACCTGCCTTTTACTACTTGAATTAAAATGTGAAAAATCTAACAATAGTTGTTTAACTTGCTTGTCAGTGTCATTCACTCCCATTCAAATGTTTTAGAACTTTAATATTTTAAAATATTTTTATTTCTGCTCACCAAGGCTGCATTTATTTAATCCTAACTACAGCTGTTTAATAAGTGAATTTATAGTAAAGTGTAATTTATTCCTGTGATCAAAGCTTTGAAAATTATTATCATCAAAATTACACTTTCTATTCACATAGTATAATATTCACAATATCACTTTTTTGCTGTAGTTTGGAACAAATAAATGCAGGCTTGGTGAGACGAAGATATTTATAAAAGAAAACATTTAAAAAATCTCACATTTCTAAAACATTTAAACGATATTTTAAATCCTTAACAGATTGTTATGAAAAGTTTAACCTCATTAAAGAAGTTAAAGTATAATAATCCTTTTAAGTTTTTATCCCTTTTTAATGCACAATTGTTATCAGACTGTATCAAGATCAGGAGGTTAAAGGAAATTCTTACAAGGCATAGTTCACCCAAAATTTTCATCATTTACTCTCCCTCAAGTTGTTCCAAACCTGTATTAGTTTCTTTCTTCCAATGAACACAAAAGAAGATACTTTTGAAGAATGTTTTTTGGGTGAACTATCCCTTTAATGCATGCTCAACTCACTAATTTCAGTAAATCATAAAAGACTATTTGTTCTCCTCAATAGTGAAACGCTCCATAGCCTTGATGAAGGCTCTTCCAGAGATGTTCCCATCACCTGTAGCCCCACCAAAAAAGATGGGACATGCAAGTGAAGCAATGCTGCACATCCTTGAGGTAAGACATACAACATTGTTTATATTTATACAAGACCAAGAGAAATAGAGAAGTGGTCATTTATATCAAGATGTACTGCTCAGTCATTTTTGTGTTTGTATTTCTAGCCAACAGAAAACCCAGATTCCTTCCTCAAGGGGAGACCACTCTTCAGTCCTGTCCTGATTGTGTCAGAGGACAACTGCATGTTGGCCGTTGGGACTACACCTGTGACAACCTTTCCACAAGAAGACCTCCACGAAGGTGTGCTCTACCTAATGGCATACTATTATGCACTTCATCTTGTGTACCCAAAGTGTGTTGCAACTTTACTGTCTGTGCTTCAGACAGAAGTAATTTCCGATGCAATACATGGGCGTGATGCAACTTCTTCGTACAAAAAAGTCACTTTGGAGTGGAAAAAGTTCATTGGGGAGTAGTTAAAAAGTCAGATGTAGGTCTTTTGATCACAGATTTTTGACAGCAGTTTTCATCAGGTTCAAAATAAAAATTCAGTTTTTCTTGGTCTCTTTATTTTGTTTTATTTACTTTCTCAGTTATGTATCTGTGTAACCTTGACCAAGTTAACAAGCTTTGTTTTAATAGGCTTACCAATTGCTGTGATATGATCCATTGCTGTCATTTTTGATCAATCATTTGCTTTCCTTTTGCAGTTGGAGTTAATAAAGCAATATTAAGAGCATGTTTGTTGTACCAGATTTATTGTATGTCCGTTTCAAAGCTTATTTTTTAGAAATAGTCTAGATTGAGAGGGGACATCCTTTTTTAAAACCAAACCTTTCCCTTAAAATAAGCCTGACAATCTTAAAATGTGTGTATATATTCTTATATCAAGATATTTTAAACCAAACCTTTCCCTTAAAATAAGCCTGACAATCTTAAAATGTGTATATATATTCTTATATCAAGATATTTTAAACCAAACCTTTCCCTTAAAATAAGCCTGACAATCTTAAAATGTGTATATATATTCTTATATCAAGATATTTTAAACCAAACCTTTCCCTTAAAATAAGCCTGACAATCTTAAAATGTCTATATATATTCTTATATCAAGATATTTTAAACCAAACCTTTCCCTTAAAATAAGCCTGACAATCTTAAAATGTGTATATATATTCTTATATCAAGATATTTTAAATCAAACCTGTCCCTTAAAATAAGCCTGACAATCTTAAAATGTGTATATATATTCTTATATCAAGATATTTTAAATCAAACCTGTCCCTTAAAATAAGCCTGACAATCTTAAAATGTGTATATATATTCTTATATCAAGATATTTTAAATCAAACCTGTCCCTTAAAATAAGCCTGACAATCTTAAAATGTGTATATATATTCTTATATCAAGATATTTTAAACCAAACCTTCCCTTAAAATAAGCTGACAATCTTAAAATGTGTGTATATATTCTTATATCAAGATATTTTACCAAGAGTATTTAAACCTAACCACAAATAAAACAAGAAAAAAATACTAGATTTTACTATTTTTGCATTTGTTTCAAGATATTTGTACTGCTTGAATCAAGTTAAAATATCTAAATTTACTTCATTTTTTCTTGTTTTAAGATTTTAAGAACTTTTTTATCACAAGTTTATTTGTCTTGTTTCAAGATGTCTTATCAAGTAGAATTTTCTCACCCCATTGGCAGATAATTTTGCTTGAGTTTAGTTTTTTTTTCTTAATTTAATTTTTTTTTTCTTATTTTTGTATGTCGATTTTTTGCAGTGTATGAGATGCTTGAATGAAAGTGTGTCGTGTTTCCTATCATTATGCTAATATATTCTTAATTCAAAAGATGGCATGAATGAAATCTGTGTAAAATGCTTTGTATGATTATAATAATCTATGTTTAAACTGTGATCTCTTGTTCTCTCTGCTTAGTGCTGGAAAACAAGGAGATCACAGATAACGCATGATTTACGATAAGTAGGAACTAGTCCACCTCCTAAAATGATGCCATTGTCTCATTGGTCAGAATTCTCCAAAAGAGGTTGGACTAACTTTAAGTTAAAGACCCGAACAGTTCAGTTCAGAGAGCAGTTCAGTTTTCGGTTCGGTTCAGTTCGGTTTTGAGTCGGTTCTGTGGTAAATTAAGTTGTGCCTCTCTCTATCAACAAACAGCAAGAGAGCGTTCATATTCGTACGCTTCTACATCGACCAGACCAAATTAGACCAGACCAGCAGACAAACCCATCAAGATCGGAGTTAAAACAGCTCATTCAAGCCATCTAACTCGTCTTACTTTCATTTCTTCCTTTATTTTCTTTTCCGTGAAAGTCTCGGTTCAAAGTTAAGTTTGCTGTAAAGTTCGTTTACACGTCTCTCCTGCAACGCGCTTCGAACTGTAAAGACTCTTGTTCGCCTGCCCATCACCCGTGACCGGCAGTTCAGAAACTTTCATCCAGGGCACTTCAAAGACAACCAGCGACACGGACCCGGCCGGGAAACTCCTTGGACGAAGCACCGCACAAAGGGAATTCCCTGGCCTAAGCAACGCAAAGACGAGCAAGTACTCCAGACTGTAACTAAACTGGTGTTTTAATGTAAATTGAATAACCTGTCTAAGAAACGAAGGTTTAAATTAATGCTTGGTGGTTCGTTCAGGTTTATGTCTTACAAAGTGAATCTCACTCTGAAAACTCACTCTTTCTCTCTCTTCCTCTGCGCCTTGAATGAATGTGTGTGTGTGATTGTGTTTAGACCTTAGTTTTATGTGTTTAGAATAGTTAATAAAGTCGTCCATATATTTGAAAAGATATTTGTCTTGTGTTGTGCTTACACATTTAATGTCTTGTACTGTCGATCTAAAGTTACCTTGCTAATACATAGTGTTTCACTATAGATTGGATATTTATATCTGTTGCCAAGGTTAAAATTACTGCCCGTTCAAATGAACTCTAAACGAGTCATTTGCTCGGTTCCATAGTGATTCGGTCAATGATTCATTGCAAATCGATGAATCATTCCCTTTGATCTAAATTGGCCTTCCGGCCTCCTTAAATACAATTTATGTATATTATTATTATGTAGGTTCCTTACATGGTGCTGCAGCTGGAGAAACAGACAGCTCGTCCTCAGACCCCTCAGTCTGCACTGCCACAGCCGCCTCCTCATTCAAGCATTTCGTTGCTGCGAAACGAATTCTCTTTGAAACCACACAAGGTCTTTGTCTAGGTCATTTCAGGAGCGGTGGTGGTGGTGGTGGTGGTGCAGCTGGAGAAACAGACAGCTCGTCCTCAGACCCCTCAGTCTGCACTGCCACAGCCGCCTCCTCATTCAAGCATTTCGTTGCTGCTAAACGAATTCTCTTTGAAACCACACAAGGTCTTTGTTTAGGTCATTTCAGGAGCGGTGGTGGTGGTGGTGCTGCAGCTGGAGAAACAGACAGCTCGTCCTCAGACCCCTCAGTCTGCACTGCCACAGCCGCCTCCTCATTCAAGCATTTCGTTGCTGCTAAACGAATTCTCTTTGAAACCACACAAGGTCTTTGTTTAGGTCATTTCAGGAGCGTTGGTGGTGGTGCTGCAGCTGGAGAAACAGACAGCTCGTCCTCAGACCCCTCAGTATGCACTGCCACAGCCGCCTCCTCATTCAAGCATTTCGTTGCTGCTAAACGAATTCTCTTTGAAACCACACAAGGTCTTTGTTTAGGTAATTTCAGGAGCGTTGGTGGTGGTGGTGCTGCAGCTGGAGAAACAGACAGCTCGTCCTCAGACCCCTCAGTCTGCACTGCCACAGCCGCCTCCTCATTCAAGCATTTCGTTGCTGCTAAACGAATTCTCTTTGAAACCACACGAGGTCTTTGTTTAGGTCATTTCAGGAGCGTTGGTGGTGGTGCTGCAGCTGGAGAAACAGACAGCTCGTCCTCAGACCCCTCAGTCTGCACTGCCACAGCCGCCTCCTCATTCAAGCATTTCGTTGCTGCTAAACGAATTCTCTTTGAAACCACACAAGGTCTTTGTTTAGGTCATTTCAGGAGCGTTGGTGGTGGTGGTGCTGCAGCTGGAGAAACAGACAGCTCGTCCTCAGACCCCTCAGTCTGCACTGCCACAGCCGCCTCCTCATTCAAGCATTTTGTTGCTGCGAAACGAATTCTCTTTGAAACCACACGAGGTCTTTGTTTAGGTCATTTCAGGAGCGTTGGTGGTGGTGCTGCAGCTGGAGAAACAGACAGCTCGTCCTCAGACCCCTCAGTCTGCACTGCCACAGCCGCCTCCTCATTCAAGCATTTCGTTGCTGCTAAACGAATTCTCTTTGAAACCACACGAGGTCTTTGTTTAGGTCATTTCAGGAGCGGTGGTGGTGGTGGTGCTGCAGCTGGAGAAACAGACAGCTCGTCCTCAGACCCCTCAGTCTGCACTGCCACAGCCGCCTCCTCATTCAAGCATTTCGTTGCTGCTAAACGAATTCTCTTTGAAACCACGAGGTCTTTGTTTAGGTCATTTCAGGAGCGGTGGTGGTGGTGGTGGTGGTGCAGCTGGAGAAACAGACAGCTCGTCCTCAGACCCCTCAGTCTGCACTGCCACAGCCGCCTCCTCATTCAAGCATTTCGTTGCTGCTAAACGAATTCTCTTTGAAACCACACGAGGTCTTTGTTTAGGTCATTTCAGGAGCGGTGGTGGTGGTGGTGCTGCAGCTGGAGAAACAGACAGCTCGTCCTCAGACCCCTCAGTCTGCACTGCCACAGCCGCCTCCTCATTCAAGCATTTCGTTGCTGCTAAACGAATTCTCTTTGAAACCACACGAGGTCTTTGTTTAGGTCATTTCAGGAGCGGTGGTGGTGGTGTGCTGCAGCTGGAGAAACAGACAGCTCGTCCTCAGACCCCTCAGTCTGCACTGCCACAGCCGCCTCCTCATTCAAGCATTTCGTTGCTGCTAAACGAATTCTCTTTGAAACCACACGAGGTCTTTGTTTAGGTCATTTCAGGAGCGGTGGTGGTGGTGGTGCTGCAGCTGGAGAAACAGACAGCTCGTCCTCAGACCCCTCAGTCTGCACTGCCACAGCCGCCTCCTCATTCAAGCATTTCGTTGCTGCTAAACGAATTCTCTTTGAAACCACACAAGGTCTTTGTTTAGGTCATTTCAGTAACAAAACATACACACGTGACTCTGGATGTCCTTATGTCAGATGACCACTAGATGTCCTCATAACCTCATATGTATAACATAGGGGTGCTCCGATCAGGATTTTTGGGGCCGATCACCGATCCCCGATTACTGGAAGCTGTATCACCCGATACCGATACAGATCACCAATTACAGGGTCTATTTGAAGACTTTATTTATCATGTAGCATTACTTATTAAACTATATTTAACAACAATGTACATTAAGTATTAGATTTAAGAGAAGACAATGTTTCATGAATTGACACCTGTGTATTTATTTGCAAGCAACATGTCCAGCATATTAACTTAGGGCTTGACATACAACTTTCCTATAGAATATAAAATAAAATAAATTAAAGACAGAACATCTGAGTCTTTATATTTAGCTTTAGACTACTTAAAACATTATTTTGGCTATAGCCTTTTTTGTTGCTGTTTTTAGTTTAGAGTCAGTCAGCCATCAGTTTTTCTAATACACTTAAAGGACCACAGGTAGTAAAGTGCACAGCAATAAAAAACACAAATAACTAACAACTTCCATATCTGTATATATCTATAACTGTGCTTTTTTCTGGGATGCTTAGTCAGATTTTGTGGGCATTTAGAGAGGAAGAGAGAGGTAGAGAAAGAGAGAGGGGGATAGAGATTGAGGTAATTTTTTTTTTTTTTTTTTCTAAATTCTTGCAAAATTATTTTAAACAGATTAAGAAAGCCACCTATATGGTTAGACTGATGTATTTAGATCCAGTGAAGTCTGTCCCACCATGTACCTAATATAAATAAATAAAACATCTCCAGTTAACTAGCAGAAATAAAATAAAACACAAAGTGTTCCTGCTTGATATAGACTGTAACCACTGATGAACATATTCAGTTTTGATGAGAGACAATATGTGACCCTGCCTGTGAACCCCCGGCTAAAGTCGCAGAATCTAATTATAGGTAAAAGAGCGTCAAAGTAGTCATAGCCATAAATGACAAATGACAAAAATAGGTCATGTGTGTTTATTGCTGTAAATGATAGATTATTCCAAGGGTTTTGAGATTCAATACTCAAATTTTTATTTATAACATGATAAATACTAAAATTAATGATTTTATTGACACTACGTCTACTTTTGCGCAACATCAAAAAAACGGACGCGGGCTTCCTAAACATTGATTTCAATCGTATCCGGGTTTATTTTTCGAAGCAACAACACTTGTTGATTCTTATCATTCAGTTCAGGAACTTCTTTTTGACTTATTTTCTATTAGAGAGAGTAAACAGACATTAATATCAATCCGCACGAGCGGCATCAGGTCAACACAATGAAAAAAAAAAAAATAATGCGACTTCAGCCGGGATCAGAGATGTTGGAGGAGATTTTTCGTGTCATCGCCAAACATTAACTTAAGAACAGCTTGTGTGTTGTAGCTCATTATTCTGCCAATAACATTAATTTTATTTGTGTCATATAAGTGTCAATAATATAACTCGTTTGCTGGAGTAACTGTTAGCTCCGTCGTTTTGACATCTGACATGGCAGCACCGAAGCATGAGCAGGAACATAAAATAGCTGATTGCTTAAACAGCTTGTTGGATATTAATCTCGGTGGAATTGCCCAAATTATGATTTAAGCGGTTTTATAGCGGATTATTTTCTGGAGGATATGGTGATGATGAACAGGACACATTCTTTGACGAAACTGACGAGGAATTTGACAGTAAGTTTTTGTCATTATAATTTTTTTTAATGCTATGTAATACTGTCAGTGTTCAGCCAATGTAATGCTAACACAGAATTCATCCTGTGATGCAAACATATAGTGGATTTAAATGTTTATTACATTTGTTGGTTGGAATTGAGTCAGTTTAAATTAATTACGTTATGACATGATGTTTATTTGTTTGATTACACTCTGAATTGAAGCCATGGCCATATAGCCATACCTGTTTCTTGTCCCTATGCCCTCCCCTCAATTAATCCGATCCAGTCTGATATTTTCATATAAAATGCATCATTATCCATTTTAAATGTGTATTTAAAATTGATAAATCCCCCCACCCCCCATGTTTAGTTCTCCTTTTAGGTCTCTTGCTTTGCCTGAAAAAACAAGGATAATCTTTTCAATTCAGTGACCAACATGATGAGGACGAGCCCAGTTTTGGTGATTGAACCTCAAGCTATTAGTCTGGCGAATCTGAAGAGGGAACACCAACAAGAAGAATTTGCTTCTAATGCTGGAAGTCCAGATGTGAAACTGAAAATAAGTTTCTCTTGCAACTGCAAGTATTTCAATGCTGAAAAGTGTTCTTCATTTTTCAAGGAGGGAGAGTTGCTGTCACTCAGGATGAGTCATTTGGAGATGGACAATACTGTACTTGACATGGTAGTTTTAGCTCAAATATGAAGTCACTTGCACTGTGGGGAAGAAACCGCTAAATCAAAAAAAGGATTGCAGACTTTTGTGAATAGAATCTATGAGATTATTAAATATTTTGCATCTAGACAATTTTAGAATGTGTACAAAATTTGAGACTGATCTGTTAAAGGGATAGTTCACCCAAAAATTAGAATTATATTATTGTTTACTCGGCCTCATGTTGTTCCAAACCGGTATGAGTTTCCTTCTTCTGTTTAAAGGGATACTCCACTAGTTTTTAATATTAAACTATGTTATTCCCTTAACTAAGACGAGTTGATACACACCTCTCTCGTCTCAGTGCGTGCACTATATCTCTCTGTATTGCCGCAAAACAATGTTAGCACTTAGCTAGCACAGTGCATTAAATATGGGCCAAAAGAGAAGCGACCAAACACTTCCTCGTTTTCCGTATTTAAACAGTTACTGAGTAGTGTAACTCGACCTAGGCTGGTGACACAAAATAAAACGTTGTGATTTTCTAAGCGTTTAAAATTGATGACTATATTGCCCCTGTTATTTACATCAATTTTAAACGCTTAGAAAAGCGCAACGTTTTATTTTGTGTCACCAGCCTAGGTCGAGTTACACTACTCGAGTAACTGTGTTTAAATAGGGAAAACGAGGAAGTGTTTGGTCGCTTCTCTTTTTGGCCCATATTTAATGCACTGTGCTAGCTAAGTGCTAACATAGTTTTGCGGCAATACAGAGAGATATAGTGCACGCACTGAGACGAGAGAGGTGTGTATCAACTTGTCTTAGTTAAGGGAATAACATAGTTTAATATGAAAAACCGGTGGAGTATCCCTTTAACACAAAATAAGATATTTTAAAGAATGCTGGTAACCAGACAGTTGGCGGCACGCCATGTAGGATGATTTTATGTAGAAAACAGTGAATCACAAAAAAATGACTTTAGCTGGGTTTTCACAGGCAGGGTCACATATACGAGTGCAGACTAGAACCCGTGGATTTATTTACAGGTTGAGCAGAGAGGCTGCACAGTTTGACAAGCGGCCGTGGCATGGTACACACATTGCAGATTGCTAATGAATTGTCTTTTTCACACACCTTGTAGAATTGCCAGACCGGTGAAGCCATTTTTAACAGGGCGTAAAAAAATTGTCTCGCGAGTTTTGCGTCATCTGATCGGCTTTTCTGGATCGGCCTTTATAGAGACCACCAATCCCAAAGCAATTATCGGCCGATTATGATCAGCGACCGATCAATCGGAGCACCCTTAGTATAACATATCTTATATGTTAAAGAATACTAATACACATTTTACACAGCCAACTTAATTAAACTGTGTGTGTAAACTTTGTGTTACAAGTGCCAGAGTGGCACACCTGAAACCAATGCAACCATTAGTATTGCTTGATTCTGTCTGTTTGTTACCAACACCCTGATGAAGGCCAGTGGGCCGATACACGTTGGTGTTTTTTTAATGGTTTAGCCCTCGATCATATAATATAGGCTTTTTTACTTTTGTAACCTACTGAGGGCCTAGACTTGAATTCCTTCTTAATTAAACTGTACTCAGTACAACTGTACTGTTTTTCTTCTGACCTGCCAATATTATATTTGTCATTTATGATATGTGATTGTTTACATTATACGCTCATTGTTTAATGCATGTCCTTAAATAGGACCAAATAAATTACCTTGAACATAATCTTCAAATTTCCTTCTTTTCTTCATTCTCTTTTGACTGTGTCCTCCTCTTCGGTTTGAGCTGAGGTGTAATTATATTTTTCACACTCCTGTCGGCTTACTAAAAATCAAGAAAGAAAATAAACACTACTAGCGATAGTGATACGTATTATGGTATTATAGTATTATAGTATTTTATAGTATAGTATTATATGCTGCCTAACTCATAATCATACACTGTTCATTCGTTGGCCAAAGGAGGACTGGCCCCCCGACTGAGCCTGGGTTCTCCCAAGGTTTTTTCTCCATTCTGTCACCTGATGGAGTTTTGGTTCCTTGCCACTGTTGCCTTCGCCTTTTGGCTTGCTTAGTTGGGGACATTTAATTTTCAATTGAACAATACTATTACAACATTGTTTTCCTGTTATCTCTGTAAAGCTGCTTTGAAACAATTTGTATTGTAAAAAGCGCTATATAAATAAAGGTGACTTGACTTGACTTGACTATTTTAACTGAAAAATAAATTGTAAAAACATGCCATCCTGTGGTTGTAAAAGGCGCTAATGTGCCACAGACACGTTTTTTAGAGGCCATCGCACCACTTTGGTCTCTGTGTCGATCCAATGGCAAAACTCCTTCCATCTGCGGCCCATTCTCCACCCAAACAGCCTGTACCATTGCCTGAAATTACACATTTCCTTTTCTACATGATGCTAACAGTGCACTACTATTTTGAATAATAGTAAATATTACATACGTTATTTGTACAATAGAATACAATACAATAAAATTTTATTTGTAAAGCACATTTAAAAGAACCGAGGTTCGCCAAAGTGCTGAACACTGACATCATTTCAGACAAATTATAAACGCATGACAAGAGCACAAGACACAGTTAAACAAGTGACAAGACAAAACAAAACAAAAAGCAGAAAATTAACTCTCAATCTGGTTCAAAAGCCAATGAATAAAAGTGAGTTTTAAGTCGTGATTTAAAAGTGTCAAGGCTGGGAGCTACCCTGACACACATAGGCAAATCATTCCACAGCCTAGGGGCCACGACTGAAAATGCTCGTTCTCCCCTATTTTTAAGTCTTGTTCTAGGAACAGATAAGAGTAGTTGGTCAGCAGACCTTAATGACCTCAGAGAAGCATGCATCATCAGTAGGTCATCTATGTAAGCTGGAGCTTGCCCATGAATAGATTTAAAAAAACACAATAAAATCTTAAACTGTATTCTAAAACAAACTGGTAACCAATGAAGAGAGGCAAGATCAGGCATAATGTGCTCCCGTTTACGGGTTCCTGTAAGGAGTCGAGCGGCAGCATTCTGAACTATTTGCAATCTAGAGAGAGAGGCCTAGTTAACTCCTATATATAACGCATTACAATAATCCAGGCGGGTGATGGTAAAAGCATGTATAACCCTCTCCAGATCTTTGAAAGATAAAAATGGCTTCAATTTGGTGAGTAGCCTAAGTTGAAAAAAAAAAATAGCTTTTACAACAGAGTTTATCTGTTTCTCTAGGTTAAGGTCACTATCCATGTTTACACCAAGGTTCGTTACCATAGACTAGACGTCTCTAACAGCCTTTTTGTCTCTGGTGCAACTGGTGAAGTAGAGCTCCCATACTCAACTTTAAACGTTCTCTTTGTGTTCATTTCCTGAGCACCATTCCATGCAGCGGAGGAAAAAGGACATGCCCTTGTTCACAAAGGAGACAAACAAACTTCCGGTAAGGTCTTTGGATTGCAATAACTCTGTCTTTGTCCGTTTTCTTTAAACATAGACTATTTTGAATAGCCTTGACTCACATGCAGTGTTGGGAATGTTACTTTAAAAAAGTAATTAGTTATAGTTACTCACTACTTGTTCCAAAAAGTAACTGAGTTAATAACTCAATTACTTTATAATAAAAGTAACTCGTTACCAGGGAAAGTAACTATTTGCGTTACTGTTAAAAAAAAAGTTGCTATATGTCAAAGAATTTGGATTTTTTTTTGCAGTTTTTACAAGTCAGTTGAAATGAGTAGAACAGACAGGTGTTTGTACATAACTTTCTATATTTATTGCACGTCAACAGACAGCAAGAGGTTTATCCTGCACTTATTAACCCACCTCCTCACTAGCTGTGTGAGCCAGGGGTGCGTTCGGATTACACAGTTTATTCAATCAATGCATAGGCTAGTAACGCACATAGGCGTCGATTTTGAGTCATTTTGTACTCGCCACTTTTTGAAACAAATAAATAAAACATCTCCAGTTAACTAGCAGAGCATTAAGTTCGCTATTAAATAAGAGATCTAGCGTTAAATTGTTTTGGTTTTGAACTCAAGCTGAGCGCTCGTTGCCGCGGCTGCATTTGTTCTCTTGTGGCGCGCGCGCCGTGCGCAGTCTGCACTCGGAGCGCGCTCTTCAATCTATCGCCGTTGTGGAGACTCTCTATTCATTCCGGTGAAATCACAAAATAAAAAGCACACAAACGTGTCCCTGCTTGATATGGACTGTAACCACTGATGAACATATTCGGTTTTGATACAGGAGAAAAAAAAACTATACCGAGATCGGATTAGAACCCGTAACCTCTGACACACTTGGCAAACAATCTACCACTAGACCACTTAAGAATTCAAACAAGATTTGCGGATTGATGGTTTTATTTACGGGTTGAGCAGAGAGGCTGCACAGTTTGACAAGTTTGTACCCAGCACTTTTGAAAATGCACTTCCGAAAATGTATTCTCATTTAAAAGTATTAAGTATTGGCACATCTCCTGGTTGAATATATTGTGGTTCCATATACTGTAAATTAAATGAAAGCTGTTTATCATATTGATGTCTGTAAATTTTTGTGTTTTGTTCTCTATAGGCAGCAACAATCTGGGATCTGCACTGGCCCTGCCTGGTCTGGAAAGTGTTTTTACAGTTTAATGAATTCAATTTTAATTAAAAGTTTTTAAACGAACAGAGTTGTCATAATTGACGTGACATCTAATATAACTGTGTGAAATGTTTTTTTTGTTTTGCATACAAGCCTTTATATTTCATTAATTTTTTAAGCGTGTAACAGATCGTAGTTAGTTATAATATGTTGTGTATATATTAGTATATATGTGAATATAAAAATTACCGTAATCAATTATACTGCATAGTAATTTTACAGTATTTTAAAATACAGTGCAAAAACAAGAACTGTAATTAATTTTACAGTATAAATATACTGTAAGTTATTATACAGTATGCTGTGAACTGTAGATTTACAGTAATTTTACCGTGGAATAAAATACTGAAGCTTGCTGGATATTTGTTGCCAGTAAGTTACTGTTGATTTTACGTTTATGTTTTTTACAGTATAGGCTATGATTATTAGGATAATTAAATGAGTTACAATTATGAGTTGGTGTGCCTTGATGTTCTGGTTTGACCTTTGATGTGGAAACCTTTGCCTTAGACAGAGCATCACCACAGCACCAGTTTATTTACATGTCAGGATATCCAAGTTGTGTACAAAAGGAAAGTGTAACATTTTCAGTGCCTGTATTTCACCAGCCTTTTCAGTATTTGTCACAAGGCTAAGTTCATACAGAATGCTTGGTCATATGGATCAGCCCTGTCAACATGACGGTTGTTTGAAGGTTACCCGTGTCCTGCATAACTTCTTGAGGACCGTAGGCACACCCAGGATGCCCATACCATCATCTGGAGATGAAGAAGCTGTGGGCAGTATTAAATCCACAGCGGAGGCCAAACATTGCCAGATATATTTGTTTACTATTTCTTTGCAGATGGGGCTGTACATTTTCTGTATTTTAAGAGACACCAATTACTTTTAAAACGTCAAATTTACATAAATATGACAATCTAATGAAGATAGCATATATGTGCAAAAGATTCCAGGTGTTTCATTTAGTATTTTAACATCAATGTTTTGTTTGCAGTCATTAAAACAACTGAAAAGCACGACAACACCCAATTTCACCTACTCTTTAATAATTGGAATATAATAGTTTTGAAAACAAAACACATAAACAGAAATGTTGAAATAATTTTATTATATTCAAAAATAAAAGATAAAATATTTAGTGCAGATGACAAGACTGCGAGGGAAATACTGTACGCTTCCCTCACGGCCTTGTCATCTACCCCTTTGTGTCTCTCCCTCTTCTTCATGCAATCAGTGCAGAACACATTATGAACAGAAACTATGCATCTTAACCCTTTTCACTTAAACAGAAACACATAATAAATTAACAGTGTATATGGGAATGAATGTGTGTGTGAGGGGGACTACTAGGTGCAGCTGACGAGACTGCAACTGAAATAAGCTTAATAACATTCCTCACAGTCTTGTCAGCTGCATCCGTTGACAAAATTTGTCACTGTCAAGTAAAATAAAACACAATTAAAAGCCAACAGCTGTCGTCTTTATGGCAGAGACCTGAAAAAGTCTAGTGCTGCAGACAGTCCAGCTACCTCTGTATACACAGGCTCTTCATCTCTGCACTTGAGACACTGGAAAGATGTGTTCCTCCACTGCTCAACACAGGCCTTACATCCCAGCAGACTCCGGCAGCAGGAGGAAAACATGGGCTGAGTCATTGTGTCTTAAAAGGATATGAAAATGGGCATTTCCAACTGCAATGCACTACATGGAATGCTGGGGGCAGTACCGCTTCCACTGTCTGACATGACCAAGGGGGTAATCCACCAGCCGGAAACTGAAGTCTCTCCGGGGGCCGCCATTGGCTAACAAGCCTTCACCTGCTGTTAGCATTCCATTGACTCCCATTCATTTTTGCCTCACTTTGACAGCAAATAACTTTACATCTGAGGCATTTAAAGACCCCATTTGTCCATTGTTTATTTCTAAAGAAACACTACAATGTATAAAAGGCTCTATTACCTTGTATCTTACGTTGTGCCCCCGTAGAAGCAGTTTTTGTAAAAATAGGCTAACAATTGCATCATAACACGAGAGTCTCTGTCGCACATAAGAGAAATTACCGTTTAGACAGAAGTAGAAGCTTGCGCGCAATCGGGGGACGTGGAGCATAAAGTCAAGGGAGAAGCCCATAGAGTTGTAAAGTTGCTCCTGCTGCGAGCTCATGGACAGCTAATACTCAGGATCTCCGGCTCTGCAAGATTCAGAAGGGAATAATTAAGATTCCTCTTGGCACCGCTACTAGAAGACGTACAACTGTCAGTCAGGTTGCTCACATCACATCTACGTCATCAAGCACAGTTTGAGTCTGTGCAGTGCGCTTGGCAATCAGGAAGTGAGTGCTTCTATTTGACTTCACTTTTCTCCGTTGAAGTCTATGGGGTCGCTGTGTCCATTTCTTTTACTGTCTATGGTCATGACTGCTTGACTGTAAGACTAGGTAGATAGGTATGGACACAAGAAAGATATTTAATTAGTTACATTTTTAAATTAGGGTTTAGGGGGTGACAAAAATAATCGTGACTAGTCGACTAAATAATGAACAGATTAATTAATAATAATTAAGGAAAATAGTCATTAGTTGCTGCCCTGTTATACTGTTAACATAAGCAGTGCAGTGTTAATACTGATGACCATCATAGCTGTAAAAAGTGATGAGTTATTGAGGTCTAACAGGAAATGTAATACACAGGGATTAAAGTTCTCCGTCGCTACGACGGATTTCCGTTAATTGCAGCGAGTCTATGACGGATTTCCGTCAATTGCAGGGTTCCCGTCTGTCCTTATGTCTTAAATTAACTTTTCATAATTTTAAGGCCGTAAATAGGCTTTGATTTCTCAAATACTGTGATACATGTCTTAGTTTTAGTTTGAATAAGTCTTAAATGAAGGAAAGACGAGGTGTAATAACTCTGCTGAGGGGGATGTGATAAAGCCTGGAGTGGAGCGAAAGCACGTTCCTCTCTCCACTCTAAGCATTCTGTAATCACTTCGCTCATGGTCCACTCCGGGTTTTACATTCCTGCTCACGGAAAAAACTGCTAAGTTTTGGAGATGTGCATGTCCGGCTACAGCTCGTTTGCGGTCCGAGCCCGAGCGCGTTTGTTCCCGGCGCCCCCCGCAGAGTTGGTCTGGTGGTTTCACACTCAACTTGATTTCAAGTTGGTTTCTAGTTGGTGCGTTTGCGTGCATATTACATCATCGCAAACGTGCACGGCGCATGATAGAAAACAGAACGCGGGTCAATATTGGCCGTTTCTCAATACCAATACGCAAACTTCGGACTTGCTTTCTTGGTAGTTCGGACTTGCCAAGTTCGACTCAGGAGAACGAACTTCCGAGGGCGAGAGGACGCGAGTCCGGTTATTCTGCTAATGCACTAGTGCGTTCTTGATCGCGTCACTCGCCTTGGCTACTCCGGTTATCTCTTTATGTATATTTTAGGCAACCACAAAACGAAATATGTAATAAAACACCACTCTGCCTCTTTTCATTTATAAATAAACATATTATCATAAACATATTAATGGCCACACAAATGTGGTTCAGGAAACATTGATTATCTTCACTGCATATATTTATAACAACATGAAATATAAAACATAACCCTGCTTCTTTTTGTTTTCATTTAAAAAATATGAAACATTATTGATCATTAAAACTGACATTTAACAAACAGACAGGGTTGTATCGTTTTATTGTATTATGCATGTTTGTACACATATGCGAGAATGCATAGTAAATATAAAGAATATTTGATATATTTTAGAATATATAAAATTACACAACCCTGTCTCTTTTTGTTAAATGTCAGTTTTAATGATCAATAATATCCCGTTCAAAAGTATAAGTAGCCTAATAGGTAGGCTATAATAAGCTATACAATGAGAAATAAAGCAAACAATTCAGTCAAACATAAGTCAGTTCTCTAATAGGCTACAAAGTTAAATGGCCTAAAAATATAAAGTTATAAAACTTCACTTTGCCCTCAGCCAAAACGATTTGCCATGGAACAAACTATAGATTAATATAGTTTAACATTGTTTGGTCCTATAATATTAATAAAAACATGCACTGAAAAGTTATGTAGATGGTTGATGGTCAAGATAAGTAATTGTTTTTCATAGATTAAAATAGCTTTTAAAATACGCAAACTGGCAATATTAAATCGGTTTAAAACATCTCCCCTTAAAACGCTATGGTCTCGACTATTTAAATAAAGTTACAGGAATATGACTTGGCCTGAAAAAAATTTCAGTCAGAAGAATTTTTTTCACTTTAATCCCTGAATACATTTTCTTATTAAAACATGTATAACAGAAATGCAGATGCAGAAGGGAAACAATACCTTTGCAGATCAAACATGCAAATGCCTGTTTGACTTTTTGGATTTGTACTGACATCAAGTCACGGCTGGCAGCCACTATGTCAGTGATCTTCTTAGTGACTTCATCTAAGCCATGGGATGCCTCCAGCAGGTCCTCCACATGGTCCCTAAGTGTGTGAACCTTATCTGCCTCATTTCTGCATTGAGCACATTTTGCTAACAGTTAGAACTTTAAAACAGATTAGAAGAATATGAATTCATTTTGCAGTGTGGGGTAAAGTTATTTGTTGCTTGACAGTCAAAAAAGTGAAGTACATCATGATCCTTCAAGATCCTCCAGTGATAAAACATTTTATTAATAGATTAAAAAGTTTTCTATTTAATATATTTTCTTCTAGATGGACCAGTACAAACCCTGCCCAATTACATCTAAACAATACCTAGTTCTTGATCTTCTTTGACGCCAGTGCCTGAATGCAGAAACTTCGACCGCGTGGACTTTCCTGGCATTCTGCTTCCAGAAAAAAGACCCTTGATGAGAAATGCACAAGACATGAAAGAATTTAAAAAGGGGACACACTGTTGTACTGCCAGCACTTTCAGACCATTACCATAAATCAGGGTTTCACAAGGTTTCACCAAGTCAAATTTAAGACTTTTTAAGACCACTATGAAATTTAAGACCTATATCACAAAAACAAAAAAAGAAATGTACATAGGAAATGCATACACAAAATTACTTGAGTTATTATTAACAGAATAATAAGTAGAAAAATCTAGACAGATTTTGATTAAATTAAACCCTGAGAGCGAAACTTGCTAAATAAGTCTCAAGTCTTCGAATGCTGGTCTACTTAATGACCCAAGAATGAACAGTAAAACGTTTGGTGAAGCAGCTTTCTGTTATTATGGCTTGGAACAAACTACCATTACACATAAGAGAAGCAACCTCTCTTGATAGTTTTGCCTTTGCTTGTAAGTGATCATCACACAATTGTATTTATTTATATTGTAGCCCTGACTGCTACCCTTTCCCAGTTTTAATACCTGTGTATTTGCGCTTTTGGATTATGTGCTGCTGTATTGTATGTTTTATTTATTTATTCATGTACTTATTTTTTACTTCTTTAAGTGCTTGTGATATAAAGCACTTTAAGATGCATTTTATGTATAAAAGGTGCTATACAAATAATGATTATTATTCGTACTGGGTTTGAATTAAAACCATTTGATCTGGGAAAAGTCCTTTGGTTAGTTTTGATGCTCTCCACAATGATTTTACATTCATGGTGCAGCACCAAGCTGCGCCTTGAATGACTCTGCCCAACCCTTACCCCATGAACCACATAGTGACCACGGTCACAGAGGTCCATGGTGCTGAAACACCCATTATCCATGGGAAAAAATGTTAATATGACCTCAGAATCATTACAGATAGGACTCTTCATGTTTGCCTTTTGTGTCTTCATTTACTGCTTTATAAATAATAATTAAAAAAAAAACGTAAAAAATAGGCAACATGAGCCACCTTCATTCTGTATAATTACAAGCATTTAATTTCTACATCATAATCCAAAAGAATAATCTCATTACTTTAAAAGCAATAGTTCTCATCCCTAATTTCCTTTAACGTTACTAACCTCAACTCTGTCATCAACACTGTTCTTTCTTTTAAATTTAGCTAAAAAGATGTAACTTACAGTATGTGTACAAGACAGAGCTGTAACCTGACAACTTAAAGGAGTAGTTCACTTTTAAAACAACTTTTGCTGATAATTTACTCACACCCATGTCATCCAAGATGTCCATGTCTTTCTTTCTTCAGTCTAAAAGAAATTAAGGTTTTTCGAGTCATTTCGTTCATTCTGTTTGTTGAATGAACGAAACGACTCGAAAAAAGATTCGTTCATTTTGATGAACGAGTTCGAACAGGAGAGTCACGACCACGCATCACGGAACAGAGCAAGGCATAAACTTACTTTTTTATTTATTTATTTTAGAAATGACGATCGTTTCGCAAGATAAGACCCTTATGCATCGTCTGGTGTCGTTTAAAGTCATTTGAAGCTGCACTGAAACTGTCATTTGGACCTTGAACCCTTTGGCTACCAGTGTATTACATTACATGGAGAAAAATCATAGAATGTTTTCATCAAAAACCTTCATTTCTTTTCGACTGAAGAAAGAAAGACATGGACATCTTGGATGACATGGGGGTGAGTAAATTATCAGCAAAAGTTTTTTTTAAAGTGAACTAATCCTTTAATGCTGATCTTTTCCTGCACTAACTTTCACCGTCACTGTCTGCCGGTGAACCGTGCTGAAAATCAATAACGCTCGTGTGAAATTTTAGTAGTGGGGCTCGTTCATTAAGCAGCAACAGCAGGCTTCAAATACGTTGATAGCAACTGGTTTTAATCAAGCCCTAAGACCTGCTTCTTTTCAGGGAAGACTCGCTACGGTGTCACTTCCACACAGCTGAAGTTTTATCCATCCATCCATTGTCAATCGCTTATCCTGCATACAGGGTCATGGGGGACCCGTTTTATATCTGTGGTAAAATCCGAAAAAACATTCGTGGCAGTAATACGACAGCTGCATGTTGGTCTTTGTAGTTGTAACACAGCGAATTATGATTTGGACAAGTGAAAGAAAGAACACCACAGGAGAAAAAATGATTCCGCTGCGGGAGCATTTTAAATGAGCATTAGAGGCGTTACATGGACGTTAAAATTATTTAAGACCTAGAACACAAATTTCAAGTCTTAAATTAATTTTTTTAAATGTAAGTCTTTTTAAGACCCCTGCATACAGTAAATTAAATTAAAACATAAAATTTAATTAAAACAAATATTTCAAACAATTCTTACCAGTTGTCCCTTCAGACTCCATAATCTCATTCCCGAGAGTGTCTGTAAGGATGTAGTCCTCACTGTTTCCCATGGCCACCTTCACTTTTTCAAGGATCACTAGTACGCTTGTGTCACGGGGTGACAAATTTCATTGAATTTTTCTGGACGGAACTAATGTTCTCTGGGTTTTGCCTCCCGCCGGACCCATAACAAAGGGACACCGGGCTAGTTCCGGGATAGCGCGAGCATTCTCCGACACTGGGGTGATTAGCCAAAGATCGCTAACAGCTGGAGATGGGAGAAGCAAGCCTTGCGATTGGGACTCGGGAAGATAAAAGGAGAAAGCATGGATCAAACAGGGCGTTGGTTTTCCTTGGGATCGGTGGTTGTTGGAGGAAGAGTGAGTTGTGGTGAAGATGTGGGGCTGTTAAACGGGCATGGCGTGGTGAATAGAGAGACACACAGGCGGATTCAATGGGAAGGAGGTAGCCACGGGACGGAGGAACGTTTGTGAGAGATAGTGAGTAACCTAATTGAACTTTCATCTCCCTCTCTTGCGACAGTGGGACTGTTGATGTAGAGGCCGGGCCAGGAGATGGGTAACGGCCTTATACCTGTGTAATTTTCCACTGAGTGCCGTGTTGAGATGAAGTGATGTGATGCACTGTCTGCTGTTTGAAGTGAGCACCTAAACCGCTGGATGTCCATGTCTTGCCCTAGTTTCTATCTCCTCCCGATTGTACAAAGAGAGGCTAACATTGTTGTGTCCCACAGATTTTCGAGTGTGTTTATTCTGACAGCTACTGGGAAGAGAGAATACGTATTTGCATGCCTGCCTGTCTGCTTCACAGTGAAACTTCCTCTGCTGTAAACTGTGTCTGCGACTCCACCAGAGAAGAGGTGTACGTACCCGCATACTCACCAGTCTGCCTGTGGTTTTCAACCTTAAACCTCCAGCCGTAAGCCCCTCTGTTTGCCACTTTGAAGAGAGTTATGTACGTGCATGCTTGCCTGTCTGCTTTGCAGTGAAGCCTCCTCTGCTGTAAGCTCCGTGTCTGTGACTTTACCAGAGAAGAGGCATACGTACCCGCATACTCACCTGTCTGCTTTGCAGTGAAACTTCCTCTGCTGTAAACTGTGTCTGCGACTCCACCAGAGAAGAGGTGTATGTACCCGCATACTCACCAGTCTGCCTGTGGTTTTCAACCTCAAACCTCCAGCCGTAAGCCCCTCTGTTTGCCACTTTGAAGAGAGTTATGTATGCGCATGCTTGCCTGTCTGCTTCACAGTGAAACTTCCTCTGCTGTAAACTGTGTCTGCGACTCCACCAGAGAAGAGGTGTATGTACCCGCCTACTCACCAGTCTGCCTGTGGTTTTCAACCTCAAACCTCCAGCCGTAAGCCCCTCTGTTTGCCACTTTGAAGAGAGTTATGTATGTGCATGCTTGCCTGTCTGCTTTGCAGTGAAACTTCCTCTGCTGTAAGCTCCGTGTCTGTGACTTCGCCAGAGAAGAGGCGTACGTACCCGCATACTCATTCTGTCTGCTCTGCAGTAAAACCTCCTCTGCTAAAACTCCGTGTCTGTGACTTCGCCAGAGAAGAGGCGTACGTACCCGCATACTCACCTGTCTGCTCGCAGTAAAACCTCCTCTGCTGTAAACTCTGTGTCCGTGACTCCACTAGAGAAGAGACGTACGGACCCGCATACTCACCAGTCTGCTTGCGGTGGAGTTCTCAGCCTCAAACCTCCAGTCCGAAGTTCGACCAGGTTCCGACCACCAGCTTGCACTCCTAAACAATTCTTTTAACTTTTAATAAAAACTTGATTTTAATTGACCCCCATTGTCTGTCCTCCTTGCTCTGTCCTCCGTCCGACTCCCCAAGGGTGGTCCGGGTCTCAGGGGCGGGTGTAGGTCAGGTTGGCCCGCCCCGACCTGTGACACTTGCCTCTGCCTCCACGAGTCTAACCACGACTACCCTTGTGGATACCATCTTTCCATCCAATATATCTGACACGTGAATTGACCTATAATACATAAAGTTGTCAAGATTCACAAGTGACAAACTAGGGCAGCATGAAGCACTGAAACTCACAATTTCTAAACACATTTAGCATGTGCCCCTCTCTACCTTTGAAATGAACGAGGTGTGCTCATTGGTCTAGCCAGATGACCCATGTTTGCAGTAGACATTGGCTGACTATGTCGAAATGCAAACTGCCGTGACGGAGCTGGGGCTATCTGCATCCCTTGACTCTCCCCAACCTCTCCCCATGAACCTCATAGTGACCACGGTCACAGAGGTCCATGGTGCTGAAACAACCATTATCCATGGGAAAAATAACAATGTTGGATGCATCAGTGATGTACATGTTAGCCCGGTTAACCTAAAAGAAGAAAATACAAAAAATGCTGTCAATAATTTTTTTATTATATTGTAAAAATATATTTAAAATATTGTCCATATTTTTGCCAATATGCCATGGTGGTTCAGGAGTTAGCTACCATTGCATCTAACTTAACGTTATATACATTAACCCTCTAACGGTCTTCCTTTCGTAGTCACATGCTGAGCCTACCCGGTCAGAAGTGACCGGAGACCTAAAAATGAAACTTTCTCCATCCCAGTAAAACCAATGCAATTTATTTTTGGTCTATAATATTTATTCTTTTTAATTTTGCATTTTGAGAGAATTTGGTTGAATTTATTAATATTTATACAATATTTATTGTCTATTTTTTGCCATTGAAATTAATAAAAATATGTAAACATATAAATATATATGAATGAACTTTTTATGCAGTATTTTAGTTTAATATAGAGTCTAGGCCTTCAAAAAAATGTTTTAAGCAGATTAGCACCATCTGGTTGGAGTATGGAGAGAAAGAGTAGGACCATGGTGTAACCACTAGATGGCATCTACAGCTCTCTATGGTGTGTTTTTTGTCAATTTCCCATTCATTTCCTAATGGGTCGGTCATTTTTAACCGAAGACCAAAATCAAAGTCATTTTTTTTACGACCACTTAGCATGCTCTGATCATGACCTCAATTTTTTTTTGTATTCACATATACATAATGCCATAAAAGTCACCAAGTTTCATAACATTCAGATGAAGCTGTGATTTTTAGAAATTCAAAACAGAAAATGTTTCGGTCAGAAATGACCGACGACCGTCTGAGGGTAAAAACAATTAAGCTACCTCAGCAGTTTTGAACATACCTGAAAAATGTGGGCGATTCTGTCAACTCGCATGTCATCTATTTTAAGAGTCACTCTCTTGGATCCTCTGAAAAGAACAAATGTCTCCATTATGCTTAGTTGGTTGCTGTCTGCACACTCTGAAGCGGGAATCAGTCAGATGGGGATGTGGAGGAGGGAAAGAGGGCAGGTGTGCGAGACCAATCAGGCACTTGATTCGGTAGGAAAAAAACTCAAAAAATGCGACTGCTGTTGCGCGCGCATCATCCTTCCCGCCCGCCTTCTACGCCTGCGCTGACCTCAGCGCCTTTACGACAACCGGAAATGACATTGCGGAGTTTCGCGGCAAAAACCCTATGGCGAAAAAAAACCCTCAATGACAATGGAGTCCAGTTTGCTATCATACAAAGAAGTTATACAAAGTATGATAACACATGGTCATTCTGATCAAGACATATCCGATCATCTCCAGTTTGAATGTGGATTGGCTAAAGGGTTCTCAAAACAAACATTCGCCGTTTTTGCGCCCAAAACGGCATAGGCAGACAGCGGGTGCAGGATTCACAATTGGAAGTTGAGGTTGCTAAAGCAATTTATGAGGTAAGCCACCATATAGCGTTACACAGAAATATTATTGAATTTCACATTCAACTGTGAGAATAAACAAAATTGATAACTGGTTAAAAGAAGATACAATTGTATACAATTAACTGAATGAATATGAACATATATGCCACATTGATAGGTCACAGCCTACCCATGACAAGATTTCACAGCAGGTTACTGTATTAATATCTTTCAAACTATTATTGTCAGTAGGCCAGTTTGAAAATTTGTAACTGAACTAACTTTACTTACAAAAATCTTTGGACAGAAAGCTGTGAGTAATGTATTATTAAAAAGACAAAGACTGCAGGGTGTGCATCGCCAGGCTCAGAATCTTTTTGAAAATGTGTGGTTACTTGCCTGGTTATTTCCTGCAGTGCATTTCATTGTATCAGCATAATGACAAAGATTAAGCTAATCTAATTGTTTTGTATCAACAACAAAATACACGTAAAAACATATTTATTGGGCTTATATTTTTTTTTTATTTCAGACTGGACCAGCATATGGAAGAACAATGATGACTGGGTACCTGGCTGCAAAAGGCATCCGAGCATCTGAGGGACGTGTTGGTCATGTCCTTAGACATATTAACCAGCCATATCATGCAGATCGGTATAATGTATGTGTTACTGACTGCTAATAGATTTTATTGTGCTGTACACTAATGTGACCTCACCCTAAGCAGTGTTTCCCACAGAATGACAGCTTTTCTGGGCGACAGCATTGGGGGGTGGGGTCGTCGTTCAATATTTGGTGTATCGGGGTATATTTCTATTTCTAGTTGCCTATTTAAGCCTATTGCTTGTTTCTTATTTCACCCTTTTCATGTTTACTCACTACTTGATTCTGCTCCCTTACCCTTCAGTTCATTTTAATCCACACTCGCACATTCACACACACCTACAAACAATCCATAACAAGTAAATAACGTTAGCTAGTATGGGCCTATTAGCTAATTACTCTAATCTTTCTTTCTTAGCAAAATACTAAAATAGGTCACCAAATTACCTGGATGGCCTACCCAAGTAAAGTCTCTGTGGGAAACACTGCTAAGGAAAGTAATTGTTTTTGTTTCATATTCTCAGAGATCAAGGAATTTAAATCCAGTGCCATACAGTGCAGAGTACATGGGTCACAAATTGCACATTGACCAGAACGAAAAACTGGTAATGTTTGGGGTTACCCATGTCCTATCGGTTGATGGTTTCACCAGCAAAATTGTCAGCCACTCCACAATGCCAGTAAAAAACAACCTTACCATATATCAAGAGGTTTACAGGTAATGTCCAGTACCCTGTACTCTGCTGTATTATGCTTAAAAAAAATAAGACTGTTTTAATTATCAACAAAGAAGTCACCTATTCAGTACAAAATAAATCTAGAAATCTAGATTTATTACTCTTTACACTGCTGACAGTCAAACTAATGGCACTTTTTCCATTACACAGTACCAGCTTGTCTCGACTTTCCTTGGCCTTAGTCCGTTTTCCATTACAGATAGTACGCAGAGAATGTAGCTGGTCATCATAGCTATGCCAGACACAACTGCCGTAACGTAATATTCAACACACGACACACGCACCAGCGACCCACTCTCTTGATTTAAGTTAGAATGTTTCAACATTCCTCAGAATGTAAAGACAGATAAGCGGGATGAAAACCTTCCAGCTGTGTTTTCCTCTGCCATTGTTGCTGCAGCGGTCTGTGTGACGGCGGGAGCAGAGGGCTCAGTGAGCGGGCGGCTGGCCGGCCTCGCCAGCTCCTCCCACGGGTTGGCGCTGGCTTCCCCGCTGCTACTGGCGGAGCTCCTCAACTCCAAAAACTTTCAAGCGCATTTTTGTTCCGCCATCACTTTTCCACCAAGTCGAGTCGAGCTTGTACCGTGCAGTGGAAAAGGGGCTTATTTTATTAACAACTAAGTAATTCAACTGATGAAAATTTGCTTTAGCAATGCTTATATAGGAACATAAATATGTATTGGTTGTATTGATACATGTTGTAATGCCTTGTGTTTTGCAGAAGTGCTGTCCTTGAGAATGGAATGTGGGACCAAATCAGGGTAGATCATGGAAAAGAGTTTTATTTAACTCTTTTCATGCAGGAGAAATTGGCAGGCTACAGGAATAACACAGAAAGGCAGCCATACATGCAAACACGGTCAACACACGTGAGTTGGTTTATTGTCTCTTAGACTCTTTACCTTAATCACTCAGCTGCTAGTTGAGAATACTGTTGTCTCAATGTCTGTCATAGCTGTACTGCTGACTGACCTACTTTTGAAGACTACCAGCTATTTCCTCTGAAATTGTGAGATGGTGTTTTTCAACCTGGTCCAGCAATAGATGTAAAAACACAAAGCTGCAACTCAAAAGGAAGGAGATGGCTAGTTTTATATGCTTTGTGTGCATAAAGTGTGCTCTTTACAGAACTCATCTGGTTATTGATCTTTGTGGTATCAAACGTGGATTTACTGAGAGTAGTTAACCCTCTGAGCCCGACGGCATCGTCGACGACGCCACACATCACCTCCGAGAAATTTTGATATTACTAAATGACAGATTTATCGATTTTTCTTACTGTTTTTACCAGCAGAAAGCTAACGAGCTAGCCATCACGGGGGTGTCTTTGGTGTCTTTCTAGCCTTTACAGAAGGTTTTCTATCCAGCCTGGAACTTGTGCATCCTTTCGGAGTTTTTCAGCAATAAATCCAAACGTTTATATATCAAACTTTGATACACTTGAAGTCCATAATCTATAAATATTCCGTCATATTTCCCGCTAGCTCGATGCTAGCTGCCATTGTGGATATCACGTGATGGTTTTTGACCAATTACAGGCTGATCCGTCGTAAACATTTGGTGCGTCATTGGGTCATTACGCACTCTCCAAGGGAGGGAGGGAGAGAGAGAGAGACGCACGGAGACGCAGGTTTCACAGAGGAGCACAGAGAAATAGATGTAAATCGAGCGCTGGCCTTTTTTGCCATGCAGGATGATGGATTTTCAGGAGAACAGAGCTTTTTGGCAGATGAGGAACTAGATTACCAGGATAGACCCAGCTGAAGTGCCATTTATTTATTTACTGTAAAAAAGTATTATAGTAGTATAAATGTAGTATAAAAGTATAAAAAGAATATAATCAATTAAATAATTAATTAAATAGAAATGCAAAGCCTGTGATGTGGCCCTCTTTGTGATTGCTGATAGGAACTGTTTTGAGGCTTGGCACCAGTGAATTTCATGAAAACGCCTGGACTTCTTTTGGAAAAATGTAAATAGTTTTGGTTCTGTACAAGTTATAATGTTTATTCCTGTGCTCCAGGACTCCAAAGACATGAACAAACTGTTTTCCAGAGGAAATTTGCTTAGCTTTTATTTAGTTGTGTGTGATTTCCATAAATATTTGAGTGATTCAATTTCCGATTTATTTTTTCATTTGTCTTTATGGTCCCATAACTTATTTTACATTCAGGTGACATCAATGTAACACAAATATGCTGAAAGTTCAATTTGTCCTGAAAAAAAAGAGGTGTGTCAATTGTCTGTGCACAAAAGGGTTGATGTTTTACAAGCTTTTTTAGTTAATAACACCAGACGGAAAATGTATTGTCTCTGAGGGTTAATATTTGGTGCAGATTAGTTATGGTGATCTGTTACTAAAATCACAATTTAACATTTGTCATGGTTGTTTCCTCTTTCAAACTGACAGAATCACATAGTAGAAAGGATGTGGCCAGAGGTAAACCAGAGAGTAAACTACCCACTGAAAGGGGCCCTCATCCATCTCGTGGACCAGGAGGAGCTGAATTTAGAAGACAACATGACGCGGTTCTGCGTGTCCACACTAACTTGCCAGGTGGCTGCAATTGGACTTGACCGGATGGTGCAGTCCTGGAATGCACACAGGATCCAAGGTTTGTTGTTTAATTTAATAATTGCCCTTAAAAGCTCCCTAAAGATATACTTCTGTCAAGGTGCATTGATATGTATGATGATGATATGTAACTGAAGTCTTGTGATTAGTTTTGATTTGCTTATTTTATTTAGGCAAGGGTATCCCCAATCAACTGGCTTTAGGTGGATGCCCAAAAAAACTGCCCGGAGATCTTTTGCCAGAGGCTGCGGAGGCTGCAGACTGCTATGGCCATGAAGTGGGGTCCTCTTTGACACGTGTGTCACTATTTGGCCGAAACCCATTTTCCACAGTGGATCACCAGGCAGCAGCTGAACAAGAATTTGCACTGCACAATTCAGACATTTCAAAACTCTTTGACAGTGCCGTTAACCATGAGCCAAGGCCTTTTCAAAACGGAATTAAGGACCTTATAGACATCGTAAGAAGACATGTGTAGAAAGCAGTATGTGCATAGTACCTGCACCTCATCAACAAGCATCTCAAGTTCAGTTTCTGTACAATTCTTTTTGTTGGTCTCTTGCTTGGGTTTTTGATGTGATTCTCTGTAACACACATTATTACATATTACAAACCTATTTTCTTACTTTTGAATAAATGAATTGTTTAAGTCTGTCTATTTAAATGTGCGTTTAAACACAAATAGCCGGCAAAAGTGTATAGATACTTGATTTCAACATTCAAATTCAAGTTTTTGTCCCTTATTTCTCCCATCAATTTTTATTATGAAGACAAGTCAGGGAGTCTCTCAGCAAGAAACACGATTTTTTGTTTCTATTAAGTCGCGTGGGGCTGATCGTTCCTGTGTTTAGTATATTTTTGTGGAGCCTTTGCATCGTCTTAAGGCAAACAGTGTTTAAAGATGCTACTCAAGACTGCCTAACTTTTAACACATTTCTGAGTAAGAGAAAATAGCATTGATGGCAGGTTTAAGCCAATAAGACTAAATAGCCATATCATATTTTATTATTATTAAGCTTAGTTCTGGTTTCACCTAATTTGCTATTAAAACGGCTGCTGTCCAAGGCAGAGGTTTTCCACACCAATGATCAAATGAGAACGTCAAGGCACACCACCTCTTAATTGTAAATAATGTGATTATTATTCTACACCATCTTTAAAATGTTATGTGATCAAATGCCACAACAGGTGAAGAGGAAGAAGTCAGCGTGCCATGTTTTGGGCGCAACATGCAATACAGCAGATTTCCGTGCGCTTGCAGCTTGGCGCATTGTTATGATTATAGCGGATGAATGGCGCATTATAAAAACATCAATTTACTGACTGAACAGCAGATTCACAGCGATATAAAAACGGTCTCATGAAACCATAAGTTCCTCTCCAGCTCTTGTTTATCAGTGAAGCAGTGAACAGACAGACGCTGTCTCCTCTGTGAAACATCTGGATCCTCACTGCGCTGCATTAGAAACTACGATGTCGGGTCAGGGGGTCACATCTCTCCCCTGCAGTGGTTGAATTTATTTGTGTTTTATTGCGGAATGAGTGTTTTCTTTAATGATTTGCTTTCACGATTAGAGAGGCTGCTGTCAGTCATTGAAAACGTTTCCATGCGCAATAAAGTCACCACAAATATCGTGGGATATTTAAAAAGCAAAACAAAGAAAATAGTTTTAAACTGGACGTGACAGGACAGAGGAAACTCTCCAACATATTTCTGAGTAGGAGAAAGGGGTTTGCACATTTGTAGCCATAGAATATTATATTATTATAATTGTGTCTGAAGCTTCTATTCATCCATAGGCCTACCTTGTGTGATTTTTAAAAATAGCCTTGATGGCAGGTGCAAGCCAAGACTATAGCCATAGGTCTATCATATTATATTAATAATTAGGCCTACCATTTCCCAGGTTTTATTGAATTTGCTAATAAAACAGCTGCTTTATGTAAACGCAATGAAAGCCAAAAAAAGAGAACGTTAAAACACGATCTACTGTGTCAAAACAACATCTGTAGGCTACAGTCCTGTGACCACTTTTTCCCGTATCATAACCAACACGTTCTCACTCAGTGTCATCTCCCTTGTAAAGCCAGGTGCGCTTGTACTTTGGCGCATTGCTATTATAATAGCTATGTGGTGCTTTGTGAAAATAATCAATTGACTGATTGAATTGCTGACTCACAGCAGAGAGAATTATGGAAATAGCCTAAGTGTGGACGTGATATAAAAACCACCTCTGATCATGAAGCCTCTGTTACTCTGCTGCTCTGTAGTTTATCAGTCTGTTAACAGACAGACGCTGTCTCTAATGAAAAGTCTGGATCTCATTGTGCTGCGTTAATATAAATTATGAACCGGTCGTGGGTCACATCTCTCCCACACTGGTTTCTTTATTTTGTGTTTTATTGATGTGTGAGTGTTTTAACGATTTAATTCATGAGAGGCTGCTGTCGGTGATTTTAAACATCATGTGCCCAATAAAGTCACAACAAATATTTTGCGGTATTTGAACTGTATACAATAAAACAGCTGAAGTAATTAACTTGACATGACAGGGCAGAGGAAACTCTGCAGAGGAACTAGAATTCCACTTTTAGCTTTGATGGAGCTCAGGACTGATCAGGAGGACGGCTGCTTTATTCCAAACAGTTTCTCTGCATGAACTTGGACTGTGTGTGATACTTTTTGGATATGTAAAGAACACATGACAGTTAATATTGATCCCGACGAACCGACCGATCCTGTCAGCTGTCAGGAGATTTTAATAATCAGTGAAGTTACGCTGCTGTGCCTCGTGCGTAAATGCGCACGGTGTCATAGTAATGCGCCCCTAAAATAACAAAAACAGTGTAAGCCTAACAATACCATATCAGTGTGATAAATCTTTAAACACTGCTGGATTAACTCATAACTCATCAGTGGAACACTGCAGAATAACACTGAGTATGTTTTATCAAGTGGCTCCAGGTGATCACAGCTGAGGGAGGTGCAGTGCAACACCTGCTGGTCATTTTCTGTAAATCCTTTTCGTGTGCTTACTGTTAGTTTGATCCATAGATCTTTATAATATTGAGAACACGTTACTGTCCACAGCATTTACTAAAATAAGCCTTAACCTGTGATGCTAAATAACAGAAATACCTTTATTTAATTCATCACAAACATGATCATAGTGTTGAATCGCCTCCTCTCATAAACTGTTAATCTCTTAATCATGATGGGGATTTATTGCATTATTTAATTTGTGTTCATTAATAAACTGTTATCTAAGTGTAGCTATATTTTTGTGGAGACATTGCATCGTCTTAAGGCAAAGAGGGAGCTCCACAGCAGTAGCTAATATAAATTCTTTGGTAGAACCTTTATTTTGAAAAGTAGCCTGAAGCACAGATATAACTGATGGAGAACACTATCCAATCAGAAGCGAGGGGTTGATAAAGTCCCACCCACCAATGAAAGGAAATATTGAGTAATACATTTGTTTTGACAGTAATAATGGAAAACAAGACATTGCGCTGAATTTCGTTTTTTTGTTTTGACGAAAAAACGAAAAATCAAACTGAATGTTGGTTTTTCATTTCAGGTCAAAATTCAAAAAACGGAAAAACGGCCCGTTTCTGTTTTTTTTCCTTTGTTAATTACACCAAAAAAACAAACGGTTAAAACGTACCTTGGTCGTTTTATGTGAATGATTAGGCAGGATGATTTTCAGATCATTTTGAAGCAAAAACTCTAGGCGACAACTTCCATTAGTCAAAAGTCTTGTGGACACATATTTAGTACGTGTTTTGTGGCCTTATTTCAGAAACTTTAATTTTTCGTTTTTTCAATAACCGTGCATAAACAATATTCTCTCAAAAATACAAACATGTACAAACATGTTGCTCACATATTATGGTAGCCCTGATTGTGCTAAATAGAGCGTAATTACACCTGTGCCATTAATATGTTTATAAATAACTGAAAAAAGCACAAATGTCAGGGCATGTCAAAACATCTCAAGGACCCCAAAAACACCTTAGGCCCCAGAGCAGGGGTCGCCAACAGACGGCCAGCAATATTTTCTGGCCCGCCGGATTATTTTGGAAGTCCGTTTTATATATTTTTTTATCAGCAAACTTTTTTTTATTACCTGATAAAAAATATTTGCACTAAAAATGCTGCACAAAACTCTTCTACTACTTGAGAAAAGCCGTAGCCGTGTGGCGATTTCACCACCGCATACTGTGTGAAACGCCCATAAGGAAGCATGCGACGCAGGATTAAATTTTAAAGGTGCCATGTGTAATAATTGAGGTAAAAATATCCAAAAAATGAGCTACACGCATCAAAAGAATGAGAAGAAATAAGGGCGATGATGTTATTAAAAAAATGAAAAGTTATAGTGTTGCAGAGATATCAACCTAAATTAGCATTAGCATTACTAGCCCCGGCCCGACAGGTGTTGTAATACCAGTTTCGGCCATGGGAGGCGGTATGCGGGCAACATACATAACCACCAGCCAAACTGCAACACACGAATAACTCGCACTGCTTGTATCTCTTTAATCTCTAAAAATCTCCAAATGCTCCACGTGAAACTGCGGTCTTACTATCGTGTCAATTGATTTGATTAATATGCGCGAGGGAGAGAGAGCAGGACCGCTCTCGTGTTGTTTGAAGACGTGAGAGTGCGCGCGCGCGGCCGGGGCTCGCTCTCTCTGTCTCTCTCTCTCTGCTCGTAATGCGCCCTGTCAAGCGCAGCGGCAGCAGTCATTCTAGTCTTCATCCCTCACCGATCAAAATAGGCTTTGGCGGGACAAAGCGGACTATTTGACGGTTTTAGAAGATTAACAACCTGAAACTAAAAAACAGACTAGAGTAGGCCAACTTTCTGGAGGTAAACTGCCCCCATCTGGTATGGAATATGTGGAGTATTAATTGATTTTTTGACATATGGCACCTTTAAAGTATAAAGACGGTAGTGGTCGGAACTCTGCTGTACCTATACTTTGGACGGAGCGGGTGGTCTGACTGACAATAGCCCACTCCCGACATCTTTTGACAGCGTATCCGCAGCGTATTGGTACTGAAAAATCCGCGTATCATTCGTTCTTTTCATATTCAATTAAGAAATTAAATTCGGAAAATCGAAAAAGGAATTGTTTTTTCCTTATTCGTTTCATATACAATATTTAAAAAACAAATAATGACTGTTTTTTTTGTATTTTCGATTACATGCTCAAATTGAAAATGGGAAATACAAAAAACGCCTCCACCACGAATCTGATTTTGATATTTAGTTATCCAACTTGGCATGACCCGGAAGTTTTTATTCACTCATGTACGTATACAGGCTACCTTACCATAGACATACCTTACTATGGCCGCTCTAGACCAATACATTAATTTGGTTAAAGGCTTATTCGAAAGTGGCAAGACTCATGCAGAGATTTCCACCCATCTGCAACAAATGGGTGTCCAGCGATGCTCTGAAATGAGCGTTAGACGAATCTGTTTTAAATACAACCTTCGTCGAAAAAGACATGTATCGGACACAGAACTGGAAGCAGCTATGATTGGATCTATTCATGAGGTAAATACGCATTTCATCTTCTTCTGTATATTATTATTATTATTTATATTTGTATTGTTCGACCAGTGTTTTTGGGACAACAGTGCATTCACAGCTAAGTTGGTCCTTCATGGAACAGGCAGCTTTGCATTCGAAACAAACTGTAATTTAGATGTTTTTTCTTTTGATTGTATTTGCTTTTAGAAATTATTTTGTAATAAACGCTTAAAGTGAACTATTAAAACATATGTTGACTTATGTTTAAGGTAAGTATAACGTTAGTTGTTTTGTTCATTTTTATTTCCTGTCGCTGTTTTCAAGCAGTAGGCAGGCTATCGATAATGTCAAAAATGTTATTTACAGTTAAATATCCCGTTGTTGTATACTGTTTAAATATCTTGCTTCTCAGTTTGGTTGTCATGGATAAAATAATCTTATCACTTAAAGGTGCCCTAGAATGTTTTTTTTTATTATTTTATAATGTTTCCTGGGCTGCCCTTATAATGTTAGTATGTTTTTTAGATCAAAAATAGTCATAATTTAGAAATAAAAGGCATTTTTTCTAGCCTGATTTTAGTCTCTGGTTTGAACACACTGTTTGAAGGGTGAGAACCGTCTGCAACAGTTTGTCTGCTGTGAGAACCGGCCACTGCTGTGATTGGCTGCTGTGAGAACCGGCCACTGCTGTGATTGGCTGAAATGCTTGCATATGAAATATGACATGTGAAACTCTCTCGAATACTTTTATTACAGCTGTTATATACATTTTAACTATTACAGCTATCGAGATTAACGAATCGTGAGATGTTTTTAAAGTATTTAAATCTATTTCCATCACATAAAATGTTGCTGTGATGAGCATTGAGCAGATGACAGTCTGTTGATCGCGAGACAACGCAGTTTCTCTCTCTAATGCTTTCACCAATGCAAACGATGACATACAGTAAGAGCTTCGTTGTGCAGTGTAACAGCGTCATTGATTTCATAACGAGTTTGGCAAGAGAGATAAACTCGCGCTGTGTGGATTGTTCTTTGACCGCTTTCTGTATAGTTTATTCACTGAGAATTATTTAACGTTAGTTATGTATGCTCGTTACTTGGAGTTTGCTATTACTGTACTAGGATCTTGCGCTGGATCTAACACAGTGTAAATTATCTTTAATAAAATCACTACTTACCGGTTGCGGGAATATAGTTGGAATTACCCCCTTCTTCAGTTTGAGACGCTGAGAGAAGCTTGATATTGTCCCAGGTTCGAAAATAAGTCCGAGGTGAAATGGGCAGAGCAAATTAACAACTTCGAATTAAACTGTTGCGGTATCCGATTATATATATAAATATCAACCACGCCTGTTGACATTTCTTTTCTGTGGGAAGGGTATGAAAAGACCTCACATCCCCTGCACAGCCTGGAACATAGCATTTATTTCCATGATCTGCCTTTTTTTTCTCTCTGATCCTCGCTTGCTCCGATGGTTCGGCTGTGCAGTGCCTGTCATTGAGGGCTGGGATATGTAAATCTTTGGAGGCATGATCCCCGACTGTTGCGTCACAGTCGGTATTATGTGGAGATTCGCCTGTTTTTCAGGGGTGTTTTTTAAAAACGAGATTTAAATATGAAGGAGAAAACAATGGTGTTTGAAACTCACTGTATGTCATGTGCATGTACTGAACTCTTGTTATTTAACTATGCCAACATAAATTCAATTTCACATTCTAGGCCACCTTTAAACATTGTCTCATGGTTATAATTTCTTAACAGACAGGGCCATCGTATGGCCGCAAGTTCATGCAATATGGGGACCAATTGTTCGTAAATGATTATTTTGTCTTGATGAAAAACACTTTTTGACTCACCATCTACATCAGAAACCCCATCCGAACTGCATTGGGCAGGAGATTTTTGAGGGGAAAAGAGGTCAGGACATCCGTCTGAAAAACAAAATTGAAACCCTGATCTTCTGCAGTGTAAGAAAGACATACAGAAAACACTGGCGGTATCTGTAAAAAGAGACGATATTTTCTCAGATGATCCAAGTCCCATTTCAACAGATTAAACAACCACAAATGTGTGAACACCATCTTTTGATGGACTGTTAGATTAACTTTTTACAAATTGTATTCATACAGTAACCTAATGTACATTACATGCACAGATAGCGCTTACACAGATACACACGGGAGCGTTTGAAAGCCGTGTCTATCAGCGGATCCGTCTATCAGCAGATATATAGGGATACGCTGATAGCAACTGTCTATTTACAACATGTTTTGGAAGCGCTGATTAGTGTTGGGCGATATGCTCCATTTTCATATCTTCAGCCTGTGAGATCGGCGATATACGATATTATCGTGAGGGGGCGGGGCTTACTTATTTGATTATTAACTTGATTATTTACTCAATTTGCTTTTTATTACTAGAGAGAGTATAGGGCAGGTTCTGTCACTTTTTGAGTGATTTATGGCCCTTGATTGACCACGCCCCTTTTTCCCACGCTTAGCCCCGCCCCCTTTTCCCCACACTTAGCTCCACCCCCTTTTCCCACGCTTAGTCCAGCCCCTCCCACCCACTTCCGGAGAGGTCATGTGACCGTGGGAATTCCCACGGTACGGAACCCCATCCCATCCGAACAGGCACTGAAACCCATCCCATCGGACCCGGTCCGGACGGAACACCTGCTGTACACCTGTTATGGATACTTGTCTTGTTCAATGTAAAAAATGTTCAAAATGATGGAAAAACATTCAAAACAATACATTTTCAATCCTTTTAAGAAGGATGGCAGAAAACAGAGATAGGTTTAGTGTTTTTTATATTAACATGTAGTGATTTAAAACCATTAAATCCATTTATATCATTAAAACACAGTAATGTTCCACTTTACATAAAACATCTGTTTTAAAAAAGTGTTTTCAATCACAATAATAACTAAAACAGCGTGTATTAAAATTATATTATGCAAATACGTCTAAAACAATAGTTCTATTTTTATCATACATTTAAAAAAGGTGTACTTTTCACATAACATTCAGTGATTAAAAACCATTAAGTCATTTTTATATCATTAAAACACCGTGTAGGCCTTTACCTTTACACATTATTTAGTAAAATGTTCCATTTTACATAAACCATATGTTTTAAAAAAGTGTTTGCAATCACAATAATAACTAAAACAGCGGGTGTTTAAATTATATCATGTAAATAGTTTTTTACTTAAAACATCTAACATCGGTTGTATTAAAACTATTTTCTATCATACATTTAAAAAAGTTGTGTTTTTTCACAATAACACGATGCTTAAAACTATTAAAACAATTTATATCATTAAGATACTATTGTCTTTAGTGTTCATACACATGAAAAAAAGTTTAAAAGTGTTTTCTTAAAGTTATCAAAGTGTTTTAGTTCTTAAAACATCTAAAACCGTGTGTATTAAAATTATATCATGCAAATATTTATGTTTTCTTAAAACATCTAACATCGCTTGTATTAAAACTATTTCTATCATACATTTACAACTATTTTCTATCATACATTTAAAAAAGTTGTGTTTTTCACAATAACACACAGTGCTTAAAACTATTAAAACAACTTATATCATTAAGATACTATTGTCTTTAGTGTTCATACATTGTGCTAATATTAAAATTATATCAAGTAAATAGTTGTTTTCTTAAAACGTCTAAAACCATGTGTATTAAAATTATATTATGCAAATACATCTAATTACTATATTCGAAGTTGCACTTTCCACAATTACACATCGTTTAAAAATATTAAAATGTTGTATAAAGTTAAAATACACATATCTTTAATGTTTATTACACATTTGTAAAAGGTTAAAATGCATTTTCTAAAAGTTATCAAAACGCTTTAGCATTAAAACTTCTAAAACAACGTGTAGTGCATTTTTTCTATCAAACAAATATTAAAGCATATCAAAACTTTATGTTAAAAATCACAATATCAAAAACACGTGCATATTAAAAAACTCACTTACGTTTTTACATCCTGTGTTGTTATCCAACACCAAAGATTTAATCCGTCACCAAAGTTACAACATCCATGTGAGGAGCTCCGCGAAACACGTCCGCACACACCTGAGACAATCCGTGAATGACATTAGCAATCGAATGCACAGGAGCCTGACGCAAGCTCCACCCATGACACGCGCACGTCAGGTGACTGTTAGACCGTGGGAAATGACAACACGACGCTTGGAAACACAGGAGAATTGTGAAACGTGTCCGTATCCATACAGTCAAAGTTGTGAATGACAGAGTGGAAAGGATTGCACAGTGCCAGACGCTGACTCCGCCTCTAACACATGCACACCCCGTCACACATACGTATGCGGGCATCCTCGTGTCTCGTTGGACAGCCGCGAGTGACGCTTAGGCAACGTCACTCTAAGGGGATTCCCTCCGTGGCGGTCTGTTTTAAAACTCAGTCTCTCAGCACAGTGACTGTGAACCGTCTGACAAGAGTGGATTGAAACACATGCACGAGCCCCGCGGCTCGACTTTGACTGCTGTTTAAGTCTGGAGGAATAAGATAATGGTGAGGAATCATTATTGAATAATATTAATTGTATTATGTATCTATATAATAATTAATATAATCATCACTGTTTTTCCTAGTCAAATTATACGAAAGACGTTTGGAGATATTTCTGGATTCACATCTGTTCTGAGCCACGAAACATTTCACTGGATTTTTGAGGATTATCAACATTCAGCGCGAGGAATTATGAGCCACGAAACATTTCACTGATTTTTGAGGATTATCAACATTCAGCGTGAGGAATTATGAGTCACGAAACACTTCATTGGATCTTTGTGGAATATCCGTGTGTCGATCATCGAGAGGATTAGTCTGAAACACAACACTTCATTGGATCTTTGGGGAATGTCCGTGCGTTGTTCAACGGGCGGAATATTATCCTGAATCACGACAGTTCGATGGATCTTGGGGAGTATAAGCGCGTTGTTCAACGGATCTGAAACACAGCACACTTTGTTGGATATTTGGGAAGTATAAACGTGTTTGTTCAGCGTGTGGAATATTATCCTGATGGGCGGCTCATTTCGTTGGACCTTTGTGGAGTATCCGAGTGTTGTTTAAAGAGTCTGAAACACGGCACTTTATTGGATATTTGCGGAATATCCGAGCGTTTGTTCAGCGAGAGGATTAGTCTGAACCACAAACTCATTTCAATCAAAACCAGCATCCGACTATTCTACGAAATGCAGAGTTTTTCAGGAGCACCCAAATGTATGAAGTTTGTGACGATCTTTTAAACACAGGGGGAGAATCGAGAAATACATCCAGGACAACTGTTAATAACGGTAACAAACTCTTTTTAAATTAAAGTTTGAATGTTATCCCAATTATTAATGGAAAGAGGTGAAACATTCATGAGAAGTTATGTTGTATCTTATAATTACTGATTTATTTTTATTAATTTGATTGTTATTATTTTTATTCATTTTATTTAATATTTTATTGTTATTTTACGGTCCTCCTAACTTTTCACAAGTTATGATTATGTGTTATGAATATTGTAGGCTACACTATTTTTATTTCTGTTACGTTTTGGTGTATTAATGCTACGGGCTGTTGTTATCCATAGTCATTAAACCTCTTCAGTTTCGTCGGCCCGCCGGCGGGAGGCCCAAAAAACCATTACATATTTAAAACAGTGATATCCTATACTAAACCTAAACTAATCTTGACAAACTACATATCATTTGAAATCTTACAATCTCTAGTTTTCATATTTGATGATTACTTTTTATTTGTTTGATTGTTATTATTAATTTGACCGTTATTTGTATTACTGCTACAGGTTGTTATTCGATTTGTTGTTAACCGTACACAGTAGCCATCATTAATATTGTTTATGAATGGAAACGGTGTTGGAGTATTCGTTTATAGTCTACTAGTAACACATTTAAAAAAAAAAAAAATGTCTTTTAAAAGATCTTACACTGATACACAGTCAGATTCAGATGAAGACGTAGAACACATAAGATCAAGGCGTCACAGTACTAATGAACAATTACGTCTTTTAATACGTGAGCAACTAAGGACGCTAAACACAAGTGAACTATCCACATCCGAAAGATTACAAAATATTATAGCCGAACATCGCACATGGTTAGAAACGCCTGAGCGTGATGATGATGATGAAAACGTACAGTCTGGTAACGGGTTTTCGAATTATAATCAGCAACTACCTAATATGGGGCTTAGTCAGGACGATATACATACGTTGACGACTGAAGGAGGACACGTAGGTGACTTTGTAATAACTCCTCGACCGCGTTTCAATGGACTAGAAATCCATAGGACACTGAATCTGCGTGAAATAGATACAAACGATTTGGCAGATTTTAATAATCGTCTACACAATATTTTAAACGAGATTGTACATTTTTCTCAACTGACAGCAGGCGATACGGGCTATGTGAATATAGCTTTAACTGGTGACAGCTTACCTACGTCTATAAATGCTGTATTAACACCTGAGAGCAACCACGATGCATCATTATTCATTGATCAAATCGAACGCGCTGCACAAAGCAACAGAGATGTGTCAACAGACAACTCTTTATCTCTAAGAGTTTCTGTAGCTATGGACCACCAGGGTGGGGTAGGTCCTCGTAGGAAAATCACAGACATCGCCATAAGTGATACTATTAAACGAAAGAAAATGCATTTATTTTGTCCGGCGAATTTGAACGATAACATGTGCCTTAGTTATTGTCTGGCATATTTTTTGAATCCAACATTCACCGATCAAGAGTTGCAAAAAACAGCAAAAGACATACACACTGCCTGTGGTTTTACACCGAATGATAAAATAGGTTTTCATGATCTGAACATTTTCGAAAGAAAATTTAATTTAAAAATTGTAGTTTTTCACAGAGACTGCACAGGAAAGCTACAGGTCTACAAGAACATGGATGAAATACATCCAAAAACCGTGCATTTATTTATCCATGAAGAACACTACTATCTGATCAAAAATTTGAAAGCATTCATAGGCACGAGTTATGTCTGCCAATTTTGTCTCCATGGCTTCAACGATCGCAGGAATCATAAATGCAAATACGTCTGTAATATCTGCAACACCTCCGAATGCCGTACACTTACAGCGTCCAATAGACAATGTCCAGACTGTTTCAGATACTGCAGAAACACCTTCTGCTACGAAACACATAAACAAGAGCGTACAACTACTGAAAAATCGCAATGTGACACGATAAAATACTGCACTAAATGTCAAAAATTGTATAGAATCGCGAGAAGTGGTGATAAAACCAAACCGCACAAGTGCTCTCCAGAGTACTGTGTACATTGCCATGAGATATTGACAAGCGAAGGTAGTCACGAATGTTACATCCAACCTCTAAAGTCTGAAACAAATGATGAAAAATACATTTATTATGACTTTGAGACAATGTATCAGAATGATAAACATGTGGCTAATTTTGTATGTGCAATGACGCAGACAGGCGAGACGTTTGAAGCTGGAGGAACAGATTGTGTGGCACATCTGATTAAGCACTTCAGACGTCCAAAATACACTGATTACACATTCATAGCCCATAATGCATCGGGATTTGACTCCTACATTCTGTTACAGTATCTTACCAGCGAAGGAATAACCCCAAAGATTATTATGCAGGGATGTAGAATATTACACATGTATGACACAGCATTTAGACAGCGATTTATAGACAGCTTTCAATTTCTCCCTTTTTCACTAGCCAAGGTGCCAGCCGCGTTAAACCTAAGCGTGAGTGAGAAGGGTTTTTTCCCACATCATTTCAACAGATTGGAGAATGCAGATTATGTGGGACCGTATCCTGCAAAAGAGTTTTATGGTTATGAGACAATGAACGAAATCGAACGTGTCAGATTTGACTCATGGTACACAGGTGTATTGAATGACGTCTTTGACTTCAAAAAGGAGCTCGCTTTTTACTGCCGGAATGACGTGATTATTCTACGAGAGGCATGTATAAAATATCGCGAAGAATTCATCAAATGTACAAACATTGATCCGTTTAAATCTGTGACATTGGCAGGAACGTGCATGAAAGTATTCAAAACAAATTTTTTGAGTCGGGATACAGTAGCACTTACACATAGTCATGCGTATGTTAATCAGCACAAGACGTTTTCAAATGCATCAATTCAGTGGCTAGAATATATTAAAAATAGCCAAAACATTGATGTACAGCATGCCTTAAACCATGGGGAGCAAGCCTTCGGGCCTTATCATGTTGATGGGTATTATGAATCTAGTGATGGGGATAAAACAGCCATGGAATTCTTGGGTTGTTTTTACCACGGGCATGATTGTCGATTTAAGCCAGAAGAAATTCAGCCTTTATCAAAAGTATCTTTTGGTACTCTCAGAAGACAGTCGGATGAAAAGATAGAAGCACTTCGTAAAGTGTATTCCTTACGAGTGCTCACTATCTGGGAATGCGAATGGGATCACGCGAAACAGACAGATCATGATGTCATTCAGTTTATGGAATCTTACGAAGTGCCTGAGAGACTCAAGCCTCGGGATGCATTATTTGGTGGACGCACGAATGCATATAAGCTGTACCACAAAACAGCTGATGATGAACGAGTGGATTATTATGATTTCACATCCCTATACCCGTACGTACAGTCGAGTAAGACCTATCCTATTGGGCATCCGAAAATCATTTTTAAGGATTTTGAACCGGTGGAGAATTATTTTGGTCTCATCAAAGTGACAGTGCTACCACCACGTAAGCTATTTCACCCTGTTCTGCCTTACCGTTGTGGGGGTAAACTAATGTTCCCTTTGTGTATGACTTGTGCAGAGAATCAGATTCAGGACCCACAATGCAGTCATACTGATGTCGACAGAAGTATCACTGCTACATGGGTCAGCGTTGAATTACAACGAGCTATTCGAAAACACGGGTATCAAGTGATCAAAATACACGAGGTCTGGCATTTTTCACAGTCGACTGATACACTGTTTACCGATTACGTCAAAACATTCCTAAAATCCAAACAGGAGGCGTCAGGGTTTCCCTCGCATGTAGTGACAGATGCTGACAAACAGTCTTATGTCGATGATTATCTGGATAAGCAGGGCGTTCAGCTAGACATCACTAAAATAACGCATAATTCGGCAAAAAGATCCATAAGTAAGCTAATTTTGAACACTTTATGGGGCCGCTTCTCCTTGCGTACCCATTTGCCCACCACAGAGCTTTTGACAGAGCCTGAAGAATTCACGCAATGTCTTTTTGGTGGTGCTGGACGGATTATAAAACACTTTTCGTTTGTATCTGATTCAGTGGCATTGATTCAGTGGTCATATGCAGAACGTGACCCATGTCCGACACGGGACGTTAACGTTTTTATTGGTGCTTTCACCACAGCTTACGCACGGCTCGAGCTGTATAATCTTTTGGACAAATTAGGCGAACGTGTGATTTACGCCGACACAGACAGCGTGATATTTGTATCAAAAAACGGTGACTGGATTCCTGAGACAGGCCCTTATCTCGGTCAACTCACAAACGAATTAGAGTCGGACGACAGCGTTCTTGAGTTCGCTTCTTCGGGTCCGAAATCTTATGGCTATCGAACGGCAAAAGGCTATACGTGTCTCAAAGCGAAGGGTATTACGCTCAATGCAGAGAATGCACAAATAGTCACACTGCATAGTTTAATAGGGTTAGTGCGTGCGTATGTGGAATCACGTGACACGATGCAACTGTTCCCCCGCACAGAGACCATTACACGTAATAAGAGGGGGTTCACATTGCACAATAGATCAATCGTGAAAAGTTTCAGACTTGTGTACAATAAGCGAGTACTCCAACCAGATTATACTACCTTACCTTACGGGTTTTAACAATTGTTTTGAAAATGTGTGAAACAGATGTTTTTGACTGTAGACTGCAACATCCATTTTCAGCTGTTATTAGCGGTCCAAGCAATAGTGGGAAGACTTTTTTTGTAAAGACTCTAATGTATAATTCAGACAAAATGTGTTCTGTGAAGTTTGATAATTATGTGTACATTTATACATGCTGGCAACCTTTATATGATGAACTGTTACATGCTTTTGATATTAAATTCATTGAAAACATCCCAAAGAAATTGGATGATGATTCATTATTCCCACCTGGTAAGAGATCCCTATTAATTTTGGATGACGTTATGGGTCAAGCTGCGTCCAATTCTGAAGTCGAGAAGATTTTTACTCAATATGTACATCATAAAAATATGAGTTGTTTACTACTGATACAGAATCTATTTTTCCAGGGTAAATCTACCAGAACAATAGGACTTAACGCAAATTATTTAATAATATTTAAAAACCCCCGAGATAAGCACCAGATAGGTGTTTTGGGTCGTCAGATGTTTCCGGGTAATACAAAGTTTTTTATTGAAGCGTACCAGGACGCAACTAGTCTTCCTTTCAACTACCTGCTAATAGATTATAAAACACAGACGCCTGAAAGATTTAGACTCAGAACAGATTTACTGTCTGACTATCCAGTGGTCTACGTCCAGAAAGGAGTTTAAAATGAGTTCGAGACTTTCCAGAAACCTGTACCTTTTAAAGTTATTATACAAGAGCTCACCCAAACAACGAAAGGTTATTCTGCATTCAGCACCTGACGAGCTCATACTGGCTCTATGTGAAGTGGCCCTCAATATTGAACTGCGAAACAGCACGGATCTTTAAAAAGGAGAAAGACTGAAATAAAATACGTTGCTAATAAAAAGATCAATATCGCAAGAAAAAGACGTATGATTAACCAAAAAGGAGGGTTTCTACTACCTCTTCTAAGTGTAGCATTACCGTTCATAACTAGCCTGATAACTAGAAACTGAATCTGTGGAGAGAAAAAATGCAACATACTGAAAAATTGTATCTTGTGCCAAAGCACCAATTGGATAGACTAAGGAATGCATCGCCACGTGAAAATATCCATACGTCCGTGGAGGGAAACTTGGATTCATCTATAAGAGAGATATTACAGAGACATGACCTGGACACCCATGAAAAAGCAAAACTATACACCCACATGTTACAGAGATTTCTGTCCGTGTCAAAGCATAACGATGTGGTGAGCAACACTTTAACGCTTACAGTGCCGAGTCAGGAGGGTGAAAATGAAGAGACACCTGTCACCTCTCATAGTGTAGCTGATAGGACTGACACCGACTCTGAAGATGTAATCGTATCAGAGGTGCTAAACAACGTGTCTCGGAGAAGCTTGAAAAATGTAAAATACATTTTGGATAAAATGTCTAAGGCCAAGCAGCTGTCTTCATGGACAGACACCGGAGAATTTGTTTATAAAGGGAAAATCATTGCAGGATCTCATATGCTTGACCTGCTGAAAAGCGTAACAATGCCTCAAATGATACGCGACGAACGTAGGCAACAGGATGGAGTGAATTTCTGGATGCCTTTTCCACTTTAAACATACCTTACTCAACTATAAGCAATCATCATGTTAAACGCATGATTGATTCACTTAAGAGAAAAACAGACTTAGATAGTTTTGGAGATGTACCGACAAAGTCTTTGAAAAAACGAAGACATCGTAACACGTCACCACACAACCCTTCAGACACTCCTGATACAGATGTATTTAAATCGCCTGCATTAGACACTAAACAATGGTTACATTTTTAACAATTATTTGTATCGGTATAATTGGAAATGTTTATCTGTTTTACAAATATTATTGAGTGTAAATTTGTGTATATCATAATTATGTAACTGTATTTTTAAGTTGTATACTAATGTCTGATGTCAATAAAGAAAAGAAAATGTTTAATCTGTTTTACAAGTTTGTTTATTCACCACACACGTAAACAATACATCATACCTTACATTAATACATCTGAAATGTTTTACCAGACTGTACACATTGAATGCATTTAAATGTTTTACCGTTACAGAGACTAGGCTTCAATTTTTTCACAAAGAGAGAGACCATGATGTCATTTTTTAACAAATCATTATGATACATTTTTATAACATTCTCATATTCATAACCTCTTGATATATAATACAGAAAAAACACACAATGTTGTCCACAGGTATCAGAAGTATAATCTTGAACTTGTTTGCCTGAGTACTGAACGACTGTAGAATTGTTTTTTAGAAAGTTATGAAAAGATGCAGGAAAACGATGTGCATCTGGTGCGTTACCAAAGCTGTCAAAAAAACAGCCGACACAATCTCGACGTATGTATGCAGCGATCCAGTGTTCCCCTGGTTCGTCTGAAGCTTGTGTATTCGAAATTAGCATGCATGGTATATCCTTTAAAGGCTCTTTGGGTAGGTAATCGCTCGGTAGTACGCCTAAAAAATTTGTGTTACAGGAAATTTTATCCATCAACCCCGTCAGTTGCACTGTGTTCATTACAGTAGTGCTCTGCGAACACCTGTCTCCGATTTGATATCTCTATAATTGAGTCAAAGACTGAATATATTAAAATATTAACAGGGTGTGCGAGGGGTACTCTGAAACGTACTTCTAATCTAATATTTCCTGATCTAATCAGCGAAACGTGTTGACCACATTCCTCATCGGGTGTCAGGTTAAACGCATAGAGAGTGTATCCTTGCAGGAAATCTTCACGATCTATAACCATAGACTGATTCTTTAGATGTCGGCCTGTGGCTGTCACTAGCTGATAAAACTCTCTCACGGCAGACCCGTTATTATATTCCGGCTGAAAAGGACGGGACGGGATCTGATGCCCATCACAGGTCAGCGTCAGGTATTCAAGGTCAAAGTGCTTAAAGGCAAAAGGATTTTTGTCGTAAGCACCGGAAAAGGCTGTGTTTTCCGTCATGGCCAAAATGATAGATTTCGGTAGTGTCCCAAGGAAGAGATTTTCATGGTTAGATACGCGAGCCCCTGCTGGTACGGAGAAATTTTTTACACACACTCTATCTATGGGGTATTTAGCAGTGGTCGAGAGAAGAGCTTGTGCATGTCCCAAACGCACTGCAGGGGATACGGTGACCCTTTTCACAAAAAGCGAAGCCGATAGTATATTAAGCTTATAATCAACGGCATCATTACGCATCAGACAGAACGCATCTTTTGCGCGAGTTAAACAAATCCGTATATCCACTCCGTTCAATAATAACTTCGATTGAAAGAAGATGTCACTGTGAATTGGAGCTAGTAGCTCTACAACACTACTGGCATTTGTGAACGCTGCTCTCTTTGTTAACCCGACGTTTGCCCCTCCAGGATCCGTAGCATCTATGTATGCTGAAGAATCTTTGTAGAATAACCCTGCTGAAAAGTTACTCTCGAGAGTGTCTTTTCCGTAATTAATGAGGGCTTCGATGATACATCTGTAGGGGTATGTATTGGAACTTTGAGACACTAGACGGTCGCCTAAAGAGACGTCGACCTGAGAGAATATCGTCGATCCGGGATAATTAATTAAACCCGTCGGAGCTCCATCAGGAATATCAGTTCCATCCGGAAGAGTTATTTTGATACGTGTATATAGCAGAGTGTTATTCAGATCTGTGTAATCTTCACCAGACCCCGCTATAAAGAATTCGATGGGAGACGAATCTGTTAAAGCTGACACTGGGCTTATCTCCACATACGTATTTTTTTCAATAGCTGTTTGTGTCAAAGGGAGCGTAAACAGATCCAGCTCTGATTTAATGCACTCGTCAGACATACAGTGTAACAGAGACATGTTTTAGAAAATAGTGATGCCCCTTCTTTTTAAATTTGTAGATCTTTTCACACGTTTCGTGCTAGTTCTTCGCTTGCTTTTTGTAACTGAACGTGTTTTGCTAGTGCGTCTAGTCTTCTTTACAGCAAGGACACGCCCTCTTCTCATACGGGTACCTGGAGGTTTACGTGACATCACCATCATACCATGGCCTTCCTGTCCATTTTCATCATTATTATTATAAGACTTTGTTAGTGCACTGGTGACAACATCACTCATTATGTTTTTAGCTGCTGACTTTAGATGCGGTTTTGCTATATTGATTCCCCTTCTAAAAAAAGGCAGAGCCATTCGAAAAAGGCCTTTAAAAAGTCCACCAATCCCTGAAGCAAAACCGGACCCGTACATAACCCCTCCCCCTGCATAGCCCGGAAGCCCATTACCGGCCTGAGCCCGGTAGTATGATATGTATCGTTCGGGATCCGCTTTGTACGGAGTGAGATAAGCCATTTTAAAACGGTTGATGTTTCACAGGTCTAAAATGTAGTTTGGTAACAACCTTTCCGTAGGTGAAACGCACGTCCTGGTTTAAATCGTCTTTTACATCAACAGAGATTTCTGTGATGCTGCTCTTATTAACCCGTACGTAATGAGCTTTGTCGTATCTGACACTGACTGTTTGGTTAGTCTCACCATCTATATATACAGTTGCTAATAAAGGTACATAGGCATCACCAACTGATTGATAGTCGATTATGTCCGTGTATACATATAGTGTGTAGAATCCGGCTCTTATATCAGCCTGGTATGGAGCATATGTGATGTGAGTGTCCTGATGTTCATCCGAACTGTTTACAGTTTCTATAGAAATCCCTGGTTTTAAACCTAGGATGATCGCTAGTTTACCGTAAAATGTCAGCGAAGTCCCGTGAGGTGCTTTCAGAAATACCTTATTCTTTATACGATCGTAGACGAGACGTACCCTCTGGGGGAGAGAGGCATTTATATCCCTGAGCAGAATGGGGACGTCCTCGTAATACCCACATTTTAAGGTATTCCGACTCGTTGATAATTTTAGAGCATTCTGAAACGTGTCGCCCCTTACATCAAGCAGTTCGTAGTTATTCTGTAGTAGATGTTGTTCACAAACAATAATAAAAACAGCGTCATCCTCATTAAATGTATACCATGTCAATGGATATTCAAATTCGACCAATGCCACCTCCCACAGACCTTTTAAATTTATACTTCTAGCCAGTCTAGTTCTGTAATTAGATATATTGTTATCAGGGTAGATGTTCATCGATGCGTTGCATGGAAGCGTGACGTAGAATCCTTCCTCAGCCATGGTTATTATTTAATGACATCTATCATGAAGTCTCTATGGCTTTAACGGTTCCTGCAGATCCAACACCTGTTTTTCAGCTATCCAGCTGTTAAATTTGGACGGCCAACCCCACCATTTGACTAGAACGTATGTGGCTTTTCCACGTTTTTGTTTATGCAGAATCTTCTCAATCTTAAATGTTTTATCATCACTAACAATAATTTTTTGTAGTTCTTCCTCATAAAAACACCCATCGATAATTTCACCATCGTAGTCTTGTAACCGGTATACGGGTGGGATACGTGGAATGCACGCGGTTATGGTGAAGTATTCCTCTGTATAATTCTGCTCATACCCCTTAGTAAATATACCTCGAACTTTAGAGACTCTCACAACATCCCCTACAGAGTATTTAAAGACGGGTGTCTCTTTACGTATTTTTCCATATAAATTGTTAAACACTACCGTCTCATTTTCTTTATGAACGTCCAGCGGGCGCATTTTAATGGATTTGTGATAACTACAATTATAACCCTCTGTCAGGTCTTGCAGTATATCACAGTAGCGTTTGGAGTTTACAGCCGTTAAAAACTTCCACATTCGTCCTTTTAGAGTTCTATTAAACCTTTCGACTACACACGCTTTTAAATCGGTTGCTGTGGCAAAATGATGTATGCCGTATTTTTTCATCAGCAGTTGAAAATGTTTATTGAAAAACTCTGTCCCCTTATCTGTTTGTAACTTTAGTGGTACACGTCCTTCTTTCAGGATAGATTCGAAAGCTTTAGTCACTTCCGGGCCCGTCTTATTTTTCAATGCACGTGTCCATGAGTACTTGCTGAATAAATCAATAACTGTAAGAATAAATTTAATATTATCATTCTCTTTTGAGTATGCGGTCATATCGACCAAGTCAGCCTGGAATTGGTGGTCCTTACCGTATACAACTACACGGTTCCGTTTATAATTTATTGGTGCAGTCTTGTGTAACGTATATACATCCTGTTTGGATAACCATTCGTTAATATCCTTATTATTTAATTTTACGCCGTATTCCTGTAACACTGCCTGTTTTAATCTGTCCTTACCGCCGAAAGCTCCGGGGCTTGAGGGATTATAGTAAATTTTTTTCATTAGCTCTGACATGTTACTACCTCTGTCACTCTCCATACAATAATGACCAGTTGTCTTGATGTCACACAGATTTTTTATTTCAGATATCTACATGGTTCATCCAAACATCAAAATAAATTTTACACACATTTCAAAATTTTTCTCCAGCATGTATTCAACTAAAATATCAATCATTTTACAGACATCGGGATATTCATTCCTTGAGAATTTACAAACATCAGTTACATACGTACAAAGACATAATATATTTCCTATTCTAAGAGATTCCTTGCATTCAGGCATCAGTTCAAGAATGTTGTTGATAGTCGTACAAGGTGTGTGTTTGACGGACACGTTTATCATATTATTCCAATCATTTGATATTCCCCTTACAGTGTTCATCTGATACGATAATTTTGTCAGACGTTTATCAGCCATAGTCGTGGTATCATCTGGTGCATGATTATCATCGATAATCTTGTACAGCAAGTTTGATATTTCACGTTTTACACATGATTTAAAGAAATGTTTGACAATCCAGGAGGTCCAGCGGTTCCACATTTTCACACAAGGACAGGTTCAGGGTTTTCAGCATCAACGAGTTTCCAGTTGTCAACAGCGTTGTATACGATCTGTTCACAGGTTTCATCGACTAGTTTCTGTCTGATAGATGCCAGCTGTTCCACTATGTACATTTCATCTTTGAGCTCAAACAAAATCGTCTCGATAGATCCCTGGATTGTTTGCAGATGCGGTGTGACTCCACAAAGGTTCAAAGCCTGAGCTAAGATGGTTTTCAGCTCAGGTTTGAGGAGTTTCAGACTGATCTCGTCAAAACAACCGTAAAAATAATAAGGTGTAGGCTCAAACAGGCACGAATGTCTTGTTTGGGATGGATGGTCTACGGTACAACCGACACAATCCTTCTTCATTTGCTTATCAATCAGATATTCCAGTATGACAGCAACGACGGCTTTAATAATCCTGTGGCCAGTATCACCAAGGCACCCGTCCAGCTCGTCACTGGACGTGGCGTCAGGGGTCTCAGCAGCAACATTAGCAGCAGCAGCAGCAGCAACACATCCACCAACCCCGTAGCTCGTGAGGAAAGCAAGATTGTGAAATCCAAGTTCCATGCAAAATTTATTTAGCCATTCGACACTTCTTTCCGATGGGTTTGATAATCCTTTTGTAGTATATCCATCAGCAGATCCGGAAGGGGAGAATGGTGGGATGATATCCTCTTGAGACATGTTGAGTGTTTTGAGACAGAATGGTTGTGTGGGAGGGTATTAATGGTTGTAGAATGTGGGCGGAGCTACAATAACGCCCCTCCTACTGTCATGTGTGAAGCGTGGGAACTGTCGTCTTTTCCCATGCCCAAAGACCTGGAGTGGGAGGGTCTAGGGGTGGAGTCTGTGTCAGGCTGCTTTGTAGACCTCACAGATGTCAGTCTAACTTTTGGGATGTAAGAGTGTAGACGTGTTTCGCGGAGCTCCCGGGGAATTACATTTACACAGCTTTTGGAATTAAAACCCTAAAGCTTTGGATATACCTTTGGAGATGGATTAATACCTTTGGATATATCGATGGTGTTGGATTAAATCTTTTAAACTGGATCTATACCTTTTGTTCTTCTTTCAACAACAAAGCGTGGATGTAAAAAAAAAAACGTAAGTCAGTTTTTTAATATGCATGTGTTTTTGATATTGTGATTTTTAACATGATGTAGTTTTAATATGCTTTAATATTTGTTTGATGTTTTAATTTTAGAAAATGTATGATAGAAAATAGATCTATTGTTTGATATAAAATTGCATTACACATTGTTTTAGATGTTTTAATGCTAGAAAATCTCGATAACATTAAGAAAACACTTTTAAACTTTTTTTCATGTGTATGAACGCTAAAGACATATGTATTTTAAACTTTATACAATCTTTTATACATCTTTAAGCACTATGTAATTGTGAAAAAAAAAAAAAAAAAAAAAGTACATCTTCAAATGTGGTCAGATGGGAGGGGTTTCAGTGCCGGTTCGGATGGGAGGGGTTCCGTACCGTGGGAATTCCCACGGTCACATGACCTCTCCGGAAGTGGGTGGGAGGGGGCTGGACTAAGCGTGGGAAAAGGGGGTGGAGCTAAGTGTGGGGAAAAGGGGGCGGGGCTAAGCGTGGGGAAAAGGGGCGTGGTCAATCAAGGGCCATAAATCACTCAAAAAGTGACAGAACCTGCCCTATACTCTCTCTCTATTACTTCATTTTATATACGATAATATTTTCGATTTTGCTAGCAAAGGTGGAGTGTTTATTACTAGGCTAGATCAGGTTATTTCCCTGTATAATGAGGTAAAAAAAAAGATCCTAATCATTTTTGTATCCGACTCGAAATATTTCAACATGTCAGCAGGAAATTTACGGACACACATTATCCTCTCATGCTGTTACAGATGCAGCATTGACTGTAGCCTACTTCTGCGCAAGATGAAAACACGTTTTAATAATTTCTTGGGTCAGAAAGAGTCGGAGTTTGCGATATATGTCCTCCTATGGTCTCTCTGTCTGGATGCACTTCACATGCGCACTTCAATAAGCACAAAGAACGCGGATTAATGTGTTTAAAATGCCGGGGGAAATCAGAGCCTAGGGGCAAAAATCAGCTGAGTCGATCGGTTTTATACTTATGACTTGACTCCGATAAAGGAAAACGGGTTAATGCTAGAGTTCTCAACGGGCCGGGTCGGCCCGACAAACCCGACGGGACCCGCGGGTTCGGGTCGAAAATATAAGCAAATGACTCGGGTCGGGTCGGACCTCGGGCTTAATCTTTTCCGCTCAGTAAAAAAAAACATGTTCACCGTAAAGAAAGTCTGGCTGCTGCGTGCAAAGTGCAAAGAGAAGAGAACACACTGTGGATGCACTGTTCCTCCACGATGCTTTATAAGCATACGATTATGTTTGTAGGCTATGCCTATTTTGTTTCAAAACTTGTAGCCCGCCCGCTGGCTGGCTGTTTGAGTTCTTTTTATTTATTATTGTGTTAAGATTTTTATTAAAACAGGCATGGCGTTAGCTACTTTCCTTTGAAAATAGTTGGCAGCTGCACTTGCGCGCATTTCAGACGTGATACTAGACGATGGAAAAAGCAAAGAAAACGCGGTCGGAAGACTAGTAAAAGGAAAAGAGAATCTGACAGCGTGAGGAACCGGACAAGTGTCTCACTCGGTCAGGCTTTCACTCGTCGGCGCGAGCTAAAAACAGCACTGGATGCAACAGTGATGCTGACCTGGCGATCTTGTTGATGGACTAGTAAGTAAATATTTCTAAGTTTGTGTGCATTTTATTATGTGATTTCACCGGAATAAATAGAGTCACCGCGACGGTGATAGATTGAAGTGCGTCAGAGTCGGGCCGCGGGCCGGGTTCGGGCAGATAATTCATGTTGATGTGTCGGGTTACATCGGGTCCGGGCTTTAAAAGCCATGGGCCGGGTCGGGTCGGATTATAATTTTTATAGGCCCGTTGAGAACTCTAGTTAATGCGTTTACATGACCACATGCATTGTCAGTTTCTTCAGCATAATCGGGTTAAAGGTATTGTAGGTAGGATTTTTATAAAAAACTTTCTGTATATATCAATGCATAATTAAAATGTAAGTACTCTGAAAAAGAAAGTATAAAAATCGAGTGTCTGTAGACCTCTCACGACTGTTTTAAAGACATTTTTTCCACTCACTCCACCCCCTCCCTTCTGGGCTCCTTCCAAAGCCACGCCCCCAAAACACATGAACGCGGACTCCGACCGCTGAGCTGAAGAAGCATTATTTACCTGAGACGAGCGGAGAGGAAGGTGCGCAGTGCATGTAGTGACATCATGTCAGAATCACATGTAATAAAAAAATGTAAGTTTATCATTATGAAGATAAACAAATAAGATGTATTTTAGTACTCACTATCAAGCTAGCATATTGATATTGGTAAAGTTTAAAATATATATTTATTGATTCGATAACGAGCTAGTTATCTATAAGGCAAAGCTAAAAACAGGTTGCATGATACACGTTTTTCCATTGCCATCATTTACACTGTGATGAAGATGAATTTCGTGTACATTGTTGACTCTGATGAGGACTACACATGAGGACTGTTCTCTGTGGCGTGTGCAGTCTTCACTCGCGCTCCTCAATCTATCGCAGTTGTGGAGACTCTCTATTCATTCTGATGAAATCACAAAATAAAATGCCCACAAACGTGTTCCTGCTTGATATAGACTGTAACCAATGATGAATATATTCGGTTTTGATGAGAGAGAAAAAAACTCTACCGAAGGCGGATTCGAACCCGTAACCTCTGACACGCTTGGCAAAAGTTCTGCCACTGGACCATTGAAGAACTCAAACAGAAATTGCGGATCGGTGTATTTATTTACGGGTTGAGCACAGAGGCTGGACACTTTGACGAGTTTGTACCTATTTTTTAAAGGCACTTTTGAAAATGCACTTCCGAATGCGTCTCTGTCCCCACCACATTTCAAACCAAACTGATGCCCGTGCTCTTGAATTACTCAAATCAAACGGGTACGCGCAAGTGGGCAGATCCTGTGTGGCAAAAGGGCGGTTGCCATGGTTGCGCGAGAGTGACAGTCGCCTAAGCCAATCCATTGTTTCGTCCCAAATTAGAAATAATGAGCTGTGTTTAGTGCAGATTAAACGGTCTAGAGTCACTCGATTTTTATACTCTTTTTATCAGAGTACTTACATTTTAATTATGCATTGATATATATAGAAAGTTTAAACAAATTTGGAAATAAGTTTTCTATAAAAATCCTACCTACAATACCTTTAAGAACGCACTCATTCCCTGAAAGTGAAAGTAAAAACGGACTGAGCTTTCGGCATCTGTCGCTGCATTAACGCTGCATTCTCGCAGAGACGACGATGGATATAACGGTATAGCAACTATTTACTTATTACTTATTTTCACAGATGGCAGAGTTGTGTTGTGTTCGTGAACTAAAGACGGTGGCCAATCAGAGGCGTTTAAGAATCCGCTCAACTTTTGTAAAATTTCAGTACCCACTTGGTACTGAAGTAGTATCTAACAATGCCTAAATCTGTATGGTGTATGTGTACTAGGGGTGTAACGATACACATATTCGTATCAAACTGTTCGGTACGAGGCTTTCGGTTCGGTAATCTGTACGCATTACAAAACAAACGGTTCGTTGGACCATTTTTCCTGCCGACATTTTGTTATTTCAAATGTAGGCGCGACCACATTGCCCAACATCAAATGTCAAACGTCATGAAAGCGGAACGAAACTGCGCTACCCGTTATTTTGTGTTTCATGGACCGTTTATGAGTTTGGACCAATGCAGCGCGAGCCGATCTTGATTAAGCAGCACTGTTACTACACACCGCAAAGAGATCCAGTTAAGAAAGCATTTGAATTCGCCACTGTGACTGAAGTAATAACATCGCTGCGAGGTGTAGTGAGAAGCATCACATTCTCCGTTATTACCGGATCAAACAGCGCTGACGTGGAAACCAGGAAGAGACATTGTTCCATGAATGAACTATTCAGTGTCCACAGATCATCATCATTCATCATGGATTTACTGTAGTAAAACTGTAACCATGGAGGTTTGGCAGGAATAGTAGGCTATAAATGCTTTCAAGTAACGTTACGTTGGTTTTATTTCGACATTATGAATAAAATTGCTGCCCTCAAATGTTAATCTGAAACTACTATAATATTACATTTCTTTTTTTTTTTAAGGAGCAAGGAGCAAGGAGCTGTTTTTGTTTTATATGCTCAAAAGAAGAGTCAAGTATGGCTCCATCATTGCTCAAAGTAAAAAAATATCATTTATGTTAGTTTTAAGGCGAGACACTACAGGTGAGTAGGGTAATTTTTTTAACTAGCAGATATCACCATGAAACTTTCCCAGTTGATTACCTACATTCAGATGAGAAAAAAATATATTACAAGTTTTCTGTAATTTAATGTTTAAATATGCAAATGAGGCATTCTCTAATTAAATATGCACAAATTTGCATATATTTTAAAAAACGAAATCTGAGTATTGGATAAAGCCAGGTTCAAAATAATTTTTTCATTGTGTTCACATATTAGATGAGAAAAAAATTACAGAGGGATTTATGGATATCTACTTTTGTTATCCTGTAAATCAGAATATACTGCCTATAGCCTTAAAAAAAATGATTTTCGCCATGTTTTTTGGAATAAAATGTTATATAAATCAGGCTAGGAATAATATATTTACAAATCCCTCTGTAAATGTCTTCATAATATAACTAGGTACAAGAGTGGAAAGTTTGGTGTATACAGGTGCTACTGAAGTGGAGATTTCGGACTTGGAGTATGAGAGAAAAGTCATTTTGAGAAAACTGGCTTTTAAGATTTAGCATCAGCCAATGAGATCGCGCATTTAGAGTTAAATCCCCCCTTTTACATTCACGGTTGGTTGCTGATAAACAGGAAATGACCATATTTGGATCCGACAGCGTTGTTCAGGAGAAAGAGGGCTTTCTAGCGGTGTGTGATGACAGGGTGCATATCGCGATCGCTGAGCAGCAGGATGATTTATAACGACAACTTTTGAAGAATTTATGAGAAATCTACAGACGCAAACAGACAAAGTGTAGTAAAATAAAGACCTAAATGTGTATTTCTGACTTTTTTTAACCACAAGTCTGAAAGAAGACATGTTATTGAAGACAAATATCCCAAAATCTCAAAATTGACCAGTGAAAAAAAAACGATGTTTTGCCTGCCGTGTCTCGCCTTAATAAATAAATAAATTTAATCAAGGAAATTTATCTGGCATTTCTTTCTTTTTGCTGTATCGAAAACGTACCGAACCGTGACACCAGTGTATAAGATGAGAGATGTATAAGATGAGAGATAAGAATAAGATGAAGAAAAAGTGATAAAAACTGCAGTACATACAGTATACTTGAGTAAAGCTACTTTTAACTAATGCTGTGACTATGAAAAGGCAGGAGTTTTTGTAGATTTAATGAAAAACACTATTTAGGTAGTAGGTCATAGTGGTGGTTTTGTATTGAACAATTTTACTGGGAGGTGCTTTAAACAACAAATTTTACAACTGTTTATATAGACAAGTTTAATTTAAATCTTACCCTCGACTTCTCTTCCTCTCTTGGCTCGTCCTTTTTTTGTTTGTCTCTGTAAAACAGAAGTTGATGTGGGACATTCACCTATAAAACATTAAAAACAATCAAATATTAGTTCTTGACTGTCCAAAAGTACATACTTTTGATTAAAAGAGCTATAAATAATACATTTTACCTACAGTTGTCAGTTGTTGCCTTTACACTATTTTTACTACCAGAAATTACATGCCCAAGTGTTCCGTTATCAAGTCAAAAACATTCTTAAACAAATCCTACTCCAGTTAAAATTCTTAAGCATATAGCAGAAAGACTGCTAATTTTGTTTGGATTTTTTAAACAAAGTTGCATATTTGCATATTTAAACACGACCACTGGAAACTGGAGTACAAAGCAGTGAGCATAACAGCTCATAAGGTGTACTGCGTGTCTATGGTCACCTTTAAAATGTGTTTCTATTAACTGATGTTAAATGAGTTTTACTCTCCAGCTGTAGAAGATTGTTCTTCCAAAAACAGTCTATAATGTTCTCTTAAAAATAACTCCAGTGGCTAAAGTCACTACTCGTAGGACTACACAATAGAATTGGCGATAAAACAGAGTGCATACATACCACATACTGAAGGATGAAGCGTATCGAGGTTCTTCCCTTTTAAAGGGGGTGGTTTACTGCTTTTTTTCTTTGCATAATTGTGTTTATGGGGTGCAATATAACATGTATTCGTGGTTTTTTTTTTTTAAAAGTCTTATTTTTCATAAATTTCACCTTTATTGTAAGCCTCTTTCTCCTCTGTCATTTGAACGGCCGGTTGACTTCCTGAGTCTATGAAACCACTCCCTCAGAAACAGGCAGTGGGCTCAGATTGGTTAGTTTGGGCCGGTGTGCTGTAATTGGCTAAACTGCGTAGCGCACGTTGTCCGGAACCGCCACGCCCCTTGCCTTTACGGGCGTGAGTCTCATGTGCTCCTCTCAATAATGTAAATAATGGAGTCGATACTGCCATATCAGTTTGAGCCTGAATCAGACCTAGAAAGCGGCGATGAAGAGAGTCAAGCAGAACCTCGCCAAACACGGCTGTTACAAAACGTTTCTGAATGGTACGTTTTTGAATTATTATTATTCTATTCTTCTATTATTACATAATAAGTTTGATACCCCGTTATACTTGAAAATGCTACTGCTGCTTGTTAGCTTTTTGAGATACGTTTTTATCTTGATTAAACATTTAATACAAATGATTACATGAGTAATACAGTTTTTTAAAGTTATTATTTTATCGATATAATGAATAACCGTTTAGCTATTAAGAAAGCTTTGTTTACTCTGTGTATTTTCTTTAGGTGTACATGGCTAACGTTAAACAAACACTGTTGACATTGATCACGTTCATGATCAAATCGAAAAATTACGTCATAAAGTAGCTATACGTGGCAAATACATTTACGAAATCTATATGATTACAAATTCAGGTCCAAAATGTTTGTACGCGTTTGCCATAGAAACACGATAGCATAACCAAGTGACTATAAAGCCAGCGCTGGCATTTGTTTACGTCCTTGATAAAACGAAACCATTACGTCTAAAATTATACAAACATTTAAAATGATTAAGTCTTACTTACAGGTTGTGGCCCAACAACTGCTGGATCTGGTTTTAGCGTTGGAACAGCTTCTGGTTTTAGCAACAGTTTCTTGTTGAATCCGGCATTGAATTGAATTGTTGGAGATTCAGGAAGCGGTCTTCAGTGAAATGTGCCGCACAAAGAGCTAAATTACGATTGTAATTGTCAGAAACATTATCAAACATAAGTTGTAGCCATTGTTGACGAACTACAGCGTCCGTAGGAAGCCCGAACACAGAAGACCTAACAGCTGGATGAAAATAACACACTTTCGACGGCATGGCTAGCTCTCCCCTGTAACTCTTCAGCAAAGACGCAGAAATATGGCCATGCCCTTTTTTGCGTATTCCGGTGGGAGGGTTGATGGGTTAGTGGCGTCTAAAACCCAGCTGTAGTCCCAATCGAGTCGTTTTTGTAGGCATTTACACTTCCTGATTTTTAAAAGACGATATCTCTGCTTACATTGAACTTTCAGCGCTGCAACTTCGCAGATAATGTTCATGCACCACAAGCAACTTTACACATTATTTAAAATGAAAAAAGTGAAATCGCAATCAACCACCCCTTTAAGGTCTCGGTGCCTTGCTCCATTGCGAACAGAAGTTTACTTATCTTGGCAATTTGAAATGTTTTGTCAGTTTGTCTGTAAAAATCACGGTGAGAAATGTTTTGTCAGTTTGTCTGTAAAAATCACGGTGAGAAATGTTTTGTCAGTTTGTCTGTAAAAATCACGGTGAACTCTGATGTCATGACCCATGAACCTTGCAACTTGCTCCAGCTCTTGTTCACTAAGGTCCAAGAGTTGGCAGAGTGTGGCAACTTGTTTTCTCAATTTAGTTGACCTGAGGAGTTCGGGGTTCTCTGCTTTGCTTTCTTCTGCATATTTTCGCAGACAGTCACATCCACGTATGTTTGTCATCACACCAGGTCTGGCAAAGAGATAGGGATTTTCAGCAGGTACACCAGCTTCTTCTCTCCTTTCAACCAACAAATCGATTGACTCTTTCATTCTTTCCGTCAAGAAAACTGGAACCTTCTTTCCTCTTTCCCCCTTTTCTATGCGGGTTAATAACTTGCTTAGCTCCTTTTCTAATTGTGACAAGGTTTCATAGATGTCCTTATTAATGGCACTTGTGCTTGCTTTCTTGTAGATCTCAAGTGTCAATCGGGACGCTTCCCCTTCACGCCGCTTGTTGAAAATAATGACCTGTGCCAGAACAGTCTCGTTTAATGCCTTGTATGCTCTTAAACTCATTTGCTGCGTTAGCTCCCCTCTTGCTTCATCTTCTACCATCCTGAGATGGTCTCTCAGGGCAATCACATTTTTGGTGAGGGGGATGTCGTCTTCTTTATTCCATCTTTTTCTTGTATGGTTTGGTGAGCGGTGATAGAAACACTGTTCCTCCAGTTTTTCTCCAAAAGTTCGAAGAATTTCTTTGCTTTTTTCTCTGCCAGATCATAGAAGTATTTCCTTCTGAGTAGGTGTGCTACTTCTGTATTCACTATCGTCGCGGTCCGGGCTCAAAAGCGCGGGGGACGGCGAACGAATTGAAGTGTATAGCCTTGCTTTATTGTGCTCAGAACCCATTCTGAAATCCCAGGGATAGTTTCCTACGCGGCTATGTGAGCCGCTAGGGGGCGAATGGCCTCCGGGTTCAGATCGCCGCCATTTGCGGGCTTGTGAAACTGAGCCGGAGCCGAAGGCGCGGCGTGCGCTCTCGGTTCTGGGGAATGGCTGCTCGCTGAAAGCCGAGACCGTCTGATTTATGTGAGGTGTCCCAATCATAAGGGAAGGGGAGCATTTTATTCTCACTTTTTGACGCGCGAGCAGCGCTTTGGGCGGAAAAACCTTCTGTAAGCGTGAGCGCGTGTGCGCGGGCACGAGACTTACAAGTGTATTTGACGCCCCGATCATAGCGGATGGGGAGCGTCTTATCAATGCCCTGCATTTTGTGGTAACATTTAAACGCGCAGGCAGCGCCCGGGGGAGGTGTGTGTTAGTAAGCATGAACGCTCTCCGGCGGGCACGAGACTTACATTCATAGCCTGTTTTATTGACCGTGTAACAGAGCGGGCAGATAGTGGGCACAAACCTTTGGACACATTTCTTATATTCAACACTCGGGCGGCTTTTCTGCGCTTTATGAGAGTGTACTCTGTGAGTGACACAAGATTTGATGTGCTTGTGTGTAGGGGTGAACACTGGGGCGTGGGCACTTTCACTACACTTAAAACACCAACGGCGTGAGCCGGACCAGACATTATACTCTTTTTGAGATTTCTCTGAGTCGCCGTGAAAACGGCGTTTGTGTGCAGGCGAGAGGGTAAATGAACCAGCTCGTTGGCTGCCAAATGGGTCACTGCAGTAGCCTGTTTGAAGGGGACTGTCAGGGAAATAACCTTTGACGGCGGTCCGGCCACGTCTTTTCTCTCTTGGATAGGACGGCTTCGCGTGCTCAGACTTCAGCGTGATCTTTTGCCGAGGCCCTCTGGGGGGCGGCGGTCTGTGACCAGTGATGTAGTGGTGCCTGGAGAAGTGGGTATACTCTTAATTTATGCGCCGATATTTTTTTAAGCGTCCCAGCAAAGGATGAACGCTCTGTGTTTTAAACAGTGCCATGTAAGACAGTCTTGCATATTAGTTCACCCCAAAATGGGCGAGTATTATTTGCACATTATCAATTAACTTTTGCGGCTTAACCTCACGGAGGAATAATAATACATATTAGCCACAGAAGAGGTGCATTTTTTGCAATTACCGTAAAACTGGCCCACAGACTATAGGAAGAGAGACAACTAAATAATTATGTATTTTGAGTGACTATTCCTTAGTCCATCCACGCATGAAAATTGGACAATGAAACACCATGCTGAAACACCATGCTTACTTCGGTCTTGAATATATCATATTAGATTAGTTTATTTTAACATTAAAATATCATCATCATCATTCAAAAAAATTAAACAATATATTCAAAACAATGTTAAAACATAATATATATAACAAAAATATATACATTTAACACACAATGCTAACTCATGCAGGGTTTCTAAATAAGTGCTTATATTTTTGGCTCAACTCAGTAGCGCAATTTCATAAATTTGAAATAACTGATTTTGAATTTATAGTCAGGCTTTTGACAGGTTTAAAAACCTGCACAGCAGTGTCTACCCCTGTACTACAGTATATTCCAGACACACTTGCTCTCTGCAGGGGTTTTCACACTGCATTGTCTAGAACGCACAGAAGAGGCAGCACGGTGGCTCTTCAACCAGGTCCTTGTATACTTTCTAGGATCAAACTTTGAAGAAGGGGGTCCATTGATGTTAATCATCATTAAGTTTGATATGTTTGAGACCAGTAGGACAGCCCTTTTGTCTGTGCTTATATTGTTCATAAGGCTAAAGTTCCTCTCACACTCTGCTGTGCTGACAGGGAATGTTTTCATACAGTTAATGAGCGGTTTCAGGTCATTGGGCTCACTGTTGGGCTCTTCCAGTAGGTCCCGCATCCCATTCAGTGCTTGGTCTGTGCACAAGTTAAATCGCTTGCACAGTCGCTTAACTTGTTCTTCACCATGGCGGATGCTGGGGTTTGATGGCCATTTACTTTGATCAAGGATGCTGAGGTCCTTGATGGTCTCATCTTCGAAAGAAAAGCGTTGCTCAAGATTGTTCATAAGGCTTTGTAAGAACTGTCCTGGATTGATAGACTTGAGCTTTGTATTTCTTTTCAAGGCTATAGAACGATACACCCCACTCTCTTTTGCTTCTAAAGCCTCACCATATTTCTCACCTGGACTCTCATTGAATGTATCACTCTGATTGTGCGTTTCAGCAGATGCTCTGCTCTGAGGAGAGTTATAGAACGAGCCTGAAGCTCCTGTGACAGGACACTTAGTTCATGGAGTGTGTCATACATGAGCCCAAGGTCACAAACAAATTCAGGACTTTGAACACGGTCCAATAAACCTCTGTACATTTGCTTCTCTGTGTTGGACCTCCTCTCATCAGAACAAGCATTCTTAAAGTGCTGCACAAGAGCTCCCAGTGATGTCCAAACAGCATGAACAGTCCGAAAGCTACTGGCCACCCAGCGTACATCCAAGACTCTGCCAATGCGAAGAAGTTGTGAGCCTACTTCAGCTGCTGCATCTTTGAGTTCACGCTCATTTTTGTTTGACATACTATACAGAGAATATAGCTTGTGCATAAAAGCTTTTAAGTGATTGACAGAGTTTACCTCATCAATTGCATCTGACACAGCTAGTTCAAGTCTATGGTTCATACAGTGCCATGAAAAAAGCTTTGGGAATTTCAAGGTCAACCTGGTTGCTACTCCTGACTTTTTTCCTAACATGACGCTGGCGCCATCAGTCACAAATACTACCCAGTTTTCAAGAAGCCATTCTTCTGTAAAGTAGGGGTGGAACGGTACATGTATTCGTATCGAACCGAAACGGTACGGGCGTCACGGTTCGGTGCACGAATTTGCACGTAGAATACACGGTACAAAAACGCTGCGCGCGAGAGAGAGAGAGAGAGAGAGAGAGAGAGAGAGAGAGATAGAGAGAGAGAGAGAGAGAGAGAGGCGCGATGAACAGTCAGTGTGTGTGTGTGTGTGTGTGTGTGTGTGGTGTGTGTTTGCGCGCGTGCGAGAGAGAGAGAGAGAGAGAGAGAGAGAGAGAGAGAGAGAGAGAGGCGCGATGAACATTGTGTGTGTCTGCGCGCGCGTGTGCGAGAGAGAGGCGCGATGAACAGTCAGTGTGTGTGTGTGTGTGTGTGTGTGTGTGTGTGTGTGTGTGTGTGTGTGTTTGCGCACGTGCGAGAGAGATCTCTCGTGCGCGATCCAACAGTGGAAACATACTCCGTCATTTTTTCATACAGGACATAATTTTAAATTCATTCAGGTACAATTACCAAACATATCTCAAGGTCTTTTCATCTTTTTAATAATTTAATAAATAAACTAATTATATAAAACTCCTGTCAGTGCACTACAAATAAACTGGTTCTATGCCTTTATTAATAAAACTTATTTAAAAAATACAAGGCTTAAGACATTTATAAAAATGCCTTCTGCATTTTTGTTTTGCTTTTCACTCCATTGTACCGAAATCGTACCGAACCGTGACGTCTGAACCGAGGTATGAACCGAACCGTGACTTATGTGTACCGTTCCACCCCTACTGTAAAGCCAGCATTAGTTAAACAAGTGAGTAAACCCTCTACTATGCCATCTGCTCTCTGATTGTCCAGTTCAACAAGCTCAAGGAAAATGAATTCAGGACTTTCTTCTTCTTGGACTGATGCTTTAACTGAAACTGTCATGACAGCTTTGTGACTTAAAGAAGATGCCTTGTCAATTAGGACAGCTAATTTACTCGATGATGCTATTATGCTACTGATGATTTTGCTCTGCATCTCATTGGCAACATGTTTAATTATTTGTGTTGCACTGTAACGTGAATGAAGTATTGAGCCCATCTTTATACCATTCAATTCCTGCAGCTCAATGAGGCTCTCATGGTCAGAAAAGGGTCTGTTCTTTTTGGCCAAATGGTAGGCTGTTCGAAACACAGCTTCAGTTTCCTTCATGTAGGACTCAGTCATAGCCTCCACCGCATTCACCATGACCGCTTCTTTCTGTTGTTCTCTCATCTTCACAACTTGATTGTGCGCCTTAGACAAGGCATGTTTCCTCACCTTATTTCTCAAGACTGACAGGCTTGTCTCTCTACTTCCCTGGCCAGATGCTTGGATTTCAAAGTTCATCCATTCTTTTGAGAGAGATACACCTTGCTCCTTGACGATCCCAATGGAGTTCACACTGCTACAGACCAGGCACCCTGTGAAGCATAAACGATGTAACTACTGTATTCATATTTGTATGTGTGTCCATTTCTCACACATACATGCAAGCACACAAATTGTATTTCTCTGTGTTCACTGCATTTTAGAAGCTGTCAAAACTAACAATCTACCTAAATGTAGATGTGCACAAAACAGAGGAGTCGTAAGGTTACTTTTATGACGAACTCACTTTAATGTCATTCTCCATGAAGTTCCTTCACTACTGACCCAGACCCTGCCCCTTGACCTTATCCTCTAATATCCTGCTCCCGTACATCTATGAATAGGTGCGACACCCACATATTCTACATCTTTCTTTTTTTTTCTTTTTTTTAAGTGGAACAATAGAAATAAAAACTAACATATAACATATGCTCACATCTATTATAAACACTAAGTACTGGAAAATCAATCAGTGTGTAACAAAGTCTTTGAACCTTGAATTAGGCTTGGACACCCTTCCTGATCGAGTGACAACAAGCGGAGCTGGATTCTCTTGCCTGGAACTGTCGCTGTTTTGTGGCGACGGCATGTCACATCCATTTTCCGAAGTGTCATGTGACATCACAGTACATGGCCTTGCTTGAGGTTCTGGAGAGATCATGGGCATGGACATGATGGTGGTATCCGGACAGCATGATCAGTTTCTTACATAAGTCTTCCCATGAGACTGGACAATGTAACTGTTAGGTTGAAGGGCATTTCCTGAAACTGTGGCCAGCTTGTCAAACCCACGAGTCGTTTCCATGCGTACTGTCTGCCCGGGCTCCAGAGGTGAAAGACGTCTGGCAGATTTGTCATGGCTGATCTTTCCTTTTTTTCTGAGTGCAAACAAAGCAGCCTGAACATTGGTCTGAACTTTCGGTGTGAGCTGGGATGGTACCATGGGGATCAAGGACCTGGTGCGTCGGGACAGTAGACGTTGCGCCGGAGACGGCATGCCGTCTCTGGGTGTATTGCGCAAGTTGAGCAAAGCTGCATGGATGTCAGAACCGTCACGTGCACACTTTTCTAGAAGATGCTTTGCCGACCTGACACCACGTTCCGCCAGGCCATTTGACCTAGGGTAATTGGGACTGCTCATGACATGCTGAAAGTCCCACTGGTGAGCAAAGTTCTTGAAGTCCCTGCTTGAAAATGATGTTGCATTGTCAGTCATCAACTGGTAGGGGATCCCATGTACAGCGAATTGCCGTTTCAGTAGCCTGATCACAGCATTACTGGAAAGGTTCGGAAGAATATCATACTCCCACCAACCAGAGTACGAGTCCACTAAAACCAGGTAAGTCTTCCCTGACCACTCGAATGTGTCAGCTGCCGTGATGGACCATGGACTGTCTGGTATCTGGTGAAGTTGCAAAGGTTCTCTCATCTGATGCTGCTTTAGAGCATTGCATGGGGCACATCTGGAGACCTCCCTTTCAATATCACTGTATATTGTAGGCCAGAACATGGTCTCGCGTGCCCGTCGCTTGGTAGACTGAATGCCAGGATGACCTTGGTGGAGCTGTGTGAGGTAGTGTTTCTGGAGCGAGTGGGGGATTACATACCTCTGACCACGAAGGATCAAACCATTATCCGTGGACAATTCATCCCTCACGGCATAGAACGGGCGGATGTCATGTGGAACGTCCTTATAGGAGTCAGGCCAACCAGTGAGAATCGTGTCTGCGAGTTGTTGGCAGACAGCATCTGTCTGTGTGTTTTGCCTGAGTTCCTCAATCCTTCTAGATGACAACACCCCTTCCAGAGCTAGCACATCATAGTCCTCGACAGCTTCAGGACTATCAGTGGTGTGGAGGTGTGCACGTGACAGTGCATCCGCAACATACAGTTCACGGCCTCGTTTATAAATCACATTCAGATGATAGCGCTGAAGTTTGAGCATCATTCGCTGGATGCGCACCGACGTTGTGTGCAGAGGCTTTCTCAGAATGGTAATGAGGGGTTGATGATCCGTCTCCACAGTCACTGGCCGGCCATAGATATAATCATGGAACTTTACACAGGCAAAGACTAGTCCCAAGAGTTCTTTCTCAATCTGTGCATAGCGCACTTCAGTGTCTGTGAGAGATCTCAATGCAAATGCAATAGGCCTGCCATCCTGAAGACAGACTGCTCCGAGACCATGCTGGGAGGCATCAGCAGATAATGTCACCGGCTTGTGCACATCAAAATACTGTAGGACAGGTGGACTTGTCAGTTGTTCTTTAAGTGTGTCTGCAGCAGCAGCATGTTGTTCAGTCCAACACCATTGAGCATCTTGGCGCAACAGCTGACGAAGGGGAGCCGTTATCTCACTGTACCGATGGATGAATTTTGAGAGATAATTGGTCATGCCAAGAAACCTCTGCAAACCAAGTTTGTCTTCTGGAGTGGGCATCTGGCAGATGGCCTTGGTTTTCTCTGGGTCAGGTTTGACACCTTTATCTGTAAGAAGGTGGCCTACATATGGCACCTCTGAGACCCTGAAACGACATTTTGTCGGGTTCAGCTGCAAATTGATGGCTCTGACACGGTCTAACACACATTTGAGGCGTTTATCATGTTCTTCAACAGAAGAGCCCCAGATCAAGATGTCATCCACGACTATTTCACACGGCTGGCCTGAAAATAGTTGTTCCATGCATCTCTGAAAAACTTCACTTCCAGTTGAAATCCCATATGGCATTCGTAGAAATCTGTACCTCCCGAACGGGGTCATAAAAGTTTCGATGATTCCTCGTCCAAAGGGATCTGCCAAAATCCACACCTTGCATCCAAAATGCTGAACACCTTTGCCTGTGGCATATCAGCGATTACTTGCTCTACAGTCCTTAACGGGTGATAAGGCCTCAGGAGAGCCTTATTAAGATGTACAGGGTCTATGCATATGCGTACCGAGCCATCCTTTTTGACAGCAGCCGCCATGGCAGACACCCAAAGAGTAGCCTCCTCCACTGGCACAATAATGCCCATTTTAGTCATTCTTTCCAGCTCTTGTGCGACTTTGTCTTTCATGGCCAGAGGGATCCTTCTGGGGGCACACACAGTTGGATGCACCGACTCATCCAGGCGCATGTGATATGTGACTGGGAGCTTGCCAACAGTGTCAGTACGAAACAAGTCCTCATAATCACTCATCTCGGGAGCCTCTTGTTGTACAGCATGTACTTCTGGGCTGAGTTGTATGAGATTTAACCTCATGCTGTCTGGTAAGCCTAGTAGGCTCTTAACATTTCTATCCACTATGTGGAATTGCAATTTTCCTCCTGAGAGAACTAGGGTGACAGTGCCCAATGTCTGAATTGTGTGACCGCCGTAAGCTATCAGATTCACTCTGTGTGACTGATCAATTTGGGAATTAGGGTCAATGTGCTGTAATGTAGATAAAGACATAACATTGCATTTAGCCCCAGTGTCTATTTTCAGCTTAATTTGCTTGTTACAAGTCGTTGTGAGAGAAGTGAATATTTCTCCTTTGTTTGCAAGCAGGTCCACACTTTCACAGTGAAAATCATTTGGTGGAGTTCACCTTCCACTTCATTTACTCTGTGTAGGTTTTTTTCACTAGGTGGAGCCATCCTCCCGCCTGTGTATTGGGGCTTTGATCTACAACACTTGGCAAAGTGGTTCCATTTGTTGCATGAGTTACAGCGTTTATTGAAAGCTGGGCATTTGTTGCGCTCAAAATCATGCTCACCCCCACAATTGTTACATCGCCTTTTGTTGTGCTGCACTGCAAACACTTCAGCCTCCCTTTTAAGCTCCTTGTTATCCCTTTCAGAACGCTCAAACAGCATGCATATCCTGATTGCTGATTGCAGTGTCAAATCTTTTTCCCTTAACAGTTGAGAACGAACTGCATCATTATGTATGCCACAGACAATTCGGTCACGTACTAGTTCATCAGTTAGCTTTGCCAACAGTCTTAACGTGGCCACGTAAGACTGAATTCCTTCGTCAGGTTTTTGTATTGTGATATTGAAAGCATGTCTGTCCATTATCACGTTCCGTTCTGGCAGGCATATCTCATCAAATTTTTTTATTAACACATCAGGATCCTCTTTGTTCTCACCCTCTTGAAAGTGAAATGACTCGTATTTGTCTAGCGCATCTGAACCGGCAAAATTGAGGAGAGTGTAAGCTTGCACCTTTTTTGATTTGTCCGACAGTCCTGCTTTGCTGTACACGTCCCATTCCCTCTTGAATTTCAGCCAGTTGTTAGCGATGTCGTCATCAAATACGAGCGGGTCTATGCGCCGGAGACTTTGAGCCATGATTTCTCAACACTCTCACTTCTGACACCATGTAGATGTGCACAAAACAGAGGAGTCGTAAGGTTACTTTTATGACGAACTCACTTTAATGTCATTCTCCATGAAGTCCCTTCACTACTGACCCAGACCCCGCCCCTTGACCTTATCCTCTAATATCCTGCTCCCGTACATCTATGAATAGGTGCGACACCCACATATTCTACACTAAACTTACCCAATTTTTTGTTTTTTTATCCTAACCAAGGGTACTTGGATTTAAAATCTTCTTTTTGTTTGGCTGTCCACAGGTCTGGGCAGTCATTACTGGTATCTACATAAAAAAACAAAATAAAAAAGCACAACAACATGAGTGATTGAATTATGGGCTATAAATATAACTATATAATGAACATTTATATATGTACTATATATTTTATTTGGGGCTATACATGTAACAAATGAAACAATTACTATAACATGAACATTACTATATTGAGTTTATTGCCAAAGGTAGCTGTCAAAATAATGAAAGCATTCAAGTAATGCATATTATATTGAAAGCAGGCACTCTTGTGTGTGTGTGATGCATTTTCTTGGGGCAGACACACATTTAAAAAAATAAGTGTTCAACTTCATCTTTAACTCTTAATGAAAATCCCCCTTCCACGTACAAGTGGTCACTAAATGGTTTAATTGTGTCACAAACTGTGACAATAGCATGCTTTACATTCAGCAGTGGCATAACTGGAGTCCCTAAACATTTAACAGTCAGTTGCACGCAATGTGAAGAACTCTGAATTGGCATAACGTTATTATTGAGTCAACCAGTTTACAAACAATGCGAAATCTAAATTTATTTGTCACTGAATTCATCATATTCATTCAAGAGATTCGTTCAAAAACACTGAATCATCCAGTAATCAAACAAGTGACGTTTTTATGAGTGAGTCATTTAAACATTAAATAAAACGTAAAATTGGATTTAAGTCGTGATTCTTCTCAGCTCTACTCCAACTGACTGTGTATCCTATGACACGCACTGTTTTACACCGTGATGGGCAAATGGTCATTTCAAACCCTGACAAATGTTATTAACAAAATTTACAAGGTCTTGCTATTAAAAAATGCTCACCTTGGTTGACGTCTTCATTCGAAATTGAAGTTGAAAAGGCAGCATCTCTGTCACCGTCGAAATCATCTCTGACTGGGGTGGGAAACGGCGCGAGCGCGGGCGCAGTCGCTTAGCGATCGGTAGTTGAGCTGCTGGCTAACGGCACCGATGTAACGTTAGCGTTACAAGGTCGTTTGTTCTGAAAACTAAGTTTTGTTTGTGTAGTACGCTTCATCTTTCTTATTAACTGACTGATTAAATATTCTAAAGGCAATATTTAAAAATTGCATTGAGAATTGATAAAATTCCACGCAGCGAATCAGGCAGTGATTGACAGTGCTCTGATCCAATCTGGCGTTGGGCATTGTCAGATTGACGGTACCCACCTAGCCCAATAGCGTGCGTGGGGGTGGGTAATCAAGGGATCACTGCATCCGATTGGATTAGCTACTAAATGATGCGCATCAGAGGGGATTTAGAAGTGGGTATACGCAATGCCGACTGAAAAAGAAGTGGGTATACGCCGTATACCTGCGTATACCCTCCACTACACCACTGTCTGTGACGGCTGTCTGAGCGCGACCTAGTGCGGCCACCCTGGCGTCGTTGCGAAGGCCGAGGCTGTGCTGGACGCTAGGTGCTGGCTCGCACCGGAGGCTGGCTCTGTTTCTCGCGAGAGCGGCCTGTGGCGGAGCTGGAGCGTCGCGGCAGGAAGAGGTTCATGGCCTGCGTGGTCTTCTGTACCTTGGAAAAACGGTCAACGATCCCGTTCACCGCTGGGCCGAAGAGACCAGTAGGGGAGAGTGGCGCGTTCAGGAAGGTGGCGCGCTCAGTCTCCCTCATATCCGCAAGCGTTATCCAGAGGTGTCTCTCTGTCACAGTCAACGCGGCCATGGCTCGTCCGATGGCTTGAGCTGCGGTCTAGGTGGCGCGGAGAGAGAGATCCGTCGCGCTTCTCAGGTCTGTAACCGCAGCTGGGTCCTGGCCCTTCTCGTCCCATTCACGGAGGAGGTCGGCTTGCAGGATTTGTAAGACAGCCATGGAGTGGAGAGCAGATGCGGCCTGGCCGGAGGCGGCATATGCGCGGCCGACCAAGGCGGAAGTGGCTCTGCATGCTTTGGACGGGAGGGCTGACCTTGACCGCCA